>VDFB02000010.1:3956341-4476244 GCA_007258455.2 Sequoia sempervirens | reverse complement strand
TAATAATAATAAAACATATCGGTTTAACATTTTTTTGTTATTGCAGCAAAGCCCCCTTGCAGTGGCGTCCACATCATGAGCAGACAACTAGGCGTACATTAAGATCATGAGCAAAGGGAAGAACAACTAAAGGGGGGAAAAATGATTTAGAAAATGATACTCCACTTCAAATTTTTGGCTTTTAAAAGAAACAAAAAAAAGTGATTGTAATCATATCATGACAACCATATTTTTGATAATATAAAAACCTAAAGAATGAATATTATATGTTAATGAATGAATGTGAATATGTTAATTAATGAATGTTATATGTTAATGAATGAATGTTATATGTTATTAATGGATGAATGAATGATTAATGTTATATGATTGGGTATGGGGAATTGAGAGTAATGTGCGGGGGGGTGGGGAGGGGCCAAATGAGCTTCCACCATCATGTGGTTGGCCCTGTTAAGTAGAGAATATTAAACTATTTTTGAAACAAAGAGAAGCTCAATAAGGTAATGCACTTTTCAATATAAGAAATGTATCGTTTGAAGCATCAAACCAATATGCAAAGATGAAAGAAAGTGCTAAATTTTCACTATGGTGGCAGAAAAATGATTCTTTATACCCTGAATCCATGCTCTACATCATAATTTGAAGTTGTTTCCATTCCAATGTTCTTAGTTTAGTTTGTTTGTATGGCTTTGTATGAATACCACATTGTGTTGTATGTGAATTTGGTTTCAAAGCTCCGTTTCTTCTATTTTTAGTGGTGACATAACTCTAAAATTTGACTTTTGTGCATAACAGGTTAGTGGAAAAATTGACAGCTCTGACGGGTTTAGAGGCTCGATTGAGATAGATACATGGATATTTGGATCTTGTTGTTGATGGGAGGCTTCCACTTAACCATGAAATTTTGTACCATCTGTAGGTATGCAAAATTTTCTCTACTTACATTCATTCTTGATCATAAATGTTGTAAATGATATTAATGCTTCAAACTTAAGATTCGTTTCATTGTTATAATGATCAAAATGTTATACTTTTCTATGTGTTGGAACTATAAATTTCTGATGATTTTACATGTTTTTCATACTCCTATGTTTCCATATAGATCCTCATCATAAGCACAAGGGATTTCCATCATGACATTTTGCTTGCATTTTGGCCTATATTTGCCCCATAAATCTATCGAGTCCTGCATTTTCACGTTGTGGTCCATATCGGCATAGGTTCATGGCTATCTCCCCGACCCACAATGCTTTTCTGCTAACATATGTTTTCTGCAGGTGGTCGGCAGAACTTTTTCATTGTCACAGCGATCGGCATCCACATCTGGGTTCATATCGGCATGAAGAAAGCAGGGTCTCCCCGATCCATTGTGCACTTTATATTGGTAAACATCTGAGTTGCCTATCGGCAAGATGTTTCTGCTATCATGGTGACCATAATTCATCTATTATTTCATATCAGCGTGAGTTTAGTCCTCGGTGGAAGCTCTTATCGAACTCATCATGTCTTGGCGACCGGCTTGAATGTGGATACATCGGCAAGAGTTGTGGCATCGGTACAATGTCCTGGCGAACTCTTGTGGTCTCACCGAACAACATGCGGGGGTCTTCGCTTCAACCAAACATTGGGTCTTTGGTGAAGGGTCTTGGCGATGTGCACATGTCTCACCGACAGAGCATAAGGGTTTCTTTAATATTGCTTTCGGTGAAAGGTTGGCTTTCTCTCGGCGATCATGTGTGTTCGGGATGCTTCGGTATGACAATGTAATCTCTAAGAGGTCTCCCCAACATTGATGTGTCTTGCCGATACACAGGATGAAAAGGTTACATTGGTAAGAGTTGAAGTTTGTGGCATGTTGTCTTGGCAAGTTTGGATTGTCTTACTGACCGGCAACTAAGTGAACACTTCAGTAAGACTTATGGGCTTCGTTGCAAAGTCTTGGTGAGCCCGTTGGGTCTTTTCGATAGGTCTTATGAGTGACTTTCGGCAAGATGTTGGCTTTGTCTTGGTGACCTAAGGATAAAGGGATGTGATATCGATGAGATGGGGTTTTCGATAAGAGGGTCAGTGAGTGACCTTCGGTCTCGCCGATGGAAAACAAAAAGGTCCTTGTCGACATGAGAATTGTCTTGTCTCGGCGACACTCATTATGAATGAATATTTTTGATGAAACACGATGTGTTCTCCAAGAGGTCTCCTTGATATCATAGAGCTACAATGAAACACAAAGGGAACATGCAGATGCTTCTTGTCTTCGGTGTAACAAGCAATATGTTATAGCGACATACAGTTTGATTGCGGGGGCTCTCATTGAAACATAATGTAATATGTCTGACATCTCCTCGACTCAGAAAAGTCACGGCGAAGGTGAATAACACCCACAAAGCGATTAGCGATTGAATTTCCTTCGACATAGCTATTCAATTTGTCTCACTGACTATTTCACTGATGAACAACATAAATTCAAATACTGAGGCCGACATGTAAATTGCTAAATTACCATTGCTGGCTGACTTGGTTGGAACCCGAATTCTATGGAAGGCCGACATGGAATTTCAATATGATTTATTTTCT
The DNA here is from genome assembly GCA_007258455.2 of Sequoia sempervirens. Classification (NCBI taxonomy): domain Eukaryota; kingdom Viridiplantae; phylum Streptophyta; class Pinopsida; order Cupressales; family Cupressaceae; genus Sequoia; species Sequoia sempervirens. Next base: position 4,473,670 of record VDFB02000010.1, on the reverse strand, counting down.
TGATGCTGGTGTATAAATAGGCATTTTTGTAATTGTAAGATCACCAGTTATTAGATATTCGATACATAGCAAGTAGATACAGTGGAATAAAATTATCATATCAGAGACTATTGTTGCATGATTTCAGGATGGAGGTATTTATATAAATCAGTTGATGTTGCTGCATTTTTCTGGTGTCAATTGTCTATTGAATTCAATAAAAATACTGCTAAGTTTTCTCCAAGATTGATGCTTTCTGGTTGTTTAAATTGACATAACAAGTTTATGTTCAGTTTATCAATGCACATTTGTTGTATTTGTGTGATTAATCAATTGGTTCTTTCAAGTAAAGATTAAATCCTTTTAATTGATCACAGTAATCAGAGAGATTCATTTGGATTGTTAAAGTAGAGCTTAGTAGTTACATTATTGCATGTTTATACAAGTTGTAAACATAATATATGCTAGATGATTTGAGTTTTCTCTAGAGAGTGTTGCTCATCTTGATTTCATTTGACTCCGCCTACCCAATAAGGCACTGGTCTCTGCAGTTTCATCATTAATATTCATTTGTTCTCTTTATATTTATTAATTAAGCATTTTAGGATTTAGATCAGAAGATTGCTATTGCTATCAAGTTTGATTACATTTGTTCACTTCTATTTGCCATTGTGGACAAATCACAGCAAGAAAGATAATCATAAATACATAAAGTCTACTTCATTCAGTAAGGTACACCCACCTAGGTTTAGCAGCACCTGAAGAGTAGAAGGTTGAATTCTTTCAACCTTGTCTATTACCCTAAAACGTATCAAGAGATTGGCAACCTCTTGAGGTATCTTTACCTGCATTTTTGAGAGCTAAAAAAATGGTGACTCTATTGGGGATACATTCAGAATCAAAGCCTTAATCATAGAGTCAGGAACTTTATACAGACTCCACTGGGAGTAAGAAGCATCAAGTATTTTCTCATTTTTGACAAAAGTGAGTGGCGATTCTGACAGAAATTTTGCAACTGTTCAAACATGAATGGAAGAAGATCTCAATACAAGGGAGGTCATACTGGAGCTCCTGCTGGTAGCAGTAAGTGGACACACAAACAATGACAAGGTTGATAAGGGGAAAGGAATAAGTGAGGACATGTGCATGATAGATAAAGACAAAGTATCAAAGGCACATTGTGAAACATATGATTGCTATGATACATGGAGAAACAATTCGAGTGTAGAGCCCTGTACTCCAGAAATCAAAGAAATCCTTTCTTTTTCCTCGATCCTTAGAAACAAGCGGAGTTTAGAGCTAAACTAGAGGCTAAACGAATCAGAATTCAACATGAATATGATCAAAAGATGGAAGGTAACCAAAATGACCCTATTGATCATGAGCTTCCTAAGGAGGTAAAAGCACAATTTGAATCACAGAGGAAGGAGATAGAGGAACTAAGGGCTGCATTGCTGAAAGCCCAAATTACTTCTTAGACAGCTGATTGCCCCCCAAAGTATGTACCACCTCATAAGCAGGGTAATCATAGTGTAGGGCCTTCTGATCCACTTGTGTCTCCTTACCATCAGACAGGAAATCATTATAGACAGCCAAATCATCCCCCTCATATTCCCACACAGCATACCAATATACATCCACCTCATGGTCAGCATCATGTGCCACAACATAATGCACAATACAATAATCCTATGAACCAATATCAGTACCCACCTATTCCTCCCCCCCACTAGTATGCAACAATGATCAGACAATTTGATTTAGCAGGGTTTCAGTTATATCCTTACATTATGGATGGCAGCTGGAGAGGTCTGTACCTAAGTTTACAGGGAGTAATGCAATTACTGTTGAAGAACATTTAAAGAATTTCAATGTGTTCATCCAAGACATAGGTGTACCATATGAAGATTTACATATGAGGCTATTTATGATGTCACTTCTTGAAGATGCTAGGGATTGGTTTAACAGCTTGCTAACACTCTCAATTATTTCTCTCCAAGTATTCCAAGACAAATTCCTAGAGCAATATGGGAATCTAAATGCACTAGATGCAACTCTTCATGAATTGATGTGAATTCAGAAAAATCATAATGATTCAATTTATGATTTCAACCGAAGATTCAACAAGTTGCAGACTAAAGTACCTCCTGGATCAAGGTTGCTAGATTTTGTAGCATTGAGTGTTTATTTAAATGTATTTGATCCTAAAACAGGGTATGAATTGAGAAATAGGGTTCCAAGAGATCTGGCTGAAGCTCAGAAGATTGCACTGACAATTGAAAATAATAGGAAGGCTGCAGGTATAATCAATAAAAGAGATAACCCAAGGGCTCCTCAACAAAGCAATAATTATCAGTACAGACAGGAAAACACATACAAAAATGAAAGGCCAAGGTTGCATGACATACCATATAATACAGACTAGAAGGATGGAAAACCTATAACAGCTAGGCCAAGAAACAAAGAGACTCCTGATCCATTGAGCAAGAAAGGAACTTACATAGTGAGTAATAATTACTTCTATGAAGCTTGTGATAAACCACATTCCCCAGACTATTGTGTTGTGGCTCAAAGGATGCAAGAGGAGGGAATGTTGATGGAAAATAATGGAGAAGATCACAAGGTTTATTTGACTTCAAACACTTTTTACCATGCTGAGGAATGATACTCATCTTTAGAGGATAAAGGTTATGAGTATGATGTTTCAAATCAGAAGTATAATGTCCATATGGCTGAACAACAGATCCTTTTTGATTTTGAAGAATATTATATAGGGCCACATTCTGTTGAGGCGCCTACTCAATGTAGTATGAGGAGACTCACCAAAGATGAAATAGAGAGACTAAATGTTGCTGCAGTTGAGGAAGCAATGAGTAAATACTAGTTGAGAAACATAACAGTAAATGAGAAGGAAGGTGTCCCTAGAGGAATCTTTATGAAAGATCAGAGACACAAGGAACTGTTAAGAAAATAGAAAATAAACAGCATGATAAAAGTGAACAGAAGCTTGTCCAAAAAGAGGAAGCAAAGGAAGTACACAAAGAGATACAGAAGCCTGATCAGCCTAGTAAAAAATAAAAGGAGGAAAACAAAGGAGAAACATTGGAGCTGAAGAAGGTTGTTAAGGTGGAGGGCTCCTCTTTTGACTTCACTCAGGCATTATCCCAGGTAAAAATGTCTGTTCCACTTCTTGAAATGATGAAAATTAAGGAATGTAGAGATAGTGCTGTTCAATTGATAACGAATGGAAATGAAAAACATGTGAATTCTGAAAATAGAGTAGATGTTAAAGCAGCCACTAAGCAAGAGAGAATAAATATCCCAAAAGTCTGCTTGAGTAATGTATTAACAACTCCCCCACAAGTGGATCCTTTTTTCACTACATTGCTTATAAATAACAAGCTACTGAGAAATTGCATGATAGACACTGGTGCTGCTATAAATATTATGCCAGTTGGAGTTATGAAGCAGCTTGGCATGTGGGTTGATACATGTGAAGGGAAGTGCTATGCAATGGATAACAGACTTGTACCTGTGGTAGGCATTATGAGAGGTGTTGAAGTCAAACTGGCTACTTATCCATAGGTGGCTTATAATATAGATATAACAGTAACTGATACTCCTCCTAAGTTTGGGATGCTTCTATCAAGACAATGGACAACAACAGTTGGAGGAAATGTTCAATTTGATATGTCTTATGCTACAATTCCAGTGAATGGTCAAGAGGTCAAATTGTATAGGGAGCCAAGAATGAACCAGCTTGTTGACTGTGTACCACAAGATTAGATCAACTATTTTTGTGATGTTGATCTTGGAAGTTTTAAGATTGAATCAGCCCAGCTAGAATTAACCAATAGTGATCCAATTGAAAAGCATGTGGCACAAAGCTACAATGAAGTATGGAAGATGTATTTTCATGGAGCATGCAGCCAAGAAGGTAATGGCACTGGGATTGTTTTTGTTTCACCTGAAGGTATTACATTTAAATATTCATTTCTATTAGCATTTGAATGTACAAACAATGTGGCGGAGTATGAAGCCCTGTTGACAGGTTTGAACATAGCTGTGAAACACAAGATTAAGTTGCTGGTTGTTTTGGGCAATTCTGAGTTGGTTGTTTCACAAATTAAATCCAAGTATGCCGCAAATCACAAAAGATTGAAATAGTATAGGAATGCTGCATGGGACATAATTGAATTATTTGATGCCTTCTCAATTGAGTGGATTGACAGGTCGAAGAATATAATGGCTGATTTTTTAGCAAATGTGGCACTCAAAAGAGGTGATATTACATTGGCTGGGGTTTCACAGATTGAGTTCAAGACAAGGCCTGCTGTTCCTGATAACATTTATAATTGGCAAGTCTTCAATGATGATACTGATCTTTTGAAATTCCTCAATTGTATAGATCAATATGAAGCCCAGGAAATTAACTTCAATGCTTTTGTTGAGGAAGTGGATGGGAAGCAAACAGTGTTTGGAAAGGAGATCTTGTAGCTCAAAACAAATAAGCTTCCAAAGGGCTTAGTGGCATTGGAGAGGCTGTATGATGGAAATGATCGGTCCCTCATGAAGCAAACACCAATCATAAAGGAAGATATTGAAGAAGTTAACTTGGGGACTGAGATAGCACCAAGAAAGGTGTACATAGGAAAGAAGATAAGCCCTACAATTAGAAGAATGCTGATAGAGTTGCTGAGAAGGTATAAACACGTCTTTGCTTGGTCTTATGAAGATCTAAAAGCATACATGGAGGATTTATTTTAGCATGAAATACCATTGAAGCCTGACGCCAAACCATTCAGACAAAAAAAAAGACCCATAAATCCAACATTGGAGCCTAAAATGCAAGAAGAATTGACAAAGCTCAGAGATGGAAGAATTATCAAACCAATCAGGCACTCAACGTGGGTCTCAAATTTGGTCCCTGTGAGGAAGAAAAATGGAGACATCAGATTATGTGTGGACTTCAGGAATTTGAATATAGCATCTCTCAAGGACAATTATCCTCTACCCAATATGGAGGCTATATTGCATAAGGTAACAGGGTGTGAACTATTGTCCATGATGGATGGGTTTTCAGGATACAACCAGGTCAAGGTCAAAGAATCTGAACAATATAAGACAACATTCACAACTCCTTGGGGAACGTATGTATACATAAGAATGCCATTTGGTCTCACTAATGCTGGAGCGACCTTCCAAAGAGCTATGGATGTGGCATTTGTAGATTTGATCAATGCTATCATGGTGGTGTACCAGGATGATTTGACTGCTTATTCAAAGAGGGCTGAAGATCATGTACAACATCTGGAGAAGGTATTTATTAAAGCCCTGGAATATGGTATTAGCTTAAATCCAAAGAAGTGTCATTTTTCAGTCACAGAAGGTAAGATTTTAGGACATATTGTTTCAAAAGAAGGAATTATGATAGATCCTGAGAGGGTTGAGGCTATTGATAAAATTCATGTTCCCAAAACTGTTAAGGCTATACAATCATTCTTTGGACAGATTAATTTTGTTAGGAGATTTGTTTCTAACTTTGTTGAGATCATTAAGCCCATATCAAAAATGTTGAAGAAAGGACAGAAAATGGAATGGACTATAGAAGCCTTGGAAACTTTCATATCTATCAAGAGGGCCATCAAGGAGGCTCCTGTCCTTAAATCTCCAGAATTTACAAAGCCTTTTCAGATTTTTTCATTTGCTTCAATGCATACCATTGCTGTTGTTATGTTACAAAAGAATGAAGATGGTCATGAACAACCTGTGTCTTTCTTCAGTAAGTCATTACAAGGGTCTGAATTAAAATATGACATAATGGAAAAATAGGCATTTGCATTGGTAAAGGCTACAAAAGAATTCAGACCATATCTCGTTGGAGCAAAGGTGATTGCTTATGTCCCCCATGCAGCTTCCAAAGATATTCTGACATAATTTGAAGTGACAGGAAAAAGATGCAAATGGATTAACAAGATCCAAGAATTTGAGATGGAGATACAGATTACCAAATTAGTAAGAGGTCAAGGCTTGGCTAGGTTGATGGTAGAATCAAATATTGAAGCAAATCAAGTTTGTAATGTAGAAGAAGGGACTACAATTGCAAGCATTGAGCACACTCTTGGTATATTGATATCATGCATTACCTTAAGTACACAAAGTGTCTAGAAGGATTAAGTGACAGCCAGAAAAGAACTTTGAAGTTGCAGGCATCTAAATATGTTTTCATTGATGGAGATCTGTTTTGGAAGAACAGGGATGGTATACTATTGTTGTGTTTGGATGAGTCTCATGCCAAGCATGTTCTAAGTGAAATACATGAAGGAGTTTGTGGAGGACACTACTCAGCAAAAAAAACTGCACACAAAATTCTTAGGGTAGGTTACTACTAGCCTAAGGTTTTTAATGATTCTTTCACACACGTAAGAAAGTGTGAAGCCTACCAGAAGTTCTCTGGAAAACTGAGGTATCAAGGAGCTTTGCCACTTCGACCTTTGCAGGCTGATGCCCCTCTTCATCAGTGGGGAATTGATTTCATTGGCGAGATACAAGAAAAATCAAGTGGAGGATTCAAGTGGATACTGGTTGCTACTGATTATTTTACCAAGTGGGTAGAGGCAATCCCAACTAAACAGGCTACAAGCAAAGTGGTGACAAATTTCTTGATGGACAACATTATCACCAGATTTGGTACACCACTGAGGTTAATCACTGACAATGGAATGTGTTTCAGATCAGATGAGTTCAGATGCTTTTGTGACACATATTGCATTACTATTTCTTATGAAGCTCCTTACCATCCACAAGCTAATGGTCAAGCTGAATCTAGTAATAAGAGTCTTTTGAAGATTATAAGGAGGATGTTGAGCCAAAACAAGAAAGCTTGGGATTCAAAATTGAAATAGGCTGTGTGGGTTGATAGGTTTACTGTGAAAAGGGAAATTGGAAAGTCCCCATTTGAGTTGGTGTATGGAGCATAGGCCAGGATTCCTTTGCAGAATTTGTTACCAATCTATAAATTTGTCCTTTAGGAAGATTTGGGTATTCCTGAACCTATGGAAGAAAGAATGGAGCAACTAGCTGAACTTGATGAAATAAGGAGAGTTTCCCAAAACCAAAACATGAAGTTACAGACATAGATGAAGTATCTGTTTGACAAGAAGGCAAAGGATAGAAAATTTGAAGAGAATGACTTGGTGTTGATGTGGAATGCAAGGTGTCAGGAGAAGGGCAAGCATGGTAAATTTGAAGCTTTGTGGCTAGGACCTTTTGTTGTTGTTGGAAAGAAAGGTGAAGATTCATATTATCTACAGAATATGGCTGGTGAAGATCAGGAGTTACCTATTCATGGGCAATTTCTGAAGCATTTTTTCTCGAGTGACACAGAGGATTGAGGGTTGCCAGTGCATGGAAAACTCTTGTTTATCCTCTTTAAAATTATTTTCCATGCACAGTAGTTTAGGATTCTGGTTCATCTCCATTTTGCATTCACTTTCCTTTCATTCCATCGTGCTACATTTCCATCTCTACTCTCTGGTTTATCATTTTGTGTCTGGTCTGCTTACCCAAAGATCTAGATCCTTGCAATGATCTCACTATCATTCATCCCCAGACAGAGCCACTGTTGGAACTATAAATTTCTGATTATTTTACATGTTTTTCATACTCCTATGTTTCCATATAGCTCCTCATCATAAGCACAAGGGCTTTCCATCATGACATTTTGCTTGCATTTTGGCCTATATTTGCCCCATAAATCTATCGAGTCCTACATTTTTCACGTTGTGGTCCATATCGACATAGGTTCATGGCTGTCTCCCTGACCCACAGTGATTTTCTACTAACATATGTTTGTTGCAGGTGGTTGGCAGAACTTTTTCATTGTCACAGCGATTGACATCCACATCTGGGTTCATATCGGCATGAAGAAAGCAGGGTCTCCCTGATCCATTGTGCACTTTATATTGGTAAATGTCTGAGTTTCCTATCGGCAAGATGTTTTTGTTGTCACGACGACCATAATTCATCTATTGTTTCATATCGGCGTGAGTTTAGTCCTCGGTGGAAGCTCTTACCGAACTCATCATGTCTTGGCGACCGACTTGAATGTGGATACATCGGCAAGAGTTGCAGCGTCGGTACAATGTCCTGGTGAACTCTTATGGTCTCACTGAACAACATGCAGGGGTTAGAGCACACACATTCAAAGAGTTCCATCTTTCTTCTTTACTAAAACCACAGAAGAGGCGAATGGGTTAGAGCTAGGTCTTATGTGACCTTTTCTAGTAACTCTTTGATGCACTTCTCTATTTCATCCTTAAATATTTTGGGTTGCCTATATGGGGTGGTGATGACTGATTTGGAACTTTCCTCTAATTCAATTATATGTTCAAGTCCTCTATGAGGGCGTCTTCCTGGTGGGAGGTCTCCAAAAATGATGCTATGTTTGTCTAAAATAGGTTGTACATCACTATGTTGTTGCTTAGATTTGTTGCTTGATGATTTGAGGATGACAAGACATTGTGTAGCCCAAGATATGTCTCCATGTCGAAATATACCTTCCATCTTCTTGGCAAAAACAACTCTAGGAGCTCCATCAAATAATCCATTAAATATCACCTTCTTACCATCCACCTTGAATTTAAACTCCATGGTTTGGAAATTTTGTGAATATTTCCCAATGGACATCATCTATTGGATTCCAAGTATTGCATTTGTCTCACCTAAGTCCACAACATAAAATTCATCAATGATGGTGTAATATCCAATGGTAATCTTCAACTTGGGTACCTTGGTTGAACATGATATTTCATAACCATCGACAACCTTCACTTTAAAGCCTCCATGCTCAATTTTAGGGAGGCCTCTTTTAGCTATTAATGTAGCATCAATAAAATTGTGGGTGGCCCCATTGTCGATTAGTACTGTTATTCTTTTCCCTTGTAATGCCCCATGAACTCTAAAGGAATTGAATCTTGGGGTTCCCATCATGGTGGAAATTATGCTATCCTTTTTCTCCTCATCTCCCTTTTTTGGTTCTTCCTCCTCATTATGTTCACCACTTATATCAGATTTTCCCTCTTCATTTCTATTGGGTATGATTTCTATGAGATGCACTTTTCCTTTTCCCATGCATCTATGTCCTGGACCCCAAAATTCTCTACATGTATAACAAAGTCCTTTTTTCCTTAATTCTTCTCTCGTTGCTTCATCCATTTTCTGCCTTGGCCACATCTTTGAATTTGGTTGTCTTTGGTTGGTATTTGGTTTGTCCCTTTCAAATAGGAACCTTTAGCTATAGTCTTGTCCTTTGTAGTGCTAGAATCCATATCTCTATCCTTCCTTATGGCTTCTTGAAGTGTAGTAGGATTGAGGCCTTGACCCAACCCCTTAAGGGATCCATTAGGCCATCCATGAATAGGACAACCGACCTTCTTTGGGAGATGTCAATGAACCATAATGAAAGATTTTGGAATTTTTCAATGTATTCATCTATGCTCCCATCTTATTTTAATTGTGCCAATGCCTTGAAGTGGAGTTTCAAGTCCTTCTTGTCAAATCTTTTGATGAGATTTTTTGTGAACTATACATAAGAAGTGATTTGATCATGGCCTAGAGTAACCATGCCATGGTACCACCATTTGTGTGCCACTCCATCCAAATGTAGGGTGGCATATTTAATTGCTTCATCCTTCGGAATGGGGTTGAGTTGAAAATATGTGTCCACCTTTTGGACGCATGACCTTGTTGTGATCCTTTCAGAACCATCGAAATAAGGTAAGTCAAGCTTACAAATTTTCCTTAATTGATTGTGATGATCTCTATTTCCTCTGTTTGGTAAGTGTCTTGTTCTTAGGTCCATATAGTCCCTTAAGGACATATCATCTTGCAATCCTCCTCTCCAATCTTGGTGGATTTATTCTTGTAGTTCTATCAATGTTGGATCATGGCTTGATTGTAGACCAATTCTAAGTTGAAAGGTAGGGATCGTAGGCCTAGAATTTGATGTGGGGACATGACGACTTGGGGTTCTATTATTACTTGAATTTTCCTCACTTCCCCTACTATTGCCATCTTGATTGTTTTTGTGGTTGGCCAACATGTTTCTTGCTAATGAATCAAGTATTTGTCCCATTTGTCTATGGCTAGCCATAAACTCCTTCCACTATTCTTCATTCATCATACTACTTTCTATTTTACTAGATTCATGATTGTTGTGGATTCCTAAGACATCAGTTGTTGATCTTCCTTCAGGAGCTTGGGGTGGTTTCCACACTTTATTTGTTCCATTATTATAATATTTTATTTCTTTTTATAATATTTTATTTCTTTTTCTCGCATCCACCATCACAGGCTGGCAAGGTTGGCCTGCTCTAATACCACTTGTTATGTCCCCTTATAAGTTCGACTTTGATATGTTCTTCAATCTTATAAATTAAAGTAATTTATTAACTAGATCCAATTAGTCAAATGATAAATTTTATTATTAAGTAGATTGCAAGCTTCAATATTACAATCGAACTGACATTTATTTCTTATATGCTTATATGATATTTATGAATATGTTGATGGAATAATACTGAACAAGATATACAGTGATATGTATTTGCAATTATATCTGATATAAATTAGACACCATAAGAGATAATGCAATTTCTGAAATATTTATGTACGATTTTCTCATGCATTTATAAATCTTCAATTGGTGCCTTCTTAATTCATAGTTTATGTTTATTGGAAACATAAATCATGCGATCTAGATAGAGGCTGATTGTCTGATCTTTGTTGGTAAATGTATAGTCAGTTTTAGTGACCAATTGCTCCCTTGGAGGGACCTTGATCTATTTATGAGAATACAAATTCTTTAGGCTTAAACAATGTCCTCCATGCTGGATTTGATTTCTCTTTAATATCCATGATAGGGAAGAACTAGTCATGTTCCTTGGTAGAAGACGTGACTGTTCATTTATTCATTAACTATTTGTAACTAACTTGGATTAAGATTATTCTTCCATGAGGGCAGCTAGGTTCATTTGTCCATGATTAATATTATGCTTAGTCAACCGATTTTATTTGTGCATAATTATTATTCCTCTTAGTCAGATGACCTTTATATATGTGATTTTTCTTCTTTTGCACCTTCTTCAAAAACATCTTGTTACTATTTTTATCTATTTGACTCAGGGTCGGGTTTATGACAAAGAGAAGGATTAAGTAGCCTTCTCTGAAGAGATCCAATGGTAGATGCTCAAAATTGTATGGAGATGATGGTCCATGATCGTCAAACAATGTTCCTCCCCTTAGGAAGAAACAAAACCAATAGTGTATGCAAGCTATCTCCCAAGTCCTAAAAGGAATATGTAGGAAGAAAGTGCAAGATGTATGAAATATCTTAAGTCAGCTCAAGTATCCCCATGTTGATGTTGAAATATTTTACAATCAAATCGGGCGTTCTAGGCCACACTGTTGAAGATGACAAATCAAAATCTCCTAGAGATTGATGTAGAGTACAATCCAAAGACAATGATGGTTTGACAATAGTTATGCAATGATTGTCATCAAAGAGGAGAAATAACCCCCAAATGTGTCCTCCAAATCTAAAATAGGAATCTCCATAAACAAGTCTAAAACACCTATGAAGAAATCATGTCACAAGTTGAATCAATAAGACTATTGATGTTTTGTTGCAAGAAGTGATTGGAAACTTTCAAAGAAAAAAACTCTAGACTCTGAAGTAGAAACATATGCAAGGAAAAAAGAGTGGTCCTCAAATAGAAGATGTATTTCCTCTATATTGTCATCTAGATCCAAGATGAAGGAATTTACAAACAAATAAGAGATTTTTGGTAGAAATTAAACCCAATGAACTGAATCTAGAAGAAATAATTGATCTTGTTGCATTGAATCACTGAAGGATCTAAAGATGTGATCCTATTGCAAGAGCTCAAGTCAACCGACTTCTCACTTGAATCCAACCTCCGATGCATTTGGAGGGATTCTTCCCACTTTACCACCTTGCATGACCAAGGAAAGGGTGGTACTGCTATCCTAATTGCTAATAAATGGAAGAACCTGATATCCAACACTGAGGTCTCCCCTTGCAACAGGGTTGTTTGGATCATCTTGAAATTAGATGATCAAACTATGGGAATCTATTCAATCTATGGCCCTAATGAATACATTGAAAGGATTAAACTCTGGAAATGGATGTGCAATCTAGAGAACATTCCTTGGATAATTGGAGGGGATTTTAATATGGTTGAAAGCAAGGAAGACAAAAATGGAGGAATTGACATGGAGTGGAAGGGCAATGAGAAATTTTTTTGGTCAAAAATGAAGGCCAAGTTGAAATTGATTGATCCAATTGGTGGTCAGAAAAAGGATTACCCAAGTATTTGGTTCACTTGGTGCAACTACCAAAAGGGTAATAGGAGGATTTACTTCCGACTGGATAGATTTTATCTAAATGAGGAATTCTTCATTGCAAACACAATGGAAAATGGAGACAAAGTTGAAGTCCTCCCCTATACGTTATCTGATCACCACCCTATTAAAGCAATATTTTTGCTAAAGACTAGTGGCAGGGTTGCAAGGAGAAGAGGGGGGGGGGGCGCTTCACTCTTAATACAACTCTGCTGAAGGACAATGATTGCTTGGATGCTATTGAGGCCCTCAGAAAAATCAATCAGGGGCTATATAAAGGCCCGAGCTCCTTGGAAAGATGGGAGTTGAACATCAAAGGGTGGAAATCTCTATTTCAAGTGATAGGTAAAAATAAAGCCCTTGACATAAGAAGAGCGAAAAAATTGTTACAAGAAGAGCTCCTGCAAATAGAATGTTGTATTAAAAAAATCCCTGAGAATGTGGACCTAGACAATAGGCTTAGGGCTGCCAAGGATGCATTAAGGAGAATCCAAAACTTTAGAATTCAAGGATTCAAAGTGAGATCCAAAATTAATTGGCTACAAAATGGGGACAAAGGCTCAAAGTTTTTTTTCAGATACTTGAAGGAAAAGAACATAAAAGAACACATTGAACAAATACAAGTGGAGGGGAAAACCTACACAGAACAAGAGGATATAAAAGATCAGTTCTACAATTTCTATAAACAACTATTCACTTCTAATTGTAGGAGGGAAGGCTGCAAAAATGCAAGAAATATGATAAAGTAAAGTGTCCCAAAAAAGATCTCAATATTAGAAGCTCAAGAGCTAGGTAAGGGGATTACAAAAGAGGAAATAAAGCAAGCCATTAGTTCAATGTAGAATGACAAGTCTCCAGGTCCTGATGGAATCCCGGTTGAGTTCTTCAAAACCTTTAGTGAATGGATCATAGATGACTGATATGATGTTTATAAAGAGGCCTTGGCAAAGGGCACATTGGGGAAAAATATCAACAGGGGCATAATAAAACTAATTCTTAAAGAATGTGAGAAATCTAAAATAAAGAATTGGAGGCAATAACTTTGTTGAACATCTATAAAATTCTAGCAAAGGTCATGGCCAAAAGATTGGTGAATATTCTGCCAAAATTTATAAACAACACCTAGACAGGGTTTATTAAAGGTGGATATATACTTGAAAATCTAATCACTAGCTGGGAGGCCATGGAGTGGGCAAGAGAAATAGGACAAGATGCAACAATGGTACTGTTGGACTTTGAGAAATCTTATGACCGAATAAAGTGGGAGTTCATTAGGCTAATGTTGGGTTCCTTCGGGTTCCTAGATGCTTTCTACAATATGGTGGACACTCTCTTCAAGGATGCAGTGGCCCAAGTGGACATTAATGGGACTCTTTCAGAGGAAATCATTCTGGAGAGGTGTATAAGGCAATGCTGCCCCCTAGCCCTTGCACTTTTTGTGATAGCCTCATATGCTTTGCACATTATACTAAGAATGGACAATGATACCCCAAGGATAAAAGGTATTATTCTTCCTAACCAAGAAGTCCTTCTTAACATACAGTTTGCAGATGATAATACTTTGTTTCCACTATTGGAGGAAAGCAATATTGTAAACCTCATGAAAAAAATAGATATTTTATGTGCCACTTCTGGAGCAAAGGTTTCCACTACAAAATATGTTATGCTAGGTTGGAAAGAGGAACCCCCAGATTGGTTGGCTAAATATGGTATGTAATGGGGTGGCCCTAAAAAACAAGCCAGGTACCTTGGTATTCCATTCTATGTTAACCCCAATCTTAGAGAAATGTGGCTCTGGATTCATGCAAAAATAGACAAGAAAATTAGTAATTGGAACATGCAACCCCTATCCTTAGCTGGAAGAGTACAGGTTTTCCAAAAAATTCTTGCCTCGTACAGTATATACTACGCATCTGTCTGGTTGTTCAACAACTATCAAGTTGATGAAATACATAAAAAGATTAGGAGGTTCCTATGGTCTAATGGGAAAGGGAAGGAAAAGAAGCATGATGTAAGGTGGAACTGGTGCTGTTTAAGCAAGGATGGTGGTGGGTTGGGGCTAAAATACCTAAGATTCCAAGGAATTGTGTTGGCATCCAAATGGATCTCAAGGGCCTTGGAGGGCGAGGAGCCTTGGAAAATATTAATTAGGAACAACATTGAAAGAGGAGTTCCAAAGCATGCTAGGACATGGAAGGGGCTCCCTCTAAGTGACCTCATTTTCTGTAGACACCCAATTGTCCCTGCAGGGTCTGTGGTCTTTAAGAGCCTTTGGAAGGCCTAGGAACTTATAAAAGGGAATATTTACAACTCCCAAGACTTCTCAAATAATATATTCTTTGCAAAAAGGTTGGTTTGGTTGAACCTCTATCACAATGGTAAGCTCTTAGCATTAAAACAAGGTTTCTCAACCAAGGCTTGGGAAAATAAAGGAATTAAATATTTTGTTGATATCCTGGACCAAGAAGGTTTGAAAGATTGGAATCTACTCAGAAATGATTACAAGTTTCCTAACTCCAATTGGAGGACATACTCCATCATAAGGGAGGCTTGTAAGGAGATTCCAAAAAATTCCAACCATGAGGTTGATTCTGATCAGTATAAGGACTTTAGGTGGAATGATGGCTCCAAGATCACTAGACTAAGTGCGAAAAAAGTGTACAACACCCTCACCAATCAAGTTGAAATCTACAGCCACCTAAACAAAACTTGGGAAACAAATCTAAATAGTCAAGAATGGGGAAAAGTTTTCAAAAACACTTGGGAAAATGTGCTTGAGCCAAAGAAGGCCTAATTTCATTGGCTCCTGTTGCTTGAAAGGCTGCCAATTAAATACAAGGTAGATGATATTGAGATCTGCAGTTTATGCAGAGTGCCAGAGTCCATAAAGAACATCTTTGACTTTGTGTTCGCAAGGGAAGTATGGAATCTTTTTTGCCACAAAAAATGCATATGGGATAAAATGAGTGACTTAAGAATTGATAGAATTATTTTTCTATCTTCTAATTCTATTGACAAAAATCTAATTTTGTTCTGGATTATTGTTTCAATTGATATCCTTTGGTTCATTTGGAAAAAGAGGAATGAGGAAAAATTCAATGGGGTCAAGCGTGCACTTATTGAGTCTTGTAAAAGGCTCACACTTTCTTATATTTCCATGTAGGTGGTTGTCATGATTAAGGTGTCCAAGGAAAAGTTCTTGAAGCTCATTGAAAATGGTATTCTTCCAGTCAGTATACAAGAGGTCAACTTTGCACATGATTGGCAATACACCACGGAGGTCTTTCTTAAAGCTCTTGAGCTATTCCAGAAGGAATATAATGATAGGGTAAGTAAAGATGGCCATGGGGAGAATCCCCCCAACTGCTTAGCATTGAAGACTTCTCTCAAGAATAAATTAAGACAACAAGTGCACTCTTAAAGCCTAAAGATGGAGAACTCAGGGGTAAAGCCAACCTTTAAAGGATCGACTTTTTGGATCTATTTTTTTTCTATGATATGTATCCTTATGTAAAATCTAATATTTAAAGCAAGGGGTTGTAGCTATTTTTTATTTGCTGTACTAAGATGTATGGGGTTGGGGTAGGCCTTTTAGCCGGGTTCTTTTTGATAAACATTTGCATGGCTGTAGCTATTTTGTAATTGTTGTACAAAGATGTATGGGGCTGGGGTAGGCTGTTAGCTAGGTTCTTTTTGAAAAAAATGTGCATGGCACTGCTATAAACTCTCTATCGTGATGTATACTACTTTTCTTACGATATTTAATACAAAAAAATAACTGAAGGCTCTCAAAGAAGCATCTCTAGAATCTGAAGTTGCAATAGGTGATGTTGATGTAGTCTCACAATGAGGATGAGAAGTAAGAGAAGTCTCTATTTCATCTGAATGTTCAAGACATGCATAATACTTGAGCTCCTTTAAAGTAGCATCATCAAAGGGTATATCATTTGCATCATCAAGTGGAATGAGGCAATTTGCAACAGGATCATCTAGGAATGGAGAAACATGAGGGTGCCCAAACATCTCCCAAATCGTGGTCTAAAGTGTGTGGGGACATTCAATGTCTGCTATAACCAACATAGTATAAGTATCAACATGAGAACCAATAATTCCTAATACATGATCAATTCTATTACCCCATACTGATTTCCTTCCAGGTTTTTTTGGTTCAGGCATGAGCCCATAAAGGTAAGACAAAAGTTTTATCCATTTGAGATGGGTTATAATGCCCTTTTCCAAGACTCATAATTAGCCTTATCCAAAATTATCATAGAAGGATGAATAAAAAAACCCATGATATAATCCTCAAATGATTACAAAAGAAAACCAATAAACTCCCGCCCTTTTTACTAGTATCAAAAAATCACCCCCCAAATATTACAAGGTTGGCACTTTATAATTCAATGTGTTTACAAACCCTTTTCCATGATACAATGCTCAATAGGCTCAAAATAGCCAAAATTAAAAATTATGATATACAAAATGAATTTGAGATAGAACTTGGAAAAATTAGCCATATGGATGTGTATTTCTCTTCAACACCTTTCCAATGCCTATTTTTTTCTAAAAAGCAAAGCACTAGGGTGAAAGTTATGGCCTTTTGAAGAAATTTGCACCAAACAGATTCAACTTGCAATATCTGGTAGAAAATGGAAAAAATTCTTTTTAATACCTCTATGGATGGAAATTACTCATCTCCAGCTTTTTGATGATATCTTGTTTGCAGAAAACAAATGTCATGGTGAAGAACTTTTAAAAAAATGGCTAAATTTAGCCTATAGTGACGACCCTCCTAGCAAAATAAACTTTTTCCAGAAATAATTTATTCGTCTTAAATAGATAAATTTTATATGAGAATAGGGGTTTTTGAGCCTTTTAAATGTAAAGGAAATGTCTGCTTGAACAAAAAATGCTTCAATAAAAAGTTGTTCACAAGATCTGAGCTTCAAACCCCCATTTGCAACTGTGTCAAACGATCTCCAGTTTAGAAGAAATAAAAGAAAATCTTGACTTTATTGAGCCTTCTAAATGTGTTGGAATAATAAAAAATACTACCAATATAACTAAAAATGCTGCAATTACCTGTATCTCACAAAACACATATACAACATGTGAAGAGTCCATTAGATCTTTGCAAATCCTTTCTAATTCTCTAGATCGTTCAAAACACAAAAGAAGAGCATACGAGAATTTACAAGATCTTTACAAGAAACTTAATCTCTCAATCAAGAATTTATGAACTTAGATTTCTCAAAATAAAGGATTTGATACCATGTTAGAAATATGAAATAGAATGAATAACCCAAGGAACTTTTTAAGACAAAATCAAAGTTACATAAACTAGAAAAACATAAGAATGCAAACCAAGACTCTGATAGATTATCCAATGTCGATGTGACAATAATGCATTAAGAGATTCCAAGCTAAAAAGATACACTACAAATAATGCAAGAAGATGAATCAGATACAAGCTACTTGTAGTGAGTTTATATAGAACTAAGGAAAGGATGTAGGTGGTGAATCCAACCAATAGGAATTAACCACCAAAAGTGGAAAGTGTTCCACCCTTTGAGTGGACAACACATCACTTATCTCCTAGTAAAAAAATTTCACTTTATTGTCTTAAGAAAGCTTACTAAAATTGTAGGAAAAACCTAGGACTAAGAGAAAATAAATTAACCCACTAGGAAAATAAAAACCTACACCAATAGGTTATTGGTGGTTTACATTTCTTTTAATACTTAGAGATTAGTCAAAAGGTGTGGTGTATATCAGAAATTCTTTCCAGGAAAACTAAAATATTTTGGATAATTGTGTTTGAGGTCCATGAATTTAAAAGCTCATTTCCAATAGTGTGGAATAGATTTCATTGGAGAGATTATAAAGAAATATTAGCTAGATTTTAGTTGCCACAAATTATTTCACCACGTGGATTTAGGAAATTCCCACAAGAAGGGAAATAAGTATGGTAGTTGCAAGATTTGTTTTAGAGGACATCGTTATTGGCTTTGGAGTTCCAATAAAGGTAATCACAAACAATGAAATGTGCCTCAGATATGAAGAATTTACAAATTTTTGTGACAATTATGAGGTTAATATTTTGTATTCATCCCATATCATCCCCAAAGTGATTAACAATCAGAATCAAATAATAAGAGCTTGATGAAAATTATGAAAAGAATGATAGGAAATAATAATAAATCTTGGGACTCAAAGTTAAAACTTGCACTATGGGTTGATAGAATTACAATGAAGAAAGATATTAGGAAATATCCATATGAATTGGTGTATGTTTTAGATGCTAGAATTCCTATTAGATAAATATTTTATTGCCAATTTATAGATTCATGCAAGAATATGATGATAATGTTGAAGATGTCATGACTAGTAGGATAAATCAATTGATTGAATTAGATGTCAGATATGAAGAATTTACAACTTTTTGTGACAACTATGAGGTTAATATTTCTTAATCATCCCATATCATGTCCCCAAAGTAATTGACAATTAGAATCAAATAATAAGAGCTTGATGAAAATTATGAAAAGAATGATAAGAAACAATAAGAAATCTTGGGAATCAAAGTTAAAACTTGCACTATGGGTTGATAGAATTACAATGAAGAAAGATATTAGGAAATATCCATATGAATTGGTGTATATTTTAGATGCTAGAATGCCTATAAATAATTTACTACCAATTTATAGATTCATGCAAGAATATGATGATAATGTTGAAGATATCATGACTAGTAAGATAAATCAATTGATTGATACATATAAATACATACATAGACATATGCATATGTACATGTAACTACATGCATGTATACACACACACACACACACATATGCATGTACATACATACCCATAGACATATAAAATTGGTATACATACACATACACAAATACACATATATGCATGCATACATACATACATGTACACATATGTACATACACACATACACACATACATGTATATATGCATACATACATACAAACATGCACACATGCATACACACATACACATATATGCATGTACATACATACTTGTTAATGGTATATTTTGTAGATACATACCTCAAGAATGACCTTAGCAGATGATGTTAATCTAGAAGAACTTGTAATGACTAAGGATGAGTTTTATGGCAGAGATATAAAACAAAAATGCCAACTCATATTGAAATGTTAGCAAACTTAATGAGGGGTTTGAAGTTTACTTGACCTTAGCAGATGATGTTAATATAGAAGATTTTTTAATGACTAAGGATGAGTTTTATAATCTACCTCGAAATTATTATATATGCATGTTCCATCTCTAGCCTGGCTCTAATGTTAGACTAAATCATTTGTGAAGAGAATGTTGAATGCCATATTGGGGAGTTGAGAATGTCGAATGCCACATTGGGGAGTTGAAGATGCCTAACAGATCATATGCTGGTGAATTTTCTCAAGGTCCATTCCTATGAGTGTGCTTGAATCTAGACTTTGGAGGTTATGTACATGTTAATTGGTCATGAAGTGCTAATGTACTATTATGTGGGAACAATTTTGAAAAATTGAGTTTAGGGGTAGAAAATATAGGTCTATATTTTTTATCTGAGCAATAAGTTTTGGAAAAATATTTACTAGGAAACTTACAATGGTAAAGAAATTCAAGAGCTATGAATCATGATGGAAATTCCTTATGGGGTTATCCCACAATAGTGGTTTACAATTTTATGCCAAATTGGACATTGAAATAATTTTTTTTAACTAAATCTTCACTTTCGGGCACCTATAGTGACTAAACCGTGAGGAATTTGAAGATGATGCAAACTAGAGTTTCATGACATTTTGTCTGTAGATTCTAAATATATTTTTTCAAATTTTTTGGAATCATATTGCACTTCTTTTTCCATCTCCCTTGAAAACTAGTTTTTTTTCAAAAAATAACATTTTTAAAATGTGACACTCACCGTATAACGCATAATTTTTTTTCCATGAAGGATAAAATTCTAATTCTTTCAAATTTAGATTTGTAACCTCGATATCTAGTGCTTCCACTTGGTTAGATAGTTTTTTATTGAATATTTTTTCTTTAATCAAGTTTCGAAGTCAGACCAATTACAATTCAGACATAGTGCCATCGTATAACACGTAACTTTTTTTGTATGTATCAAAATTCAATTTCTTTTTGTTGGATCAAGAACTACAATATCTGGTGCACTCATATTTTTCAAATTTTTTTTTGATAATGTGTTATTTTTCCACATGTGTAGAATAGAGAGCTTGATTTTCGGTGAAAAACCTATGTTTAATAAAACTAAAAAAACAAATACATAATAAAACCAGAACATATTAAAATTATAGTCATTGGATAGCTCATTCTGAGGACTGCCTAATTCCAGTTGGGTTTGTGAAGTATCCTCCATTTTCATCCTCAACCCAAGCTTTGAAACACAAAAATCTAGACTTTTTTAATGCCAGAGGATGCCAAGGTGGGATTTAGGGGGTTCGAGTGAACCAGGGGGGTTTGCTTGAACCAGGGTTCATTCGAACCCCCTCCCATAAAGTGTTTTTCTTTGGTTTTTTGGTGGGAATGAGGCCCACCTTGCATTTACCTGGTTCGCATGAACCAAGGTTCATTCAAACACTTTTTTGGTTCGCTCGAACCAAAGGGTTCATTCGAACCCCCAAAACCAAATTTTTTTGTACATGGGGTCATTTTTTGCCACTTTTCCTTCCTCACTCAAATTGTAAACCACTTTTGTGGGTTTACCCTATGATAATGACATAAGATAAAGTGCTAGAGAAGCCTCACAAACAAATGTTAGCTTAGTTTAAGGCCTTAAGTGCTAATGGACCTTAAGTGAATTTCATCTAAGATTATCTAGGCACACTATTATGATGGCACAAACTCTGCCTAGATATGAAAAAATGGCAAGTGGATTAGTGATCTATGACAAGGTTTGAGAGAAACAATATCAGTAAAGGAAGTGCATGTTTGGTTGTTTTATCTCAACAATATATTTTCCAAACACATTGAAAAGTGGTTGAAATTTAAGAAAAGTGCACCAAAGCCAACATAAGGATGACAAACTTGAAACTAGATGTACCTTTTGAGTGGATTTTCCACATGATATCTCTACTCAGATGCATAAAATTTGGTAAAGGGATTATGTTTTTTCATCTAGGCAAGGAAATGTTAAAGTGGTGTAATTTTTGAAGGGTTTGGCCATTAGTGATTTTTTCCAAAGTGGTAGTAAGTGAATTGGTGTGCATTTTAGCTGATGGAACTATTAGTGATTGGAATCACAATTTGGATGAATGATCTTAAGTAAAAATGGGTGCACATGTATGGTTATATTATCCATGAAAAGTTCAGACTAAAACTTAAAAGAGTGGTAGAGGCTTATGTGATTTCCACTTATGGTTGTAACAATTCAAAAAACTAAAATTGGGCATACATATTCAAGGGAAAAGCCATTAATAATGTGGGTGTAAGACTTCAAGATATACAAAACATCTCAATACACTTTTTGAGTGGAAATTCCATTAGTTATTTTCTACCAAGGATTGCCTAAATAGCCCAAGTTTGTGCCAAGGCCATTAGTAAACTCTTCCAATAGTAAACAAATGTGACAAAACCCTTAGTGATTTTCATTGTACTATGTACACCTAGAACTAAAGCAAAAAACTGTTAAAAACATGCAATCCAATGCCTGTATAAGAATGTTGTTCAAACTTTGTTATTCACAACATTAGTAGGGCTTTCATTACATCCTATTTTTAAAGGGCTATGAGGAGGTTTTCACTTCCATTTTTGAAGGGTTTTCAATGAGAAGCAGTAGTTTTTCAAGGAGTCAAGTGCAATAAAATCCATTTATATTCTTCCTTTCTTTACATCTTTTTTGTGTTGTCATACGATTCTTAAAATGAGTTTTTTGTATGTGTATGTGTGTATGTATGTACATATGTGTATGTCTAAAAGTGTGTATGTGTATATATGCCAATTCATATGTGTATGTGTGTATGTGTGTAATCATATATGTGTATTTGTGTATGTGTATGTATACCAATTTTAATGTTCTTTCATTTTTAGGGTTTTGTATCTAATTTTTTTATAGGCACATAGCAGTGGCTATACAGGTATTAGTTTTTTACCACATTTCAAATATTCAAGCCAAAATAACATTGCACTATCACTTCATGGCGATGGTTTAATATTATAAAACATATATTGAAAAAAGTTTACCACATTCACCTATTCAAGCCAAAAATAGAATACACTACCATTTTCACATTAATTGCCAAAAACTAAAATTTCACAATGCTATTCAAACTATGAAACATTTCTTTCACAAATATTACAAACACCAATATCACCACTACAATCTGCCTATCAAAAACCAACAAATGTGTCAAAACCTCGCTTTGGCTAAAAAAAATCACAAAAACCATGAACTCTAATGAATAACCCACCAAACCATAGAAGAAAATAATTGTAGAAGAGGAGGAGAAGAACATAAAACCTGGGGTAATGCTTTCTATTTATTGATGCTTGAAAACCCTATTTTGGCCAACGTCCTCTCGCTTAAAGAAATTCTGCCCGAACATGCAAAATGGTCAAGCCCTCTTTTTTTATTTCATTACTCACGTTTTTGGTCAGAAGGTATTCGATCGAGTGGGTTTACGTCGAAACCCATCCAGTCGAAAAGGTGTTGCCATGTTAGCGCCATGTCATTGCCACATGGTTTTGGTCGAATACCTTCCTACCGAAAAAGGTTCGCTCGGAACTATTTATTTGGTTGAAAGTGTGACACACTATTGTGATTTTACCTAGGACTCCAATGTGCCAACCTTCTTAAGCTAAGCTAGCTCCCTGAAATATAACTCTAGATCCTTACGATAAAAACACTCAATGAGTTTATTAGTAAACTCATCATAGGCGGTAATAAGATGGTGACGAAGTGTCACCATACCATGATACCAACACTCATGTGCTAGACCATCTAGGTGTAATGTAGTGAATTTAATCACATCCTCGTCTAGCATAGGTCTCAAAGAAAGGTAATTGTCTAGTTTTTGGAACTAAGACCTCGCAGTGCATTTGTCACTACCATCAAAATGTAGCAAGGTAACCTTGCTCACAACCTACTGCAAATCTCGAGGACCTTGTGGTGCCCTGTGCTCTATGCTAACTGCACCACCAACTTTATGCCTCTTTTGATTTAGGAACTACTCTAGAGTCAACAACTCCCTAATCTCAGGTGGTAGGGTCATGCATTCAACATAATAGAATGTAATATCACCAGCTGTGATAACCTGTGGTTCATGCACCTGAACTTGTGGAGCCTGTGGCACCTCCCTAGGAGAAAAGTTTTGTTGCATAGGACTAAGAACTGAACCTATAGAAGTAGTAGACCGTTCAACTACCACATTTTTCTATCCAACTCCCTGAATACCACTAGTCCCCCCAAGATTATGGGTGTTGAGGTGGGGTAGACTGTCTCATATTACCCAAGAGCTACGACATTGTATCCATAATATTATCAAATTTCCTCTTTTCTCTGGAGTCAGGACTAACTAAACCTACACGTTCTTTTCCCCTTTCTACCATAGCACCTGTATTACTCTCGCTATCACTAGAATCACTCTTGTGAATACCCAAAACCCCTGAAATGGTTTCACCTTCTGGTACCGGTGATGGTTCCCAGTGAACTGCCCCTCTAGTATATTGTACATTGTTTTTACTCATGAAATATTTTACCAACACATGATGGCAGGAAAATTGCTCTAATACCATTGAAATATCCCACCCTTGGTAAGATATTTGCTATTTGAATTTGACTTCCTGTTTAATTTTTTGGTTTTATAGTTTTTTGTTTTTTTGTTGTGTTTTTGAAGTATTTTCCAGGAATGTAAGGAAAATACAAACTAATTATAGAATAGAGAAATACTTAAGCAAATAACTTAAACTATCAATTCATATTTTTATTCAATGCTTGGTAAATACATAGCATTCATACCTAGAAGCCAATAGTATAAGTTACAAGTCTGAATATTATTTGATTAGCAAACTAACATCTTGTTTTGGATGCCACTCTCAAAAATCTGATTTCTCCATCTTAAAAATGCTATGTAGGTATGTGAATGTCCAAGATTCCAATGAAGGTGAATATTTGACCACAATACCCTAGGTGATTTGGCCTAGAAACCACATGTTCCAACTTAGAAGATGCACGACTAGGTTTGAAATGGTATGGCCTCTTGTATTTCCCTATGTGCTAGCAAATGATAATGATCAACAAGTATAATCTACAATTTATTTTTGATTCAAATAATTAACTTTTGAAAATCTTAAAATAACTATCTCAAATAAGCACAAATAAAGCTCCTGTATGAAGCCACCTAAAGAGCAATCCTTAGGTGATATTTTACACCTATAGATCACTAAATCTAAGAGAGTTTTCATTCTCCAATATTGAATTTTAGACTAAAACCCTTGTTTCTTCTCCACAACAAAAAGCATCAAGATTGTAAAAGTTGAATGAATTAATGAACATGTGCTTTTTGACACCTCCTCCAAAAAGCCACGATTTATTTAGGGATTTTTAATCATGTAATATTTATTAACATTTTCTTTTGTTGCACAAGTGATATAACCTTCATGTGGATATCACCTTTAATGACTTATTAATTGACCTTATAATATAATAAAACCATATATTATAAAGGTCATTAACTCCATTAATCCTATCCACTTAGAATATAATTATTATTAAATTCAATACTTTAATAATAATTAATAAATCATAACTCCATAGAAAACCCAATATATCAACATTTAATTAATTCTGCCAACACCACAAGGTTACTCACTATTTCCTCTGCTCATCAGAATGACTTACTATAAATAGTAAGGTTGGACCCAAATATCCAAGTGACTTACTAAAAATAGTGAGTGTAAATAGAGCCAAAAAAACCTCAAGAAAGTTATCCCTGAATATCACCAAACTCTGGAGAAGATAACTCCCAAATAAAGCCCTCTGAACACCAACATTAGCCTATGAGGACCTATTGATAGGATAACCCACCAAAACAATGAAACTTGCTAAGGAGGGGGCATTATAGGATGTGTGAAAAATTTGTCCCAAAATAGAACAATATATAGCATTTGATATTTTTGCCACCCATGCTATGATTTTTTATTAGCATACTAGTTTATTTAGCCAATGAATTTTTAATTGGTTTGAAATTATGTTTAATTCACCAATGATTTTTTTATTGGTTTGAAAATAGGTTTATTTCACCAATGAAAATATATTTTTCATTTGTTGCGGAACAAATCTTAAAGATATTTGTACTAGTGAAATGGTAAATGTTGAAACCGATTACTCAAAGACACAGATCAAGATGAAAATAAGCAATGCTCTATTGTATTCAAAACTTGTTCCAAAATTCATTACAATATTATCAGATTCTGATCATCCGGTTCGCACTAAGTGCAGGAGAGAGCATAAGTCTGAATACCTAAGACTCTTCTAAAAAATAAACTTCTCTAATTTTTTTTGTGTGTCTAAGAAGGCGTCTTCGAGGTCCTCTTATAGGAAGAGACTGATTCCATCGAAGCAAAGCTTATAACCTTCCTTTTACAAAATTTGAAGTCCATCTATCAGAGAGTGACACGTAAAAAGAGAATCTCATCTGTAGCATGACTCAAAAGTAAATGCATCAACAAAGATGAGAACCAACCGACAAACTTTTATGTAGCCATGTGAAAAGGTGTGAGTAGGAAAAGTTAAACAACCGTGATTAAGACACATGTCATGTACATGCCGACTTTACACCCAAAATTCATTATGGGGTTCTTGCTTTTTGTGAATAGGGTTGCATCCTATTGTCACATCTTAACGTGGGTGACGTCACGGCACAGACAAGCCCATGTGCTAGCCCTAAAAAGGGATTGGATCGAGTAATTCATCTGGAAGTTTCTTCGTTTGCTCTTTCCCCGTCTTGATTCCTTTGATTGAAGACATGATCGATCTGGACCATATAATCTGAGGCTCCATCTGGTCTATAATACTCACATCCATGGAATTCAAGATCTGTGTAGATTGATCCTGCTAGTTCTCTTGTTAAGGAATCTGCAAGTGGGTTGTTTTCTCCTTTTATCCATTCAATATCAAAATCAAAACTGAGAAATTTGAAATACCACCTTGCGATTCTGCCTTGGGCAATATCCTTGTTGGGCTTTTTCTTCAACAGACTTCTCATGGCTTGACTGTCTGTTCTGACTATGAAGTGTACTGGCTTAAGAAATATTTTGAATTTTTCTAAACCATTTTTGACTGCCAGTATCTCCTTTTCATAGATGTGGTATCTGCATTGTGTATCAGAAAAAGTTCCTGACCGATAACCACATATATTCTTTTTACCATTCTCCTCTTCCTGTATCAAAACAGCTGACCATGTTTTATCAGAAGCATCAGTATATAAGAATAATGGTAATTCTGAAAGGGGAGTTTGCAGAGCGGGTAAGTATTGGCATTTTTCCTTTATGTGTTGGACAACTTCTGTTGCTTTTGAAGACCAACCATCTGTTTCTTCCTTAAGATGAGTCTGAATAGCTCTCCTATTTTCAGCCAAACCTTTGTAAAATGGTGAAATATAATTCAAGCATCCTAAAAATCTTTGAATTTTTTTTTTTGTCATGGAGAAGATCAGGAAACTCTTGAATTCTCTGTAAGATATGAGGTTGAAGATGTACCTTTCCATCCTTTAAGTGTAAACCAAGGAAATCAATCTGACTTTGGCCTATAACCATTTTCCTTGCTGTAAAGCATATTCCATGCTTTGTTATAGCTGCATATAGCTGCTCAAGATGTTGGAAATGATCAGTAATTGAATCTGAGAATATAAGAATATCATCTATATAAACAGCACAAAAATTTGTTAAATGTCTTAGTGCTTGGTCCATTCTTCTTTGGAAGTAGGCAAGAGCTGTGCATAGACCAAATGGCATGACATTCCATTCATAAAGACCTTGAGGGACTGGGAATGCTGTTTTATATCTGTCAGATTCTTTTACCTTGATTTGCCAAAATCCTGATTTACAATCAAATTTGGAAAATACCTTTTTATTTGCAGCTCGTCTGATTAATTCAGTACTAAAAGGGATGGGGTAATTGAAAGGAAGAATTATATCATTAAGAGGTCTATAGTTGATACATAGTCTCTTTTTACCTCTTACCTGTTCTGCTCTTTTATTCACCAAAAATGTCGGGCAAGAAAATGGACTTCTACTAGGACGAATGAATTGTCCATCAATAAGTTCTTGTAACTGTTCATCCATTTCCTTTGCTTCTGTTGGACTCATTAGATATGTTGGTTCATGGGGTATGACTGACATACATTCTGGTTTGAGCTGTATCTCACATTCTTTGTGATCTTGTGACCAGAATTGTAGAGGGTTCATGTTGCAGTAGTCTTTTTCAAACTTGCTTTTGATCTCTTGAAAGACTTCAGGAGTTTTCTCAGCTACTTCTTTCATTGCTTCGTTCTTCTTGGGTTTCTTTAACTCAAACTTGTGATTCACAATCTTGAGTGTAGGGATTTCTAACTGACCATCTTCATGTCTGAGAGATATCTTATGTTTCTAGAACTGAAGTGGTTCATACTTTGTAAAAAATAGAAAACCAAGTAGAACATCATCCTCTAAGTCATTATACTCAATAAAATCTGTAATGAAGATTTTACCCATAATTTCAATATGAACATCTTGTGCATATCTACCCATTTTTATCCTTTCTCCATTTATAGCATAGCTATGAGGAATATCTGGCTTTTCTTTCCAGAAAGATGGAGGAATAGCATTTGTTTTTGCTAAGGATCGGGATGAGCCTATATCTATGAAGGAATCTAGGGGAATCTTTTTATATCCAGGGAAACAAAAATTTATCCGGATATAGTTACCATTATTAGCAAGTAGTAAAGAGCAATTTCTATCACTGATGAGGGATCTGCTACTACTGCTAGCTTCTTCTTCTTCTGTGGGTTTTTCTGTTTCTAACCTGTGTTCAGAATTTGCTTTGAACAAAACATCTTTAATTTCTCCCACTGTGGTAAAAATATTCCTGATTTCCTTTTGTTGAGATTTAAGAAGTCTCTTAAGATCTGAAACATCATCTAACAAAAGATCAAATTTCTTAAAAATTGCTACAATATCAGGATCTACTACAAAATGCTTTGAAGAATATTTATGTTTGGATGAAGAGGGAATATCTAATTTCTTTTGCCATGGTGGAAACTTATAACCATGATCTGGGTCATCTCTCTCTTTTCTGGAGGGTCTTCTTTGAAGCTTTAGTTGTTTCTCAACTTCGGCTTTATCAGATTCTAAACTTTTGAGTTTAGCTAGATGTTGATGAACAACATGCTTTCTTTCCTCTCTTGTTCCTGCTATTTTATACAGATCCTTAGATTTTTCAATTTGGATCTGTATCTTTAGATCTGCTAGTGTATGTTTTAATAATGAAGATAAAAAATCTTCATCTGGGTCCGAGCTTTCGGAGGTGCTGGAACTGGACAAATTATTTTGTTTTCTATGTCGATCTTTAGATCGGAACATAAAAAGAGATTCAGGAACTATTTCTACTAATTCATACAAATCTTTTAGATCTGTCTCTGGACTGTAATTGACAACTTCCCATCCTGGATTTTCTTTTTCAAAGACTGCATAGATTTTTGTTCCAGGGTTTAATTTCTTAGGACAGTTGGTTGCATAATGCGGACCTTTACAGATAAAACATTTAATGCCCTTCGGGGGAGCATTGGTCCGTTTCTTTAAGAAAAATGGAGGAGGTCTTTGAGATCTCCTTCTTTTATAAGGTATTGCCTTATAATTTTTCTTGGATCTTCCATGCTTACTTTTTCTGAAAGTATATTCTCCTTCATGGTAAGATTTCTTTTTGTAATGCTTGCATCTACAATTGCTGCCACAACCTTTCTTTCTGAATTGCTTCAACTGCTGAAAATATTTTAACTGGTTGATTGGAGGAAGATTGCAAAATTCTTTGAGATTGCAAGTATAATTATATTCTTCCTTATTTGTTTGTAATGCTCCTAATAAGCATTGTTTTTCCAGTTTGTATCTAATCAACCTTTTGACAGTAGGAAAGCTTACATCATCTAGATGTTTATTTTCTTTTCTGATAATATAATCCTGAGCCCATGCACCTAAACTACAAGGTAAAGAATTTAAGAAATATTGCTTAGTGGTTAAGTCGTGCATCTTATTTGCTGCAACCATATAAGATTCAAACATACAATTGTATTCATCAAACTTGGCTAAGTTTTTCAGCTTCATAGACTGCAACATTTTATTTTCTTCAAGGGCTTGATTTGAAATATCATCACAGAAGAGGTCTGTGAGTAACCATTTGAGTTCATCGAACCCAGCTTGGAATATATCATCCTTTCCTAGATTTTTCAGATCTACTAATACTGGATCTGTAGGTTGTGCAGGGATATGCTTAGGCATTGGTCCTATATCTGGTAGATTGTTCCACCAGTTTCTCAATTTACCGGCCATTAGTCTGACTGAGTATAATACCTTTGCAGGTTCTGACCAAGTTCCACCTCTTTCAAAGAGATTTTCTAATGTATCTGTCCAGGTGAAAATGGCTTCATAAGGATTGACCAATTTGTCTATATTTATTATATATCCACTAGTTGCATAAGGACGCAACTGTTCAGGTTTCAGATTTTCTGAAACTGGTTCTTGGACTTCTATATCCATGGTTCTTGTTCACCTATCTGTCTGTAATTGGACATATTTAAACCAATATCCTCATCATCAGTATTTATTGAGGAGTTAGTGTCAGTGGAACTATCACTATCAAAAATTGTTATGCTATGTACATCTGAAGATTCATCATCTGATTCTTTATTTGCACAACCAGGTTCATCCATGAAGACTGGTTCTTCCTGTTCTTTTTCTACTCCTATTTCTTCAAGCCAATCTTTAAGAGGCTCTTCTTTTCCTGCTAGTGAATGTTCTTTTATTTTTGGCATTTGAACATGCACTGATGTTTTGCGAGAAGAATGTCTAGATGAAGTAGAGGCTACTTTATCTTCTTCTGTATGCAGGGGTTTTCTTCTTTGAATGAAAACCTTTTGTTTGATAGGAGGTTCTACTGTTTTACCTTTTCTTTCTTTCTGTTCTTCTTCAGAACTGTCTTTACCAGTTTGTGAGACTCTAGTTTTCTTTACATACATTTTGACCTTTTCTAGCTTCTTAGCTATAGATTCTAAGAAAGCTTTGTTTTCTACATCAGCAACCTTTCTTGATGATTCATTAATTTGCTGATCTCCATAAATGTGGGTCAGATAATTATCTTGATGTTCTTGTGTAGAAGAGATTTTCTTTACACTAGTATGTACTTGAGTCACATCATAATTTACACTGGTAATATCATTTGACAAGGTACCACAGTAATGTTCTACATTTTTAAGAACAGAGAAATGCTTCTGCTGATCTTCAGAGACAATTTCTAACTTACTAGTACAGTCAAGAGAATGATCGACAGAGTATCTAATATCTACAACCATGTCGTCAATATTCTCTTGGGCAGAGGACATCCATTGGGCCATCCAATTTCTTTGTGCCTCTGAGTTCTTCTGCTTCTTTCCCAGATCCGTATGAAGTCTTGCTTCATATTTTCCCCATGATCCGTTATCAGGATTTATCATTGTAAACTTTTCAGAAGTAGGCCATCTACCTGGTTCGTGGCTTACTATTTCCTGTTCCTGATTATTTAATTCCATCTTGTATTTATGTTTCTTTTCTGAACCAGCTCTAGGGAGTTTGGACTTTGGAAGGCGTTCTTTCATCATACAGCCTTTTTCTCCCATTTTGGTGAGCTTAATGCCTTTTCCTTTCTGACCTGTTTCCTGCTCTGTCTTAGGAGTCAAAGATAATCTCTGGCTAATAGACTGAGCCAATTTGTCCATAAATTCTAGATCTTTATTGAGATCAGAGAATGTGGCTGAAGTGGTTCTTTGAACAGATGGTTGTCTATATCTAGGGAATGGATTTAAACCAATTGAATCTTCAGGGTTATAGTCAATAAATGGCTTATTGGAAGTGCTGGGAAAATTATGTGACATGGAATAAGATCTAGGCAGAGAATAAGTTCTGTCACTTGAGGAGGCTTTAGGTTGGGTAAACATTGTTGTTTCTGGTAAAGCCTGTAAGTCAATGCTGGAAATTCTCCTACTCTGTTGTCTAGGTTTATCTGAGAACAGACCATGAGATGGAGTAGGGAGCTTTTGGAACTGGGGTTGAGTCTGATTTATCAATTGCTCAATAATAGGGAATCCTATTTCGAACCCAGTTGAATCTATGTGTCGACCGTAGTCGTCTACATTAGCATTGGCTTCTGTATAACTTACCCCCGCCGGAAAAATAGAAGGAGGAAAAATAGTGTTAAGCAACCTATATACACATCTACCACCTATAGTAGCATAAACCGATTTAGGTTGTAATACTACTCCTTTAACTTGTAATAATAAACAAAATGCAATTTGGATATATTTGTCATCGAGGTTGATGGTAAAGTTTGGTCTAACAGACATTCTAGCATCACCACCTCTATTTTGGTCTAATAGTTTTTAATCACCGACAAAAATATTTTTTTGATTAGAAAACAAGTTTAATTCACCCATGAAAATATTTTATTGGTTTGAAAACAGGTTTCATTCACCAATAAAATATTTTATTGGTTTGAAAATAGGTTTTAATCACCAATGACAATATTTTATTGGTTTTAAACAATTATAATTCGTTAGGATTTTCTTCATAATTCTAGCGATTACAAAATATTAGCCAATTGAGATTATTATTTTTCCCCGAAAAAGAAAAAAATTGCCAATATTTTTTTTTTTTGGGAAGTATACAAGATTGGCCAGGTTTTTACATCTTATTTGAGGAGGGGGGTTCTTAAAGTTATCTGTGCATCGGGGATAGATGGCATACCTTCAATTGGAGATGAAAACGATGACATACCTTGAAATTGACATGTAAACAATGTTGTACCTTCAACTTGAGATGTGGGATGTGGAGTGTCTTCAAGTAGAGATGTTTTTATTGATTTACTTTCAACACATGTTGTAGATGGTGTGTCTTCAACTAGATATGTGATTGTTGATGTACTTTGAACATGACATATTATAAATGTGTGCATTGAAATTCACTTATGGTTGATGATGTGCCTCCAACTTTGTGATTCATTTGTCTCCTTGCATGGAGTTTTGCATTTGTTCCCTTTGTGATGCCAATTTGGCATCTCTCTTAGATTGCATGGGAATTTTTTCTTCTATGGGGTTCAATTTCTTTTCTTCATGAAGTTGCCTCATTGTTTCTCTTTTCCTTGCATTTTTGGCTTCACATTCATCCGGTGTTAGAGGCTTTGCACATTTCCTCGGCATGATGTTCAATGCTACATGTTCACAAACACAAAAATAACAAAAGTAAGTAATGCTCACTAATACAAAAATATCAAAATAAAATCAAAACGATTGCAACTGATCTATGTGAGAAGATGACAAGCACAAAACTTGAAATTTAAACAAAAAACTTTTGATAAATAATTGAATTATACAAACATGACAAATATGACCTCATATAATCAAATTTCATCTAAAAACTTCAAATTTACGCCAAGATAAATTTTGAATAGAAAATCCAGAAAGTCACTTTAATTCATGAACATGATCATCTTCCTTCTCAAACAAACCTAAATATAGAGGGAAAAAACAATACTCTTACACCAAGGGTGTTTCCTTTTAGTTCGTGATTTGATGAGGGGAAGAGATTGTATTTCATAATTTTTTTGTTGTTTTCTTTGGTTGTGATTGTAAAGATTTGAAATGAATCTTTTGAAAACCCTAAGCAAATACCAATTCTACAAATGGAAGTAACATATATAGTTTGGAAGTACTTGAGAGAAAGAAGTAACAAATTTATTCATAAAAATGAAAGGGAAACATGTATTAATTTATTCACAACAAGAGAAGGGACAACAAAAAGTTTGAGAGGAAAAATTATATAGCCTTATTACTGTAATACAATCTAAGGGGAAAATCTAAGGGGCAACCTTTCCGAGAAGGGGCAATTTTCAAACTAAGGATAAATCAGTGAAAGGAAAACAGATGAGGGTATGTACATTGATAAAAGGGATTTGACAACAATCAACAATGGAGGTAATATCAAGAAGGATATTCAACCATGGATTTCTTAATGAAGATAGATTATGGAGTAAGAAGAGCTTAGCTAATGGGATACTTCAAACTACATAGGATAGCCTAATTCATGAGAGTCAATCTTGAGGATATTCATTGTCAAAACATGAAAGTTCATTAAATAACCATTTGCAGCCTTCTAATGTTTTCTCAACTTGCTGCCCCATCTTACGTTAACCAAAAATGATCAAAACAATTCATTCATAGCTTTCTAAGGCTCATTTGTTTTCTTCCCTATATTGAGGCAGCCAAAAATATATTAGAAATAATCTTTACAGCCCTAAAAATTATTGCAACTTGCTACCCTAAAACAATTGTATTCTCAAACAAATTTATAACCTCCTTATGAAGTATTTCCACCCTTATGGTATGGCCTTGGAAAACTCATAGGAAACTTAGATTGATGGAAGAGGGATCAATTTAATGTTGTATCTTCTACTTTTAGAATTAAGTAGAACAATTGTATGTAGTATTTTGAAGATATGGAAGGAAAACAAAAGGATCACAACAACAAAGGAAAATATGCAACTAATGGAGAAAGGGGTAGATTACATCCATAGCCAAGGTCTTATTGAATGGAACAAGGGACAAATTGTATCCAATTATTTGTACACTAATTGAATGTGACAATTTGCTACATAATATAGGTAGTAGGCAATTGCAACTGAAAAGTAAAGGAAAATGGAAAGCAACTGATCTATGTGACAAGAAAAGGAAAATATGCAGCTAATGAAGGAAGGAGTAGATTACATCCATTGCCAAGGTCATATTGAATGGAACAAGGGGTACATTGTAGCCAATCATTTGTATGTCATGCCCCAAATTTTCCCAACTTAAAACAAACACAACTATCAATTTTTTTTGACTTGCTACAACTACTAAGGAAATTTGAATTTCTAAAGTTAAAGTAAAATTGATGACATCATTTTTACAATTTCATCTCATCGTTTTAACTATTCTAGCATGATTTTTCTCCATTGACTCTAAGACATATCAAAGGCCTATCCTTCTACAATTCGTTCTTCTAGTATACAATTTGGAACATAACATTGCAAAATTTAACAATGATAAACAAGCAATGTGAAATAAGAATTCTTAAAAATTCTTTAAGTAGGAATACAATTAAGAAATAGTCTAGCATTATTGAAACATCAATAACAACACATTTTCATTCCAACATTGTAGCCTAACATTAGATTTGTCTTACAGCTAAGAATTAAGTGATAACCAAGTAGTTCACATATTGGATAATGTTAGTAATTCTCATTAGTTTATTCCTTGATTAAAGAAAAAGGTTTAATTCCTTTAATCAATTTTTGGATAAGGTTAGTAATGATAAGGTTAGTAATTCTCATTAGTTTATTCCTTGATTAAAGAAAAAGGTTTAATTCCTTTAATCATTTTTTTTGAGAACCCTTCTAATTTCTTCTAGACTATATGCTCACCCAATCAAGGTAAGTTTCCATTTTTAACTTAAAACTTCAAACTACTACTACTACTGCTACTACTACTACTACTACTACTACTGCTACTACTACTACTACTGATACTACTACTACTACTGCTACTACTGCTACTGCTACTGCTACTGCTACTGCTACTGCTACTACTACTACTGCTGCTACTATGCTACTACTGCTACTGCTACTGCTACTACTACTACTACTGCTACTGCTACTACTGCTACTACTACTACTACTGCTACTACTGCTACTACTACTACTACTACTACTGCTGCTGCTACTGCTACTGCTACTGCTACTGCTACTGCTACTGCTATTGCTACTACTACTGCTGATGCTACTGCTACTGCTACTACTACTACTACTCTATTGCTACTACTACTGCTACTGCTACTGCTACTGCTACTGCTACTGCTACTACTGCTACTACTACTACTACTACTACTACTACTACTACTACTGCTACTACTATTGCTGCTGCTACTACTACCACTACTACTGCTACTACTACTGCTACTGCTACTACTACCACTACTGCTGCTACTGCTACTGCTGCTGCTGCTACTGCTGTTGCTGCTGCTCCTACTGCTGCAGCTGCTGCTACTACTGTTGCTACTGTTGCTACTGCTGCTGCTGCTGCTGCTGCTACTACTACTGCTACTGCTACTGCTACTACTACTACTACTACTAATACTACTACTACTACTAATTTAATTCCCTATGCAATTACTTGAATCTAGTTACTACAAACACCTTATTTAATTCCCTATGCAATTACTTGAATCTAGTTATTTATCTTTCTATACTACTACTACTACTATTAAAAACACCTTATTTAATTCCCTATTTAATTCCCTATGCAATTACTTGAATCTAGTTATTTATCTTTCTATACTACTACTACTACTATTAAAAACACCTTATTTAATTCCCTATGCAATTACTTGAATCTAGTTATTTATCTTTCTATACTACTACTACTACTATTAAAAACACCTTATTTAATTCCCTATGCAATTACTTGAATCTAGTTATTTATCTTTCTATAGAGAATATTGATCCAATCATTTATTAAATGGCATTTAAATTTAAACAACTAACTAACAACTTTTAATCATTCCTTACAAGAGAAGTCTTTTCAACATTTTTAGCATAGGTCTCCAAACTAAGTAGTTGTCCTGCATCAATAATAACTTTGAGAAATGTCCCAACTCATTATATTACACTTTATTGTTCCTAAATTACAAGACTTATAAATTTAACCAATTGATGTCTTTACTAATGATTAAACTTGAATAACTTCCATAACATATTTTTCGTAAATAGATTATATTTTATATCATGCCATATCGATTTGAAATAAACCAAGTGTAAGTGTGGAAAATTTAAACTAAATACAATTAAATACACCTCTTAATGAAGCATTGTATCAAGATTAAACATGAATTAAACTAATTTAAAACATAGAAAATCCTGAAAGTGTCTCATTGTCTCCTATCTCCAAAGATTTATCAAATTACAGAAGCTCTTAGATTTGTAAGCACCGCAACTGTTTAAAATGCCTATCTAGAGAACAGAATGGATGCTAAATGGAATGATGTGATGATTACTAATGATTTCTAAGTGATATGAAGCTACTGTAAACTATCCTGACATGACACCTACTAAATGGAAGCTACAGTAAAAACTAATGATTCTGTCGTGATATGAAATCTACTGATGCCATGATGCTATGATGATACTAAAATGGTAATGATAATGCTTATGATTGCTTGGTTGCTTGAGTACTAATTCATGTAGAGTAAGTTTGCATTAAAGATGATAATTCTCAAATGATTTTGATGCTTCAGAAGGTTATATATATAGATTTTCGGCAATAGTTTTGCACAGGGGTAACACAACAGAGGCTGAGATTCAATCTAGGGATTTGAACGGTACAAGATGAGAAGGTGGATCTGATCATGGAGGATTGTTCCTCCCCACGAAAACACCAGGCAAGATGAGATGAAAGATTTGAGGCAGAAGATTGAGAGGATTGCCTGGAGGTTTTTCCCTGAGGCTTTTCCTGTGAATGCCAATTGCATTAATTAGATTTGAAAAATCTAATTTTATTGGTGAGTGAATAGAGGGATTTGATTTATGCATTTATTTGAATATTTTATGATTTATTCAAATTAACAAAAAGAGAGATAAATAATTTAATAAAAAAAACTATAGAATTTTTTTATTAAATTAAAATAGGAGGAAAAGGATAATTAAATTAAAGATTTTAGGATATCTTTATTCAATTAAGAGGAAAATATGAAAGATAATTAAATAACAAAAAGTATTTAATTTTAAGAGAGAATTGATGAATAAAGTATAGAAGAAATAATAATGATAATAATTAAATAAAACAAAGTATTTAATTTTATTTATTGAATTAAGAGGGAAATAATATGATAAAATAGAAGAACTAATAGTGAAATTAATATAAATAAATATTTGTGGGAGGTAGGGTGGGCCCCCACTAGCCCCTCATCTAGTTCCCTATCATACTCATCCATGAGATCGATGGAATAAGGTAAATTATGCAAATAAAGAGGGAGGAAAGGAGGTGTTGGATGGGGTGCATAAGGTGGCAACCCAATGGCAAGGCCACATCACTTCAAGCCCTCTTCAAAATGATGGAGGGATGAGGAAGGAAAGTAACCAAAGTTTAGCAGTCCACCAAATTAGGGGAGTCCTCGGCGACGTCAGGAGAAGCTAATGACACAAGAATCCAAGCATAATCAGCTCGACACGTAGGGTACGACTATCATGAAAGCTTAAGCAAATGGGCCGAGTGGCAGAAGTTGCTCCTCACGAGGAGCTAGCCGAATGAAGGCTGAAGGCCGTAGGACAATTTTATTGCAAGGACGGAGTGCCTTGCTTCACCATTATTCCAAACTCGTGCGAGGAGGCTCGGCCTTACAGCATACAAGCTTTTTAAAGAGAACGGATGAAGACATTCTCACAGTATGGTTTTCAAAATTTGGATTGTTTGTTGTCTTTGTGTAGGGAGCTGTCGACCAAAGGGCTGCAAATGGCGAGGATGAGCAGATCAAAATTCATTATCTCCATATCAGCGGAGGGGTTGGAAAGTTTCGGTGTTGATACTCCAGTCTCCTTGGTGGTAACAGAGAGACAAATAGCGTTTCAGGAGATTACTGATCAGAGGCTGAAGAGAATCCTGCTTGAGGATGATCCCTTGACAATGATAGTAGTCAAAATGATATTAGGTAAGGGCCACCTGGATAGAAAGGAATTTTTGAGAGACAATGCACACATCTCTTCTCAGTTCTTAGCTGTAATTCTGGAACTAGAAGTCCTAAAGGTGGAGGCAAAGGAAATGTTGGAGCGTCTTTTCCGAGGTGACTTGCTAGGGGGATTAGAGAAGACACTGAAAGTGGCTTTCAAGGGCAAAGGAATCCCGTGCCCCTCAGACTTGGACCTTCTTTGGGAGACAGATGAGGCAGTTAAAGTCTATCCCTTCATTTTAGACCTCAAGGGGCCAAAGCTTATGAGGCACAGAATGCTATCAGACATGGCGGTCGAATTCTTGAAAAGAAAGTTGGGGCTGGTGACGGAGGAGGGGATGGAATGGGTGGAAGACTTCACCCTATTTGCAGAAGTAAATGGCTTTCTGTGAGGCTCGGCCTCTGTGTTTTAAATTTTTGTGTTAAAAATCATAATATTAGATGGTTTTTAGAAGTTACGAAGTGGAATTGCAAATTCAGAACCGGCCATGTGAGGCTTACCCTCTGGTTTTAATTTTTTGTGTTTAAAATCATAATAGTAGATGGTTTTTTGAAGCCATGCAGTGGGACTGCAATTTTGGAACCAGTCGTAGCTTGCTCCCGGGATGGAAGGTTTAGCTGATAGGCTTAGATTTCATGGAAGACTGGTATCTCCTGCTATGCAGACGAATGTAAATTTTATAATAATTAATACAAATCCCTACCTTGCGTATCAAAAAAAAATATAAAAAAATATTTCTATTTATTTACTAAGTAGATGAATTTAGGATTAATTAATCAAATAAATCATATTTAATTGATTAGATTCTCCAGACCATTTTTAGGTGTCTATATTTTGCCCCTCTTTGAAGTGATGTGTTTACGCATTGCTTCAAAGAAAATTTTGTGTTGTTGCCGCTAGTATCGACGAGAAATTTTTCAGAATGCACCAGACATGTTTTCAGGTGATTGATGGATATATGCCCCCTCAGGAGATAAATTAATGAATTTTTGATTTTTCAGAATTCTTCAGAATATTTCAATTTTTTATGATTTTATGATGATTTGATATAAATTTGATATTGAAATAATTTATCTCCTGATAATTGATGTAGAAAGTTGCCCCTGTGATGAAATGTGAAATAAGCCTCCTTATGTTTGATGATTTTCAATCGTGTCAGCCTTTGATTTGATATTGATTGATGCTCCTGATTAAGTAGATGGTGTTCGACCTCATGATAGGCGAGATCTGATGATTGAGTGATGATAATTATCCTCATGATAGGTGAGGAATAATTATAGTTTGATTGATGAACCTTATGATAGGAGAGGTTGATTCAATGTATTGACCTCATGATAGGCGAGGTTCAATGATGCTTGATGATTGAACTCATGATAGGTAGGTTGATTTGATGTATTGACCTCATGATAGGCGAAGATCAATGATAGGTTGATGATTGATTGACCTCATGATAGGAAAGGTTCAATGATAGTCGCTCATGAGATTTGATCAAAGTATCACCGAAGCCAAATAGATTAATAGGATGATTGATTTTTGATTGATTAATAATATTGTTGATTTGCAATATGTTATGATCATAGGAGAATTTTAGAGTTCTTCCCAAAGACGTGGGACATGATTCCCCATCTAGTGTAGGTCGATATAGATATCATCAGTCGATGTGGAAAATATATAATGTAGATGCAAAACTAATATGAATGCAATCTAATTTAACCATGCAAATCTACATATGCAAGCATTGGCATCTTAATAGTCCATTTATTGTTCTTTTTATCATCATTGAGATTTTAAAATGTTGAAAGTGAGTACAAGCATCGATGGTATAATTTAGACCATGATGACTTGAGTACTACTTCCATGATTTTTGATATTGCAAGCGAAAAAAAGCATCGAGGTATAGTTAAACCGAGATGACCTGAGCATTTCTTGCATAAAATAGACAAGAATTAACCACTTTCCTATGTGAATTGGAATGTCATCCATGATACTTTGTAGAGCACTTCCCACGACGATTCACATAGTAATTATGATTAATTCACAAACAACAAACAAAAAAAAATACCATTTCTTCTTCCTGGCTTCTCTAGTTCAATACATCATTGAGTTGCTCCAAAGAAATGATAATAATGATCACAAGTACAACATATCTTACATTTGCTTATAGTATTCAATCATTTATTCATATTAGATCATCCATCCTGATTTTACGATATTTTTGTGTTTTCAAAATTTTGGATCAAACCTAACCTAAAGACCTATCCTAGGGGCCTCAGGGGCTTGATCAAAGATTAGCCTTGCCTACGTTATACACGCAGAGACCACGTAGGTTCGACTGAAATAGACTCATGTTTTTGGCTTTTTGAGACCAACTTTTTGACTTGTTTTTTCTTTGGATTTTCTATTGTGATATGGATGTTTGATGTGTTTCTGATGGTGATTGATGTTTCATGTTGGGTTGTGTTTTGATCACTCTTTTTGTCGCTTTTGTCCATTTTGTTAAGCTCAATATTGATTTCCCCCAATGAGGTTGAGATCTTTCCCCCAAACTAGGGTGAGACACAACTATATTGCTAGGTTATGTACATGAGGTTTTCTTGCACTTTTTTCAGATTTTATGATTTTTTTTTGTTTGTTTGTTTTTTTTTTTTTGGATTTTTCAAGATATTTAAGATGAAATGAGATGGTATGAATAATTTAAGGAACAAGATGCCCCAAAATAGGGGTAATGCAACCATGGATAAATGAAAGATCAAAATGAAAGGTTCACTGCAAAACATGTCACAAAAGCAACATATCTCTTGTCAAAAGATGATAATGGTTGATTGATTAAGATGCCAGGAATGATTGATTCCATAAGGCATGATGATGATAAGTACTTAGGATCACTAATTTCCTTTAAGTATGATAAGATTGATGATTATTGATGATTGATTGACAAAAGATATGAGGATTGGATACTGTTTTGTAGCTAGGCTCAAATATGATGTGAATGATAAGATTCAAGGTTACAAAGGGACATAGTGACATGGATTTTGATAAGCTAGAAGATATGGAATGGAAAATAGCAAGGATAAATATAATGAATGGTGATGATCAAGATCAACTAGATAAGATACAAACACAAGGCCCTAATATTTTTCCCCTATTCCTCATCAAGACCAAGGACG
Source organism: Sequoia sempervirens (assembly GCA_007258455.2). Lineage (NCBI taxonomy): Eukaryota > Viridiplantae > Streptophyta > Pinopsida > Cupressales > Cupressaceae > Sequoia > Sequoia sempervirens. Next base: position 4,432,075 of record VDFB02000010.1, on the reverse strand, counting down.
GGAAGAAAGGATGTATCTAGTAAGAATGATGGAATACAGATAAGGTGAAGGATATGGAATGAAAGATATGGATAAAGTGTATAGGATAAGATATATGATGTTCAAGAAGATCCTTAACCTTGTCAAGATCAAAGGTGGAAATGTAAGGAATGAGCATAGAAAGGATAATGACCATGAATGATAAGATGGATGAAACTTGTCCCTAAGTCTAGAGTGCAAGAGGAATATGGAAGATAGGATATGGATGATAGGGAGATGGAGAAAGGACTTAAGCATCAAGTTTCACAACCAAATATCCATCTAATAAACCATGGAAATGGGAATTAGACTCCTAAATGTTGGCAGATTAATGATATGATGGAAGAATCTAAGGAATTTTGCAAAGGTTTGGATTAAAGGAGAATGATGGGGGATGAATGTTGGATAATGGATAGGAGGTTGGAAGGCATGTTGATGGATAGATGGAAAGGATGGCAAGATCAGCATTGGCACACATCTTGAAGGGTGGTGGAGTGATGGAGGAAAAATGGATTTGGAAGGTGATAGGTTATTAGATGGAAAATTGGAGGAAGCTTTTGGATTAGCAAATTTGGATGCCAATTTAGATTTTATTGCTTCTATGAGACTTTTAGGAATCCACATGAATTTTGACTTTGATTTTTGCTTTGTGGGCCTTTGTGGCCTTTGAAATTTTTCTTTTTGATTTATGCACCTTTTTGGTCTTTGAAAATTTCCTTTTTGCTTTGATGGGCCTTTGTGGCCTTTTAGATTTTTCTTTTCATTTTGGATCAAACTTTCTTTTATTTTTGCGTGTCTCTTCAAGGAGACATGTTGATCCTTTGATACATGTGGATTTTGATATATAAACTTTTGATATTTGGCACCCAAATTTCTTCCAAGAGCAATGAGAGGGGTGGATTGAGATGAATGATATGGAGGTATTATGGATGAGTTAATGTGGGTAGAATTTTGAAAGGGAATCAAGGATGTGTGCCTTTGTTGTTCTTGAGAAATAAGATATGGACCTAGGATAGAGGGAAGGTTTGATGGACTAGGATGAGGACCTAGGATAGATGGAATGTTTGGTGGATTAGGATGAGGACCTAAGATAGATGGTAGGTTTGATGGTCTAGGAAACTTTGGTGTATAACCAAGGCCGTGGTGATATGGGTTTCTTTGAACAGAAAGGGGTTCTAGGATACCTTGCTCATGAAGGCGTAATCCTTTTCCTTTGTAATTCATACTTTGACACATTCGTTTACCAATGGGATATGTATTGTTTGTGAAACAAGATGCTAGTCCATTTTGAGGAGGATATGATATGGATGAGAGGATAGGTGTTGGAAGTAAACCAGAATGGATTAAGGTGGAGGATCCCAATTTATAGGTGTGGGGTTCATGGATAGCTTGAAACCGATAGGATCTTGACATGGGGATGATGGGGTGTTTTGATCTTGACTTGGAGAAGGATTATGAACTGGTATGAAATGCATATCTTGATCATGAGAAGGATAATCATCTTCATGGGATGAAAGGGTATCCTTGAATGGAAGCATATCTTGGTCTTGATGAGGAAGGGAATCATGAGATTTTGTAGAAAGCATATCTTGATCATCAGTTGGTAAGACATAATTAGATAGGATGGAAAAACTATCATGCTCTTGTGATGCAATAGAATCATGAGATGGTATGGATTGATTAGATGATGTGGGAGAAGAACTTGGAAGGATACTTGTCTCTTGAGATGGAAGGGAATTATTTTGGATGAAAAGTGAAAGGAGGGGATTGTCATAAGATTCTTGAGAAATGGGATCTTGATCAAAGATTGGAAGAATTTGTGGAATTTTGATATCATTGGATGGAGTGGAAAGAATATTTTGATCTTGATGTGTAGGGGAGTCTATGCTAGCATGCTTTGGATTGAGAGATTGACAAGAATCATTGGATGTCAAGAAGATATGATAGAAGAGGATGATTGGATGGAATTGTTAACTTGAGTGAGAGAATATTGAGGTTTATTTTGGCTTATGGTGGATGGAGATAAATGCATGACATGGAAAGATTGCTCAATATCATTTGTGTTTGAGGATTTAGATTTGGGCTTATTGAACTTTTGCAAAAATTCAATGACATTGAACTTGGATGATGTAGCTTTGGGTGGAGAAGGTCTCATGTTCACTATTTGGTCAAGAGGATATGGGTAAATGTCTGGCAAAAAATATCTCTCTGTGGTTGTTTCCCTTTGCATATCCTAGATTTGTTGTTGAAGTTTTTTCATTTGATGGGATAAAACATTCAATTGATCATCATCTATTTCAGCCATGGTGGTTTGAGTTTCAATTTCCTGTTCTTTGGATTTTTGATTCTTGTTGTGAGGGATTTCTTGACAAACGTTGCGGATTTCCAATCCCTAATCTTAAATTTCACCGTTTGATTATGTTTTGACTCTTTTGTGTTTTTTTTTTTTTTGGATGATCTTTATTTGGATTTTAATGATTTTGAAACCCACAACACTCAAATGAAGACAATTGTTTTTAAGAGTTGTAACCTAAACAGATAGTGAATGTTCAAAAGAACCACGCATGGTCCTATTTTCATTGGTTTGATAACAATAAAGCACTTCAGACAAACTCACTCTTAATAGTCAAAAGGTCATCGTTATACTCAATAACCCACATCTTAAAATTGTGTCGACTCACACAGCCCTGTCACCCCCTAGAGGGCACTCGTGTTTTTGTCTTTTCTAGGTGCGTACTCAAGGTTAGATTTCTCAATCCCCTGAGCAAACGGTCCTTGGAAATTATATGGTGAGTGTCTTAGGGGCAGATTCTTCCCTCCCCTTTCACTGCAAGTATTACAATGTCTAGTTACTAACTTGGTTGGATACTATACTAGGTTCTTAGAAAGGGTTTCCGTTCGGAGCAAAAATAATAGAATCCCTCAAGAGACCTTCCAACCTTTAGAACAAATATTTTAGGGATGGTTATCTTGCACACTTCCAGAAAAAGTGGGTTTCCCCAAATTTTCTTTAAATTTAATAGTGGGGTGGAAAAACCTGGCTTTGGTTTGAACCCACTTAGGTCGTTCCCGTAGGGTGAGTACTTTTTCCCACTACGACAAGCCTTCTAAAGGATGTAATAAAACTTGAAGAATGCATAAAAATGATGATTCTAGCTTTTTGGATCACCTAGTTAAGGGGAGAACATATGCCTATCAACCATTCAAACACAGAAACCACCTGTTCATTTTTTAGAGCCCAAACAAAAAAAATTCTAATCTATGTGAAGATTTTGCTTCACAAAAAGACATGGTGTTCATTTTTAAATCCAAATTGAAAATTTTGGTGACTACCCTAGATTGATAAATTTTAGTCCAATTGAAAATGTGACTATCCTAGGATTGATTCATTTTAAAACCAACTGAAGAAGTGTCTATCATAGATTGATTCATTTTAAGTCCAAATCCAAAAACTAGTGAGTTTCTAATGTTCTTTTTAACATACTTTGACAAAGCTTGTGTAGATAGTTAATTTTAAGCCCAAAGTAATGCTAGTTGGTCCTAAAGCATGAATGAAAAATAACATATGATGGGTTATTTTCCCATGAGTGTTTGAAAACACTATTACAATGGATATCAAATGCTTTCTTTCACTTCAATTCTCCATTTTCTTCTTAAAACCTGCAATAAATGCTCAAAAATGTTAGATGAGATCAAGAAATAAGAAGATATAAGGGTTAGATGAATGATTAAGCATAAAACCGCTAAAACTTAGATCAAGTTACAATGTGATTTGAATTTAAATGTAAAATTGAAAATTTTAACTCTATAAAAAGTAATAAATATCTACACCATTGAATAGCTTATGAAATTCTACCCCATTTCAAAAATAAAAGTTTCGAAAAAGACCTCTTTATGACTAAGATATGGTCATTTTAAGATTGATTGTCAAAGTGCTAAAACAAAGGTCAAAAGCACTACAAAATTCATTAGAAGAGCTAAAATAGAGTTTTTTTTTTTACTATGTTTTGTTGGATGTGCTAAAAGAAGTGTCAGAAGCGCTATAGAATTAGGCCGAAGCACTATAGGATTTTAGAAATGCGCTAAAACAAATGCTAGATGTTATAGTCGGCCTGTGCTGGATTGTAGAATTGAAGTGCTAAAATAGTCCTTCAAAGTGTTATACTTTTCCTCAGAAGCGCTAGAAAAGTCCTTCAAAGCGCTATACTTTTCCTTAGAAGCCCTATAGAATTTTTTGATTGCGCTAAAACAGATTACGCCAGATTCCTGTACAAAAACTTTCTAGAAAAACTTGTTAAAAACACGGGGTATGGCCCCACAGTGGGCGCCATCATGTAAGTGTGGAAAATGTAAACTAAATACAATTAAATAAACCTCTTAATGAAATATTGTATCAAGATTAAACATGAATTAAACTAATTTAAAACACAGAAAAGCCTGAAAGCATCTCATTGTCTCCTATTTCCAAAGATTTATCAAATTATAGAAGCTCTAAGATTTGTAAGCACCATAACTGTTTAAAATGCCTATCTAGAGAATGAAATGGATGCTAAATGGAATGATGTGATGATTACTAATGATTTCTAAGTGATATGAAGCTACTGTAAACTACCTTGACATGAAACCTGCTAAATGGAAGCTACAGTAAAAACTAATGATGATGTCGTGATATGAAATCTACTGATGCCATGATGCTATGATGATACTAAAATGCTAATGCTAATGCTTATGATTGCTTGGTTGCTTGAGTACTAATTCCTGCAGAGTAAGTTTGCATAAAAGATGATAATTCTCAGATGATTTTGATGCTTCAGAAGGCTATATATATAAATTTTCGGCAACAGTTTTGCACAGGGGTAACACAACAGAGGCTGAGATTCAATCTAGGGATTTGAACGGTACAAGATGAGAAGGTGGAGTTGATCATGGAGGATTATTTCTCCCCATGAAAACACCAGGCAAGATGAGAGGAAATATTTGAGGCAGAAGATTGAGAGGATTGTATGCAGGTTTGTCCCCGAGGCTTTTCCCGTGAATGCCAGTTGCATTAATTAGATTTGAAAAATATAATTTTATTGGTGAGTGAATAGAGGGATTTGATTTATGCATTTATTTGAATATTTTATGATTTATTCAAATTAGCAAAAAGAGAGATAAATAATTTAATAAAACAAACTATAGAAGTTTTTTATTAAATTAAAATAGGAGGAAAAGGATAATTAAATTAAAGATTTTAGGATATCTTTATTCAATTAAGAGGAAACTATGATAAGATAATTAAATAACACAAAGTATTTAATTTCAAGATAGAATTGATGAATAAAGTATAGAAGAAATAATAATGATAATAATTAAATAAAACAAAGTATTTAATTTTGTTTATTTAATTAAGAGGGAAATAATATCATAAAATAGAAGAACTAATAGTGAACTTAATATAAATAAATATTTCTATTTATTTACTAAGTAGATGAATTTAAGATTAATTAATCAAATAAATCATATTTAATTAATTAGATTCTCCGACCATTTTTAGGTGTCTACACCAAGAACCTAAGTTGATTAGATGCTAAATCATTAAGGACCCAAAAAAAGGTCTACATTATAATCAACCAACCATTACAACTTATTTGAAACCTACGCAACTTAGAGGAGGACAAACTAAAAGATGATATCTTAATCCCCCTTTAAAAGGGATTGGCAAACTATTATACTCGCTTACCCTCAAATTCATTTGATTACCTTACTACACCCGCAAGCCCTTACCTCTTTAAACATGACTTAGGAGAAACCAACATGATGCTATTGTAAGGATTAATGTGAATCTCTGACCAAACTAAACCAACAATAAGGAAGTCCACTCAATCCTAAATACAAACTCAGACTTTAACCCAAGCAGAACATAACAATATTCCTTAACAACAATAACCTCATTCAGTTTCTTATTGCAGGATACCCATGCAAGTTTTCCCTTGAATCATTGTAGAGACAAGATGATATGTTCCAGGCGTCTACTTAACATTCTTCTCATGCCTAGACAAAGATGACTTAAGCCTATATATCTTGTGTAATGCTGACAGCACAGGAATGAATTCGTTTAATCAAGGCTTACTCAGTGCAGACTCACAGGCTTCACTGGCCGAACTCAGAGGACATCACGACCCCCAGGGAAGATATAATGGAAGTCGATCGAGACTTTGGAGGTAGCGATGGGAGAGTTGTATGCTCAGATTCCAAAGAAAGCTTACCAATGAAAATTCATTAAATTGCAGTGCCACACTTTAACTGGCTAATCGGTTTGGAATAAATCACTGACACATTAATATCTAAGTGTTAGGCACAACTTCAGAACTAAATCCTATCTCTCCCCCTTCTATGGTGTCGGGAAGAAAGATATCTGAATTTTCTCTAAGTTCAAAAGTTAGAGACAAGATTCATTTTATCATGCTTTTCCTTTCCCCACGCATACGCTACTGAGTTCTATGCAATAGACGGCCTAGCAGAGGGCAACTCAAGGTCTTGCTGGCCGCACTATGGGATGCCTCGGACTTAGTTCAGATCTGGTTTTATTTTACTTAAAACTTATTATAACTGTTTAGAATTCTAAAAACACTAGTTCTTGAGCAACTCCTACGCTGGGTTCCTATGTAGGAAGGATGAATACTTCAGAATTGTGAAAAATGTTCCAGATAGTTCCAATTTATTCACGAAGACTAAGCATTAATGGGTAGAGAGAATGATGTTCTACTTTAAAAAGAACAAGAACTAAGTTCATTTACCAAGAACTTTACCTCATCCTTACATTACTAGCATACTGAATTTTCAACAATACATAAGCTTTATTTTTATTTTTTCCATTTCCAAAGAATCATATCGAAATCTTAAGAATAGATTTGCACTCAAGTTATTTTTTTATTTATTTCGATTGCATACAATATCAAAGTAGATAAATAAAAATCTAAACCTTATTTTGACTATATGGAATTTATGTAGCATTTAATCTATTTCCATGCTCGAGAAAACCCTTGCATTCACTTATTCAAACAAAACATGAAATTGCACTTTATAGTACTTTGTTACCTTAACATTGCAATTCCATTTCAAATACACCATTTATTTCTACTTCTAAAAGGAATAGAATTAAAATGTATTCTAACACATCCTTTTTAACTTCTTTTCAAATTAAATGTAAATATATGTATGTAAGCAATAAAATACAATGCAAATGACACATGAAATCTTCCCTCCATGAAAACTTAGCTTAAAAAAATATATTTGAATGCAATTAGAGACATCATTTTGATAACCCTTTCAAAGGAAAAGTTTACAACTCTTGCAAGGATTATAAACTTGAAGTATCAAAATGCAAGACCAAGTAAAAAGACTTTTCAAATCCAACACATCATCTCCTTCTTCCCCAAGCATCTCTAAGAACTCCATAAGAAATTTGAAAGAACAAGCATATAAAAAACAACAAGATACCAATGGGCTCTCCACCCAACCGTAGGGTCATAGAACAACCCACCCCCAAGAAGGGGGTATTCACTTAGCCACATAGACAACTCAATAGAAGACATAAACACTTGTAAAACAAAGGTACTTCACATATACACAAAACAAAACATCATATCAAACCCTTCCCAATTTTACAAGACACATATCTAGCACATTGGTTTTCCACAAGGGAAAACCACTTAGGGGGGGTAGGGGCTCAACTAGACATGGGTAACATATATACAAACATCCTAATTACATCTCCATAATAATACTCCACATAACCTCCACACCATCACCACCACAACACCACACTAATGCCACAAAAATTGCTACCAAATCAAAACCCTTATTCCTCCCAAAAATATACAATGGGATACCCATATCCATTAGATGCAAGGGTACTCATACCTAGGTAGTGGCCATTACCTGAACGAGATACTCTTATCCCAAAAATGAAAAGCCCTAATGTGAGGGAGCTACTCCCACTCAAAACCCCTACACATGGAGGACCAAAGGATCCTCTATACAAGAGAGATTCAACTCCTTTAAAAGTATCACACAAAAATGATACAATACATACAATAGGATACATCACATCAAAATAAAACCTCAAATAGAAACTCTCAAATCAAAATCACCTTTAAGAAATCACAACATATTACTACAAATATTAAAGAAGAAGAATACCTCCAAATGTTATAATCCCAACAATGGTAGACTCTCTTGGATGGATAGTCTCCTCCTCTCTCTAACAATCTCCTCTTCTTCTCCCAAAATATCCCAAAAACCAAGATCACAAAAGTGCAAAGAAAAAAATAAGCAAGGTAACCCCTCTCCTCTCTATGAGGAGGAAGAGGTTTTAAAGAAAAGGGAGAATAACTCCCTCACATAACCACCTCAACCACTTAGCCACCCTCCATTTTCGTCACTTTTATGAGTGGGGACAAAAGGAGGGGTAAAACACTTTTTAAAATATTTCAAATAACAAAAATAACCTTCCTACTTATACCTTTAGGTCCTAGGCCAACTTTTAGCACACAAAACACACCCTAGACCCCTCTAGAAACACTTTGAAATTCACTTTTCTCAAATTTGAAATTTAAAACTCACATGAAACATAAGTACATAATACATAATACATGCCATGCATGAAAACCACATAACTCAACAAAAAAATCAATAACCCATTGGATCCTATTCCAAGGTCCCATTTTTCACAACTTAAAGTGGCTAAGTGAATCCCCTCAATTCCATTGGTATTAGAAGTCCCTGTACACTCAACAAGATGTGTCAGTATGATAGAAATATTTGCATATATATATATATATATATATACGTCATTTCACTTATCAACACAAATCAACTAATCTAACATAAAATTTCATATATAATTCTTCATTTTAAAACACATTAATCAAATAACCATATCAAGATTATTACATATATAATGTAAAACACAACATCTAAGATTACATCAATACCTTCCAAAATATGCACCAATCCAATCATAAATCATGAAATCTAATATCATATGAAATACCATCCTCATTGTGTGAATACACATCAACAAAAAACTGAGTCTTAAAATCATCCAGAATCACCAAAAGATCATACCAGATGATATCATATGAAACAGAATGATTAATCACAAAAAATTTCATACATAGGTAATTTAATTACTAGTCACCAACAACCCTTATAACTTAATACATCTGATATACATAGTGCCACTACTAGCAATTGGATAACCCCTATCTCATCATGGATGAACATCTCCTTCAACATACACATGCATAATCAAATAAAATAACACATCTAGTAATCATAGAGAAAACACATTACCCATTGAATGGGTAAATTTTTTTAGTTAACCTTATCCAAAATAAATCAAGCAACAACCATCACTCCTAACTCAAGAATAATATTCAACATGGAGGCACATGGAATATTGGACAAGAAACATCAAAATGCATAGACTCAATAGGATCACAAAGGGTGGGGTCTCACATTGTACACTCATTGAATATGATAATTTGCTACATAATATAGGTAGTAGGCAATTGAAACTTCCATAGTCTATATTTTGTCTCTTAAGGGGTTTCTAGGATAAATATAGTGCTATTAATTCTTCATTATAGTGGTGGTTTCGAGGATACATATAGTGTTCTTAATCATTTTGCAATTTCAAAATCCACCTACATTCTAGCCAATGTAGAGTGAATCAAATTGTTTTTTAAGGTCAATTGATAAAAAATCAAATGAAAAGAAATTGATCATGTTACAAGCAAAGGAAAATATGCAACTAATGGAGGAAGAGTTATATTATATCCATTACTAAGGTATTATTGAACGAAACAAGTTAATCTCTAATCACTAGGTTTATAACCCTAGAGATACATTAAAAATAAATTATCTTAATCTACCTATTCACCTACAACACTTGGAAACTTTCCCTAAAGGGTTTAATCAACTTGCACTAATAGTTCATAACTAAAAGGAAAGTAAGAAAATAGTAGAGAACATGATGAGAAAATCACACAAATGAATCTTATTGGACAAGCACAAAGGGATTATCTTGGGAGTTCTTTGTAACCAAGTAAAAAACCCATACAAATTGATCTAGCTACAATGAAAAAGAGTGAATTCCACTAACCATGATGGAAATGGACTACTATAAGCAATGCAAATGGAATACATAAGCATGCTTGTGTTAATTTGAGATCCTCTATATAAGTTTACATGAATTCATCTGTTTTTTATATTTTTCTTCAAACTCCTAAAAGTTTAAATTTATATGCAACTTCCATCTTATTCAATGTTGAATTCTATGTAAGACTATTATGATCAATAAAATTATGAAAGGAATGGTTTGTATTTGCAAAACTAAACAAAAAAACTCTAAGCATTTCAATTCTACAAAAATGAATATATTACCTAAGATAATCAAATATGATGTAGAAACTTAAAATTTTATTCATTTATGTTGTCCAACAAGAAAATTGGTGCTCAAAAGGTCATGGAGCAAGCATATTATGGTACTACAACAAGTCAACTACAAAAAAAGGAATTTTCCTATTGGAGAAAGCGTAGAACCAGATAAAGGTAGCGAATTGTGGACCCGTATCACAAGTTAAATCCCTTTCTTACCATTTTTGCAAAGGAAATTTGGTGAGTGTAAAATGTGTTGCAAAATAGCCTTTCAATTTGGCGAGCGCCAAATGTGATGTTTGGAGGCTTTGCAATTTAGTGAGCATAAAATGTATAAAATAATTTATAATTGTGAAATCCTTCACCCTTCATGGAGACCTACAAAGGGGAGAGAAGAGTGGGAGAGACCTAGCAGAGTAGCAAAGAATGGAGGGATAGGTTTAATGATCTTTATTGATAATGAAAAGGATAAGAGAGAAGAGTGGGAGAGACCTAGAGGATTAGTAATGAGACAAGGAGTGAGAGACGTAGAGATGGATAAGGAGGGATAGAGAGGTAGATAATGATTAAACCTTCAACCCTTAAAACCTCAACCTTCAAACCCTTAAACCCTCTACCCTCTACCCTATACATTTAACCCTCAACCCTAATGCCTCAACCCTATTCCCTAAACCCTAATCCCTCAACCCTTAAACCCTCAACCCTTAAACCCTAATCCATAAACCCTTAAACCATATACCTTGAAACCTAATCCCTCAAACCTCAACCCTTAAACCCTAATCCCTCAACACTCAAACCTTAAACCCTAATCCCCCAACCCTCAACCCTTAAACTCTTAAACCCTTAAAACCTTAAACCCTCAACCCTTAACCCTCGACCCTCAACCCTAATCCTTCAACCCTCAACCCTTAAATCCTAATATCTCAACCCTCATCCCTCAACCCTCAACCCTTAAACCCTAATCCTTCAACCCTCAAGCATTAAACCTTAAACTCGCAACCATTAAAACCTCAACCCTTAAACCTTAAACCCTTAAACCCTCAACCATTAATCCCTCAACCCTAAAGCCTCAACCCTTAAACCCTTAAACCTCAACCCTCAACCCTAATCCATTAAACCTTTAAACCCTTAAACCCTCAACCCCTAACTCTCTACCCTAATCCATCAACCCTATACCTTAAAACCTAATCCCTCAACCCTCAACCCTTAAACCCTAATCCCTCAACCTTGAACCCTGCACCCTAATTTATTAAGCCCTCAACTCTCAACCCTCAACCCTCAACCCTATAACTTAAACCCTACTCCCTCAATCCTCAACGCTTAAACCATAATCCCTCAACCCTTAAACCCTAATCCCTCAACCCCCAACCCTTATGCCTTAATCCCTCAACCCTCAACTCTAATCACTATCCATAAACCCTCAACCCTCAACCCTTAAACCCTAATCCATCAACCCTAAACCCTAAAAACCCATCCCTCAACCCTCAACCCTTAAATCCTAATCCCTCAACCCTCAACCCTCAACCCTCAACCTTTAAACCCTAAAACCTTAAACCCTTAAACCCTCAACCCTTCAACCATTAAACCCTAATCCATAAATCCTTATGCCTCAAACCTCAACCCTTAAACCATAATCCCTCAAACCTCAACCCTTTAACCCTCAACCCTCAACACTATAATAATCAACCCTAAACCCTTAAAACCTCAAACCTCAACCCTTAACCCTTCAACCATAATCCCTCAACCCTCAACACTTAAACATTAATCCCTCAACCCTTAAACCCTCAACCTTTAACCATCAACCAATAAACCCTAATCCCTCAACCCTCGATCATTTTACCCTAATCCCTCAACCCTCAACCCTTAAATCCTCATCCCACAATGCTCAACCCTTAGACCCTCAACCCTCAATCCTAAACCCTCAACCCTCAACCCTCAACCCTTAAACCCTAATCCCTCGACCCTTAACCCTTAAACCCTCAAACCTCAACCCTAATCCCTCAACCTTATACCTTAAAACCTAATCTTAACCATCAACCATTAAACCCTAATCCCTAATCCCTCAACCCTTAAACCCTCATCCATCAACCCTCAACCCTTAAATTCTAATCCCTCAACCCTCAAAAATATCAACCTCAACCCTTAAACCCTAAACCTCAAGCCTCAACACTTAAACCCTTAACCCCTAACCCTCATCCCTCATCTCTCAACCCTTAAAACCTAGTCCCTTAAACCCTCAACCCACAAACCTCAACCCTATACCTTAAATCCTAATCCCTCAAACCTCAACCCTTAAACCATAATCCCTCAACGCTTAACCCTTAAACCCTCAACCCTTAAACCCTAATCCCTCAACCCTCAACCTTTACCCTATAGATTAAACCATCAACCCTAAACCCTCTACCATATACCTTAAACCCTAATCCCTCAACCCTCAACCCTCTTTATTAAACCCTCAACCCTATACCTTAAATATTAAATCCCTCAACCCTCAAACCTTAAACCCTAATCCCTCAACCCTCAACTTTATTCCCTATCCATAAACCTTCAACCCTCAACACTTAAACCCGCAAGCATCAACCCATTAACCCTAAACCTTAAACCCTTAATCCCTCTACCCTCTACCCTATACATTAAACCCTCAACCCTAATCCCTTAACCCTATACCTTAAACCCTAATCCCTCAACCCTCAACCCTTAAACCCTAATCCCTTAATCCTCTACCCTATACATTAAACCCTCAACCCTAATATCTAAACCCTATACCTTAAACCTTAATCCCTCAACACTTAACCCTTAAATCCTAATCCATCAACCCGAAACCCTAATCATTATCCCTAAACCATCAACCCTATACCTTAAACACTAATCCCTCAAGCCTCAATGCTTAAACCCTAAACCGTTAAACCCTTAAACCTTTAACCCTCAACCCTCTACCCTATACATTAAACCCTCAACCCTAATAAGTCCACCCTATACCTTAAACCCTAATCCATTAATTCTCAATACTTAAACCCTGAATCCTTAAACCCTAATTCCTAAACCTCCAACCCTTAAACCCTCAACCCTCAACCATTAAACCCTAAAACCTTAAACCCTTAATCCCTCAAACCTTGACCCTTAAAACCTCAACCCTCAACCCTAAAACCTCTACACTATACTTTAAACCCTCAAACCTAATCCCTCAAACCTATACCTTAAACCATAATCCCTCAACCCTTAAACCCTCAAACCTCAACCCTCAACCCTGAAACCCTCAACCCTCAACCCTTAAACCCTAAACCCTTAAAACCTTAACCCTCAACCCTCAACCCTGTACATTAAACCCTCAAGCCTAATCCCTCTACCCTCAACCCTTAAATTCTCAACCCTCAACCCTCTACCCTATACATTAAACCCTTAACCCTGATCCCTCAACCCTATACCGTAAACCCTCAAGCCTAATCCTTGAACCCTAAACCCTCAACTATAAACCTTGTACCCTATAAATTAGACCCTCAACCCTAATCCCTCAACCTTATACCTTAAATCATAAACCCTCAACCCTTGACCCTAATCCCTCAACCCTAAACCCTCAACCCTCAACCATCAACCATCAAACCTATACATTAATCCCTCAACCCTAATCCCTTAACCCTATACCTTAAATCCTAATCCCTCAACCGTAAACCCTTAAAGCCTAAGGAGGGAAGGCATGGTAGATAGGGTGGGAGAGGGGTGGGTAATGAGACAAGGAGGGATAGGTAGAGAGGTAAAGAGGGAAGGAGGGAGAGTCATGGAGATGAGGAGAGAGAGAGAGAGGATGAGAGGAAGAGGTAGTGATTGAGAGAAAGGAGATAGATGGGAAAGTAACAATAATAGAGGGAGAGAGAAGAAGAGAGAGGTGGGGAGGAAAGGATATAGATGGGGGTAAGGAGGGAAGGAAATGTAGAGGAGAGAGTGGGTGAGACCTAGAGAGGGGAGAGAAAGAAGTGACAGAGAGTGAAAGAGAAGTATTGGTAGAGGAGTAAAAAGTGATGGAGGGAGAGGTACACATGGAGGGGGTGAGAGACATAGGGAGAAGGACATAAATAGGTGATGACCTAGAGAGGGGAGGAAGAGAGAGGACAAGAGAGAAGAATGAGATGGGAGATAGAAGAGGGAGAGAGGTGGGTAATGAGACAAGGTTGGAGAGACTTAGTGATGGGGAGAGAGAGAAGAAAGAGGTGGGAGAAAGAGGTGGGTAATGAGACAAGGAGGGAGAGACTTGGAGATGGGGGGAGAGAGAGAGGTTGGGAGGGAGAGGTAGTGATCAAGAGAAAGGAGAGAGATGGGTGAGAAACACTAACAAAGGGAAATATAAGAAGAGAGAGTTAGGGAGGAAAGGATGGAAATGGGGTTAAGGAGGGAAGGCAAGGTAGAGAGGGTAGGAGAGACCTAGAAAGGGTTGAGAGATAATAGGGTAAGTATTGGTTAAGTAGGAAGGAGGTAGAGAGGGAGTGAAAGGTAAAACCTCGAATATCCATCATCGATCATAAACTATAAACTCTAAGCCTTATCAAAGTAGGGTAGAGAGAGACAAATATAAAGTGAAGTTATTTTTTTTCCAATGCAATCCATTTGGCACTCACCAAATGTAATGTAACATTTGGAGAGCACCAAATTTGGCACTCACCAAATGGGATGTGTTGGTTATTTTTTTAGAACCAAACTTTTTCTCATTCACTATCTATGAATTTTCCACAATTCAATGGTAAATAGTGATGAGGATTGGCCAACAAATAGGTACTAGCTTGCTAGGCTATACCTCTACTCTTTGGGTTTTGTGAAACCTATGAGGGTGATCTTGACAATGTCTATATGATACTCTTATTCCATTTTATCACAAACATTGAAACAAATAGATACATTCCTATCAAATGAAAATAGAAAAAATTATTTAAGGATTTGGCTTACCCTTTAAAAAATTGTACCTAAAGCAAGGAATGAGTAGTACTTCATACAAATATACTGCAATTACAGGTGTGTCAAAAATTGTCATAAAGATTTGTGTTCTTTATCAGGTACAGGTAGGCTCACTAACATCAAAGATAACCAAATAATTGGAATAGTGCTTTATCTAAGGGCTATGGACTCACATGTGCAATAAATTGTAAAACATTAGCAATGGAAACAAGTATTTAAAGACTATCAATATACTACTTTGCAATATATCAACTTGATGTATCCAGAAATAGAAACTGCTTAACAATTCTTAAATTTTACTTACAAATCCATGTTCCCATTTAAGAACTTACTTAGCTCTTTGAACTAAAGAAAAAATGAAATCACACATTCAACCTGAGTGATTGAAGATGAATAAATGAACCTTTATCCATTTATTCAAAATCTGTAATACAAAATTACAAAGGAGAGAAACTAATCTAGGATATGCAATTATCATCCATACACCATTGCTATTGTCAAATAATTAAGCCTATTACAGGTCTGAATACATTCCTAAGACTCTAAACTGATCTATTTCTTTGTGCTTCAAAATTACCAAAATTACTCATACATGAGCTCAAAATTGCTTAACCATCAAAAGACCCATGTAATTAGCCTTGAATTCCATTTATAGAAACATGGGAGCAACAATCATTGGGCCACATTATAATTTAAGTCACATTTGCATTTGACATACAATTTCATTTCAATTTCAAAATTCCCCAGACAGTTATATTTGCACTTTACAAAGTGGGGGGAAAACACATAAGACAAAAACCATTTTCATTTGCTGAGGAAGATACACCCACCTTCCAAAAGGCACCTTTCATTCATTACAACACCTCCAAAATATCTTCCTCATGAGCCAAAAGTTTCAACCACATGCGTGCCCAATCAATAAAACACTAAAGCATAAAAAGAAATAAAAAGAAATAAAAAGAAGGAAGACTGACCCATGCAAGTTAGCATTCCTGCCACCAATCTTCATGATGGGGAGAGAACAACATTTTGCAATACTTCAAAAAAAGCCTAATCTATACTATTTTCAGGCTATGCATTGTTTCACTCCCATCTTTTAATCACCATGCTTCTTATCACCTTTCAACACAAACTCATTCTATGAACTTCTCCAACCATGTATTATATTCATCTTCAGTGGGATGTTTCATGTTTAGCAAGTTATGCACCTTTGCAATGTGTTGATTATATCTTGCATTAATTAATTCCCTAGATTCTTTGATGAAAGTATCTATCCTTGCTTCAACTCCAGTCATGTTGTCAATGTGGGGGTTCAACATAGAGTAATCAATCACAATTAACATCATCTTAGCCTATTGCAGCCACTATCCCAACTCATGCTTCCATTTAGCAAACTCCATTGACTCACCTTTGTCATCCAATATTTTAGGTATACTATGCTCTTCCATTTCCCTAAACATTCTCATGTTTTGGAGTTGCATTCACAACTTTCCATGGAAATTTGTTATCTCATTAATCAAATCAATGGCTTGCAATATTTTAGGAATATGAGTAGGAGCTTCAAGATCTTCCTACATTTTGGACATCATCTCCTTCAATGTTCCTACTCTAGTGCTCCTCTTTCTCCACTCAGATTGAAAAGCTTTTTGAGCTTGCAAATATTCAACATTGTCCTCATGAATATTCTTGTATGCAGCCCACACATCATCAACTCTATTAACCAACTTGGCCACTCTATGCTTCAAGACATCCTCAAAGATATCATTAGCCACTTTCACTATTTCTAGTTTGGCCTACTTGACATTCTCCTTCTCTGTTTTCAACTAATTATTCAAATCCTAAATCCTTAGAGATAGTGTTTCTATCATTTTATTATAATCCTTTAACATTGCATCATACACGTATTGGGAGATTTGGGTAGTATCAACACTAAGCATTGCAGCATACACGATAAGATTTGTTGCCTAAATAGGAGTTCTATCTGTAGCTCTATTTACCACCATTGTACCAATGACCTCTTTTATAGGTCTGGCAACCTCGTGCTTTCTAGTGTTGGGTGCCATGGACCAAATTTCTAGAGTGTGCAATTTAGGGTTGTAGCCAGGTCAAAATACCTGGCTATCAAAGTGTTACTTAAATACAGAGGCATGTGGGTCTCTCCTGATATCATAAAGTGCAATGGCTTAAGTAAGGGTACATCCTGGAAGCAACATGAATACACTCTCAACAACAATTTTCTTGGTTTCATCAAGAGTGATGGTTGTTATTTCAGCCATGATTTTATCTTCCTCTGCTCTCTTTGCCTCCTCCTACTGAGATGGGTCCACACTAGCCTTAGTTTGCTCAATTCTTTCTTTTATATCCTTCTTTGATGAATAATGAATTCTTTGAACTATCTTGTTTGTATAAAGGTATCATCTGCAGTGAATTCATCATAGGCCTTGATCCTAGGATCATCATCATCCTTCTCATCATACTCCCATTTGACAATTCTATCTTGAGGAGTTTTTGAATAAAGAACATCATTGATCTTTGGAGAAGGGAATCTTCTCTCCACTTCATCAACACCAAGAACATGTTCTACCATTTCTTCCCCCCCACTTACCTCAACACCTTCTCCCTGAATCTCAACAAGTTTCTTAGGGATGTCGATAGTATGAGGCTATTGTTCTAGGATAGCTTGTGCTCTTTTAGTAGCTTCCTTGAAATTTACTCTAAACTCTCCACTTTAGTAATCATTTATCTTTTTCATAGCCCTCTTCAATGGGTTCTCAATTTCATCATATGGGCTTACATAAAAATCATTTCTTTTTATGATCTCTTCCTCCATGGCACAAATAGAATTCCACTCCTTTCTTTGGTTGACTACTCCATCATTCATCAGATTTCTTATAACATCGTCAAAATATATAAAATCATGAGAAAAACTAGACACACCCTTGCTTCTTCTCTTTTCATTCACAAAACCTCTAGGTCAAAGTTCCTAACCTCATCCACAGGAATCCTAATGTTATTTAGCATTATTCCAAACTTCTCATATGCCTCCTTAGCAGTAGCATTGAAGTAGCAAAAAGCACATTGTCGCACGATTACAAAACGCTTCCTAGGATTTATGAATAACTCCTAATCCTTAAAATCAAGCTACCACATTAGCTTCATAAATGTCAATCTATCTGAGAAATACAAAGGCAAACAATGAGGTGCCACCCTATCTCCATAGGCTTTGATTAATGTATATTCTAAGCGTAGAAACCAATCAACCCAATTATGATTCATCGGTGATCCTTCTACATCCATAGGGTGAATAATACACCTGATAACTTTTGACAATCCATACATGTGTGGAACACCCAAAATTTCCAAGATACCATATCTGATGACATTGCAAAATAGCACAAAGTGTGAATTGGGACAATTTTGATCCCAAGTATGTTTCCACATTTGGAAAAGAAAAGGGTTATTCTCATTATCCAACTACCTCACCTTTATCCTTCTTCCACTTGTCTTATCCAACATACAAGATCATGTGTATCAACAAGGAGTAATGATAGAAGTCCAATGGGATAGTTACTTTCTTCAAAGAAATGATCCCCTTATGCATCTCCTCTGCAAGATAAGAAGCATAATCAAATCCTATGTTAGAGTTCAACTTCTATATATCAACTATCATAACCAATAGGTCTGCAACTATTCTTGCATCAAAATTGTGGCCCAAGACCTGATTGAGACAATAATAGGTGTTCTTGAAATAATCAACAAATTCTTCACAATTGAAGGGCTTCAAATCTATAGGACCAAATCCCTTACCAATTTTTCTATGCCTTATGAGCAATTTTTTCCTAAAAGCATACCTACTTTGCACATATTCATGACTCAATTCTTAATGCCTAACACCAACTATATAATTGGGGTTCAATTTGAACACCTCTACAATTTTATCCCTTGTGACTTCAAGGATTAAACTACCATTCTAACTTTTTATCTTCCTATCCATAGGATCATAATGTTTTCCCAATACTTCCATTATATCAACTTCCACAAATAATTTTGGTACAACTAACTTTCCAAGGTTTAAACCCCACAAATGTCTGGTTGGCCACCTGGCATGCCTTCTATTAAATGCATATAGAAAAAATTCACATCTGCTTTGTGGCTGAGCTAGTTGTCCAATTCCACCAACAAGGTCAATCAATCTGCTTGTCACAACGACCTACCCTATGGGCCTATTTATAATATGTGACCCTCCCTCTTTCACATCCTCAGCTACACCTTCCATGAATTTTTCACTGGACCTCTTCTTAGCTTTGGGATTTATGGGTGCTTTTGGCACCTCTTGCTTAGGTGTATATGTGATATCCTAAGTTTTGGGTTTCTTAATTATTTTTTTCTTGGGTTTTCTCTCAGGCCTAATGCTAGACTCACTAGGTTCTGGTTTGCTCATTTTTACAATGTGGCAAGGCTAGGGTTTACAAGTTTTAATTAACAAAGAGACCTACCAGGTTTCAATTCTTAGGCAACAATTCATAGAACAAAACCTTCCCAAACCTTATGAAATCCCTACTACCCCAATTGAAAACTCATAATGAGTAAAACCTAAGTACATTTATCTTTCAAACTCCTTACTAATTTCTAGACTAGCACAATTTAATACAATTGGCATGAAAGAATATGACAATTTTCTTATCCGGGTGAAAAATTGATGATAACACCTCTACAATTATTTGTTGAAGCTCTCTGTGTAGTTTCCTTAGACTTTGGTTGTCTTCTCTACTCCTAGGCAATTCCAAATATGAGGAAAACAAGCCAACTACATTCTTTATGGCCAAAAAATGGAGTGTAACACCATTAATGGTTGATGGAAAGCTCACGTGAGTGAATTGACACCTGTCATTGATGTTTAAACCCTGGTCATTGATCATCTCACTTTAAAACCATATCAGTGGCTCTCTTTTCACCTCGCTAAGTTTTCTCCTTTTCTTTAAATGATGTCCTCAAGATGTTGCCATGTTGCCTCTTATTTTCCTTAATCACCTCTTGTTTGGAAGCAACCACTCATTGCTGATATATTTCTTCCTCCAGGAGTCTTATCAGTGATGTGAGCATTCACGTGATGAGATCTCAGACGTTGGATTGAGGCCCTCCCCTGATTATGTTTATCTCCCATCGTGTATTGTTGATTGACACTTCAAATTCTAGATCACATCTTCAGCACCAGGCACATGTTCTACCATTTCTTCCTCCCCACTTACCTCAACATCTCCTCCCTGAATCTCATCAAATTGCTCAGAGATGTCCATAGCCTAAGGTTATTCCTCTAGGAGAGCTTGTGCTCTTTTATCAACTCCCCTAAAATTTACTCTAAACTCTCCATGTTGGTAATCATTTATCTTTTACATAGCCCTCTTCAATGGGTTTTGAATTTCGTCATATGGGCTTATATAAAAAGAATTTATTTTCATGATCTCTTCCTCCATGGCACAAATAGTATTCCACTCCTCCTTTCTTTGGTTGACTACTCCATCACTCATCAGATTTATCAAAACATCATTAGAATATAGAAAATCATGAGAAAAACCAGACACGCCCTTGCTTCTTCTCTTCTCATTCACAAAACCCTCTGGGTCAAAGTTCCTAACCTCATTCACAAGCATCCTAAGGTTACTTACAATTATTCCAAACTTCTCATATGTCTCCTTAGCAGTAGCCTTGAAGTAACCACAAGCACATTGTGGCACGATTACATAACCCTTCCTAGGATTTCTGAATAACTCCTTATCCATAAAATCTAGCTTCCACATTAGCTCCATAAATGCCAATTTGTCTGAGACATACAAAGGAAAACAATGAGGTGCCATCCTAGCTCCATAGGATCTGATTAATGTATACTCTGAGTGTAGAAACCAATCAGCCCAATTATGATTCACCGGTGACCCTTCTACATCCCTAGGGTGCATTATATCCCTGATAACTTTTGACAATCTATACATGGGTGGAACACCCAAAATTTCCAATGTAATGTCATAAAATTGCAACCCTTGCAATTTCACATACATTCTTGTTTCCTCTTTAGTGTCCACTCCATTAGCATCTTCTGTAGGCTCATTTTAGCCCCTACATGAACCTTTTTCCCTCTCAGGATCTCCATCACCCCTTTTCAATAGTTACCCTTGGGTCCCAAATTTGCTTCAAACTGTGTGCTTTTCTCATTCTCGTTGTTTTGTGGCATGATGTGTTTAGAAACTAGCAAACCACGTGGACGTTTATGCACTGCGCTAGTGTCCTACAACATTTCAAAATTCAATTGACTGTTTCCATATATGTTTTCCACTTTTCCTTCGCTTTTGTCGATGGTAGTGGCTTGAGATGCCTTGTAACCACCTGAGAAGATTCTTTTTGCTTTGTTTCTCTCCTTAAATGCTATCTCTTCAATTCATTTTGGGTCTTCCTCTACTTCTAACTTCTCTCTAGCTTTGGGTCTAGCATTCTACTCTTCAACTTTTGCTTGCATAGCTTCATTCCAACTTCTCTCTTTCTTGGCTTCACTCTTTTGCTTCTTTCCTCTCTTGCTTGTACTTATCACTTGCTTTTACAATAGCTTCAAGCTCTCACATTATCACAACACTCCTTGCAACTCTCTAGAGTCTTGCAACTCTACCTCCCTTGTCTCTTACTTTTGAGCATCTTGGGATTTCACACACCCCTATCTATTGTATTTATACTTCGTGATACAGGTTCTCCCCCTTGAGCGAGGTTTGCTTTTATCACTCACATTTTGTGATACAGGTTCTCCTCCTTGAGTAGGGATTGATTTTATCACATTGCATTTTCTTACTTCTTGCACTCTTTCTATCTTTTTGGCTGTTCGTGGAGGTGGGAACACCAAAACAGGGGTTTGACTAAGGCAAACCCCTATACAGCCCCAACACTTTCTCCAAATATTACGCATGCAAGTATTGAAGACATTCATGTGCTAGAGGCTTCATCACTTGCATGGTTGTGAGAATTTCCTTTCTTCTCCTTATCTTTATCATTTATATTTCACTTCATTTTAGCTCTATTATATTCTAGTGCTTTCTCACATTTCAAGATTTCTTAGCAATTAGAGTAGACGTAGCCACTTTTTTTTTTCTATGACATTCTCACTTTCTGGTCCCTATAGATGCTAGCACACCAAAGAGATGCCAACACAACACATAGTCATCCCACACCTGTGTTGTCATCCTTTTCCCAAGAGCTTGTCAGTTTGTCCAAAAACTATTTGTGACCTCTTTCTGATTCTAGAACTCTCACGCTATTCCTTGAGGTAGTTTAGGGTAGTTCGCCCTGTGAAGCTCTTTGAATAAATAGAAATCGTGAGTAGAAAATCCCCCTTCTCTACATTTCGGTGAACCCGATGTGAAGAGCAATATTTTTTAAAATACTAGGAATTTATTTACCCCTACTTGGTGGGGCCATAACTTTTGACTTGGTGTTCAGAATTCAGAACCGTTTGCACCATTGGAAAGGTCTCCAAGAGAAATAGTTCAATCCCTAAAATACAATGCCTTTCTCTATTGAATTTTAGGGACTGACGCAAGTTCTAACCGCAAATTCCGCTCCAAAGACCTCTAAAAATGAAAATTACTAGAACCTAGAAAATACAAACAAAATTTGAAAATCTGGATTTTTGGTTTTTCTTAGTTCTATCATCAAAATGAATTTAATATCTTCTTTTATCAGTTCAGTATCTAATTTTGTTCAAAATGTTAATGATATTCCCTTTCATGCATGTGATAGTAACTTGGCTTTGCCCATGTCACTTTGTATCTTTGATCCTTATCATGAGATTCCTCCTGCTTTGAAGGATATCTTGTTGCAAGAAGATGAAATCATTGATACATTTCTTAAAGTTACTCTACCTTCTATTCATTCCAATGCACTCTCTTTTGGAGATAATGCATTTGTGAATGATGAATCTCCTTTTCATTCCAATGCACTCTCTTCTAGAGACGTTGCATTGGTGAATGATGAATCTCATCTTTGTTGTGATGCACTCTCTTCTAGGGATGATGCATTAGAAAATGATGAACCTCCTTCCACATCTAATCCTCCTTGGATCGATGTTGAGAATGTATTCAAATAATTATTCCACTAGTTGTGATGATTCTGTAAATGTAATCTATGTCTCTAGTGCCCCTCAAAATCCTAAGAGACCAATCATTTACCTAACTCCAGCTAGCCCTTCTACTAAAAGGATTTTTTCTATTGATGGTTTTCCATTTGATAGAGATTCTCTTGATCTTTCTATGGCTCCCTCTTATAGAGCGGTATCCCATACTTATGAGAATAGAATGAATAAACATCGAATCCTTCCTCAAGCACCTAGTGGTTATGATCTTGTCGAGCAACTCTGCGTTACTCTAGCCAAGATCTCACTATGGGACTTGCTTCAATGTGCTCTCGTTTATCAAGGTATGCTTTAGGAATCCTTAAAAAAGATCATGTTGCCTTCTTCCACTAGGATGGAAGATGTTGATGCATTGATAGCTCATATTCATGCAGATTTGCTGAATATAGCATTCTATCTGCAAGAACTTCTGCCCTGATATGTATAGAAGCAAGCGGACCCTCTAATGATCATAGTTAACATTAATAATATTAGCATTAGATGTACTCTCGTTGACATTGGTTCAGTGCTCAATGTATGTAGTATTGATCTATTACCTAATATTAATATTGATCCATCTTCTCTTAATGCTTCTTCTATTGACATTTGTAGGTTCAATAATGTTGGTCGACAAGCCCTAGGCATGATAGTCTTGCCTTTGAGGTTGGGACCCATTACCGTACCCACCCTTGTATATGCTATGTCAGAAAAATTACCATATAACCTTCTTCTTGGTAGACCATGGATTCATGGTATGGGTGTAGTCCCGTCTACCTTGCATAAATCTATTAAGTTCATTTGTAATAATTGAGTAGTCACAGTCAAGGCTAACCCTGAGGCTATTTACTTATGTGAGATGGTAGCTGTTATTCAGGTTTTGGTTGTTCCTACTCTTATTCCTTCAGTATCTTCTAGTGTGTCGATGTTTACTCCAATAGTACCTACTACAAAGGATACTCTTGAGGTAGATGTCCCTGAAGAAGATCCTTCAGAAGCAAGAAATCTTAATTCCGCTCCTTCTATTTCTCAAAATAATGCATGGCTTGGTGATGATTGGGGTTCTCTAGACTTTACAGAACTCTTCCATGGGGAATATAAAGTCAACCCAATCCACTCAAACCTTCCGATAACATCATCTAAACCCACTATCAAAGATGGTTATTCTTTTGCATCGTGGGGTAGTGTGAGCAATAGTTGTAATGTTCTTGATGTCGATCCTCCTCCTTCTGAGGAAGATGATTGCAATTCTATTAAAGAGGTTAATGTTGGGAATCCTATTAGGAAGGATGATGGCAATCTCGTAGAAGAGTGTAATTCCCATTTTTGGATCAACGCTCTCTATGGAGATCCTCCTCCATTGTCTTTTATCTTCGTTTCTTCTTCTTGTAAGCATTCAAGCTTTTCTCCACAAGAGAAAGGCTTGATTCCTACTCCTCATCCTCTATCTGAGCAAGAGAATATTTTTTTGAGGCTCCTCAAAGCCTGCTTGATTACTCTTCCTTCTCCTACACACAAGAAATCTCATGAACATGATAAAGAAAAATAGTTTTTATGTGCATACCATCAAGTGCCTGGCCATTCCACTAGTGAATGTAAGGCCTTGAAGGATAAAATACAACAACTTTGTGATTCAAGTTCCATCACTCATTTGTTTGTTGATGCACCTGCCTCTTCTTCAAATGACAAGTGATATCGAGGTTTACCTCTATCCTATATGTTCTAAGCATCTTTCATGGTTCTCCTCCCCTATATGCTAGGGGTAGTGATAAATTGTTCTGGAGATGCGCATCCTTTTTAAGGACCCCCTCTCTTCTCTGTGCCTTTCAATTGAAGCGTCTATTGAGTGGACCCCTTTTTCCTTGAAGGGTTCCCGAGGGAGCCCCTTTGAAAGATTTTCTCTTAAAATAATTCATTTGCATCTAGCTTGGAGGCAACCTGACTAGACCTTACTTTTCAAATGGTGGGTCCCTTGAGTGGACCCCTCTTCTTTTGAAGGGTTCCCGAGGGACCCCTTTGAAATTATTCCAATTTGTTGATGGTCGATGTGACTATCCGTTTGTTTTCCTGTGTGGCCATTTTTCTGTCTAACATGTTTTATCTATGGATTAACATGTCACTTTCTAGGTGCACCTATAAAGTCACTTTCCAATTCAACTCTATGGAATCCCCTTTCATCTAGGTTTCCTCCATGTGAGAGGTCTTGGGGGACGCCTCCTTGCAAGTTTTCAAGCCTGTAAGACACTTTCATCTTGGTTTCCTCCATGTGAGAGATCTTGGGGAACACCTCATTGCAAGTCTACAGGCCTATAAGCTGCTTTCATCTTGGTTTCCTCTATGTGAGAGATCTTGGGGGAAACCTCCTTGTAGGTCTACGAGCCTATAAGGAACTTTCATCTCGGTTTCCTCCATGTGAGAGATCTTGGGGGATGCCTCCTTGCAGGTGTGTGGGCTTGTAAGGTGCTTTGATCTCGGTTTCCTCCATGTGAGAGATCTTAGGGGACGCCTCCTTGCAGGTCTGTGGGCCTATAAGGTGCTTTCATCTGGGTTTCCTTCATGTGAGAGATCTTGGGGGATACCTTCTTGTAGGTTTACAGACCTATAAGGTGCATATTTCATAGGTCTTCCTTGATGTGAGAGATCTTGGGGGTTGCCTCCTTGTAGGTCTATGGGCCTATGAGACACTTTCATCTTGTGGTCTGAGGACCCGTGGAGCCATCTTTCTTGGAATTTTCATTCCTTTCTTTTTATTTTCTCTTCTCTTCTCAATTTTGTATACCATATCGAAGATCTGCATCTTCTTCATCCTAAGTATATGCTCTTTCTCTCTTCGACATTGGTTGCTTCCCTGATTTTTGGGTGCATTCTTCTCTTGAGGCAATCGATCCTTACCTTCTTCTCTTCATCTTAGAATTCTTCTTTGTGTTATTGTTTTTAATTTGGGGACAACACATAGTATTGAGACTACCTTCTACATCGAGGTCTCCTTCACTTTTCTGACTCAAACCCTTTATCTTTTTGTGCAATAACATTGTTGTTTGGTGTAGGTTTTTCTTGTCTAATGCAATTTTTTTGTAGGTCTTCAGCCTAGGGGAAAGCTTCCTTGGTTTGAAGAGTTATCTGCTTCCTCTACAATATCCTTTTGGCACTATGATGTTATTTATGTTTAGTAAATTTCCTTTACCATGCATATTAGCATAGATTCATATGCTTGCTAAAGTGGGGGCTAAATGTAATGTAAAATTACAACCCTTGCAATTTCACATATATTCTTGCTTCCTCTTTAATGTCCACTCCCTTAGCATCTTTTGTACGCTCATTTTAGCCCCTGCATCAGCCTTTTTCCCTCTCAGGATGCTCCATCACCCCTTCTCAGTAGCTACCCTTGTGCGTCAACTTTGCTTCAAACCGTGTGCTTTTCCTATTCTCGTTGTTTTGTGGCATGATGCATTTGAACACTAGAGCTCCATGTGGATGTCTAGGCACCACGCTAGCATCCTATGATGTTTCAACGTTCAAATGACTATTTCCATGCATGTTCTCCACTTGTCCTTTGTTTTTGTTGGTGGTAATAGCTCGAGATGCCTTGTAACCACCCAGGAAGCTTCTTTTTGCTTATTTTCTCTCCTTAAATGCTATCTATTCAATTCATTTTGGGTCTTCCTCTACTTCTAACTTCTCTCTAGCTTTGGTTCTTGCATTCTACTCATCATATTTTGCTTGCATAGCTTCATTACAACTTCTCTCTTGCTTGGCTTCTCTCTTTTCCTTCTTTCCTCTCTTGCTTGTACTTATCATTTTCTTTTACAATAGCTTCAAGCTCTCACATTCTCACAACACTCCTTGCAACTCTCTAGAGTCTTGCAGCTCTACCTCTCTTGTCTCTTACCTGCAAGCATCTTGTTATTTCGCACACCCCTATCTATTGCATTTATACTTCGTTTAAACGGGTGACCCCCTTGAGCGTGGCTTTCTTTTATCACTCACATTTTGTGATATAGGTTCTCCTCCTTGAGCAGGGATTGATTTTATCACATCACATTTTCCTACTTCTTGCACTCTCTCTATCTTTTTGGTTGTTCATGGAGGTGGGAACACCAAAATGGGGGTTTGACTAAGGAAAACCCCTATATAGCCCCAACACTTTCTCTAGATCTTATGCATGCAAGTATTGAAGACATTCATGTGTTGGAGGCTTCATCACTTGCATGGTTGTGAGAATTTATTTTCGTCTCCTTATCTTTATCATTTATATTCCACTTCATTTTAGTTCTGTTATATTCTGTTGCTTTCTCACATTTCAAGATTTCTTAGCAATTGGAGTAGAAGTAGCCGCTTTGTTATGTTCTGTGACATTCTCGATTTTTGGTCCATATGGATGCTAGCACACTAGAGAGATGCCAATGAGGCATGTGGTTGTCCTAGACCTGCACTACCATCCTTTGGCCGAGAGATTGCTAGTTTGTTCAAAAAAATCTTTGTAACCTACTATTACCAATTCTAGAACTCTCGTGATGTTCCTTGAGGTAGTTTAGGGTATTTGACCCCGTGAGGCTCTTTGAATGAAAAGAACTCATGAGTAGTGAATCCCCCTTCTCTACACCAAGATACCATATCTGATGACATTGCAAAACAACAAGTAGTGTGAATTGGGACAATTTTGATCATAAATATGTGTCCACATTTGGAGAGGCAAAGGGTTATTCTCATTATGCAACTACCTCAACTTTATCTTCTTCTACCACTTGTATTGTCCAACATACAAGATCATGTGCATCAACAATGAGTAATGATAGAATGCCAATGGGATAGTTCCTTTCTTCAAAGCAATCATCCCCTTATGCATCTCCTCTGCAAGATACGTAGCGCAATTAAATTTTGTGTTAGGGTTCCACTTCTATATATCAAGTATCATAACTAGCAAGTCTGCAGCTATTCTTGCATCAAAATTGCATTCCAAGACCTGATTGAGACATTAATAGGTGTTCTTGAAATAATCAAAAAATTCTTCACACTTGAAGGGCTCCAATTCCATAGGACCAAATCCCTTACCACTTTTTCTATGCCTTACGAGCAATCTGTTCTTGAAAGCATACCTGCTTTTCTCATATTCATGACTCAATTATTTATGCCTAATGCCAACTGTATAATTGGGGTTCAATTTGAACACCTCTACAATTTTATCCCTTGTGACTTCAAGGAGTAAAGTATCATTATAAATTTTTATCTTCCTATCCACAGGATCATAATGTTTTCCCAATGCCTCCATTATATCAACTTCCACAAATACATTTGGTACAACTAACTTCCCAAGGTATAAACCCCACAAATGTCTCATTGGACACTTGGCATGCTTTTTGTTAAAGGCATATAGAAACAATTCCCATCCGCTCTATGGCTAGGCTGGTTCTCCAATTCCACAACCAAGGTCAATCAGTTTTCTTGTTACAACGGCCTGCCCTGTGGGTCTCTTTCCAATCTATGACCCTCTCTCTTTCACATCCTCAGCTGGACCTTCCATGAATATATCATGGGACCTCTTCTCAGCTTTGGGCTTTACAGTTGCTTTTGGCACCTCTGGCTTAGGTGCAGATGTGACATCCTGAGTTTTGGGTTTCCTAAATTTTTTTTTCTAGGGTTTTCTCTCAGGCCTAATGCTAGACTCAATAGGTTCTAGTTCGTTCATTTTTACAATGTGGCAAGGTAGGGTTTACAATTTTTAATTAACAAAGAGACCTACTAGGTTTTAGTTCTTAGGAAAAAATTTGCAGAACAAAACCCACCCAAACCTTATGCAATCCCGCCTACCTCAATTAAAAACTCACAATGAGTAAACCTTAGGTACATTTATCTTTCAAACTCCTTACTAATTTCTAGACTTGCAAAATTTAATACAATTGGTAGGAAGGGATATTACAATTTAATTACTTGGGTGAATATTTGATGCTAACACCTCTGCAACTATTTTTTGAAGCTCTTTGCATTAATTCCTTAGACTTTGGTTGTCTTCTCTGCTCCTGAGCAATTCCAAATGTGAGGAAAATGAGCCAACTACCTTCTTCATGGCCAAAAAATGGAGCGTAATACCATTAATGGTTGATGGAAAGCTCTCGTGAGCGAACTGACACAAGTAGTCATTCATGTTTAAACTCTAGTCGTTGATCATCTCACTTTAAAACCATGGTATCAGTGGCTCTATTTTCACCTTGCTACTTTCTCCTTTTCTTTAAATGATGTCCTTGGGATGCTGCCACATTGCCTCTTATTTTCCTCAATCACCTCTTGTTTGGAAGCCATCGCTCATCGCTGATATATTTCTTCCTCTGTGAGTCCTATCAGTGATGTGAGAATCTACACAATGAGATCTCGATTGTTGGATTCAGGCCCTCCCCTAGTTATGTTTATCTCCCATCATGTATCGTTGATTCACACTTAAAATTCTAGATTACATCAACAATGGGAGAGAAAGGGTGATGGAACAAGATCAAGCCATGTGTACGTGCTTCAAAATCAAAGGAATAGGAAACATCACTCACAAGAGAAATTCAAATCAGTGATAGAATATTGGAACATATGACTGCATCAAAGTTTACAACCACTCCATGATGAGTGTTGGAAGAAAATGCAAAGAGCACAAAGCGTTATCACACAATGCCAATTTATGACACAAAACCCACAAGCCATCAGTGATAAAGAAAGCTAGTGATGGTGAAAATAACACACATATCATGCATCACTAATGCAAAACTCAAGATCCATAACCCATTCACGATGTGCAATACAAAGAAAAAACCGCTTATCGTACATCGCTAATGTAAGTCAAATATTCACAAAGCTATCTGTGATCAACGATGGAAAAAAGCAGTGAATGGGAACTTAAGTGGAACATTTATGCACGTGCTTATAATTTATTTTGGAAAGGGGACCACCTAGGACAATGTAAGATAAGGCCTCAAAATACTTAAAACCATTTTATTCAAAGGATGTAAAGGCCAAACAAGGTTGATTAGTTGACCTTATAAAACAAAATTATTTCTCAAACCTAGGCATGAGGGGTTGGTTACTTCATGTGCTCAATGGCTCAAGTTGTTTTTAACATGACCAAGAACTGACCATAGGAGGTCAATAAAAGGATAGACCAAAAGACCAAAGGTTTAGACAAAGGAGAAGATATTCAAATCCAAATAACTCCCACATAAAACCCTAAACCCTAACCGTTGATAGACCAAAAGAACACCAAGGAAAAATCAATTTCAAAATAATGGAACATGAAATTTTTTTGAGGGTTCCACCACTGGCTTTGACTGGGGATGCATGCCTCTCATAGGCATGGCAAGATTCTAGATCTCATGGTTGAAGCAGACCAACCACAAGAACACCAAAAGCTGAGGACTTTCCTAGACAAGCAAGAGAACCAGATCAAAGCACACACACCTATATACAACATTTACAACACTGTACAATGTACATGGAAAAGATAATATTTTAAGAGAAATATGTCTTCAAGAAATTCACCTATCAAGCTCTAAAGGAAGTATGAGTCTTCCCCATGTGTGTTAGATATTAGATAAGTGCCTAACCATAATGCTTCAAACTTTCCATGCTTACCCTTATCCTAAGCCCTTGTATTCCATACTAGTACCATGTTGTCCACTTCAAACTTTCTGGGATAAGATTTCTTGTCATGCAAGTGCTTGACTTGCTGTTGCATTTTTGTATTTTTGTTATGAGCTTCTCTTCTAGTTTCATCCAGCTGTATAAGGTTATTAGTATTTTGAAGCATATCATCTCAAATATCCTCATCTTATTCCTACATAAATTTATACATCTTTAGCAAGTTGTTTTGTGGTAGCCTAGCATCCAGACCATACACTAAACCAAATGGAAAATGACCAGTATCCTTCTTTACAATAACCCTATCATCCCACAATGTTAGCTTTATCTTTGAGTCCTAGGCTTTCTTATTCTTTTCAATCACTTTTTTGATGATCTTCATTAGGCTCTTGTTGCTAGATTTTGCTTGACCATTTCCTTGAGGATGGTAAGGGGAAGAATAAGAAATTTGTATGTCATGCTTCCCACAAAAATAATTGAACTCTTCTTATCTAAAGCACATAGCATTATCAGAAATAATTTTTCTCTGACACTCCAAATATAATGAGAATGTTGTTTATCAGGAAGTCTATCACAACTTCATGTGTTTCCTTCTTTGTGGGGATAGCTTCCACCCACTTTGTGAAATAATTAGTAGCAACAAGGATCCATGACTTCCCCCCGCTATATTTTTTTTATATTTCCCCAATGAAGTCTATACCCCATTGTTGGAAAGGGGCCTGAATAGAAATGGGCCTAAGTGGCAAGCTCCTTGAGAGCTTCAATTTTCCTGCAAACCTTTGGCAAGCATCACAAGTCTTGAAAAACTTGTGGTAATATTTGAAAATAGTGGGCCACCAGAATCTTGCCCTCAAAATCTTATGAGCAGTCGTCTTTTCCATCGTGCATTTCTTGCAGAAGCTCTAGTTCCTACTTTCCATCCAGACACTTGAGCAACACACCATCTGGGTTTCTCCACCACATTTCATTATCAATAATTACATATTTGATGGCATACAACTTTAGTGTTCTCTTTTCATTTTCAGCCATATCTATAGGGCATTGCAAATTTTGTAAATACTGAACAATCCTTTTGTACCAACCACATTTTTTCATATCACAGATGGGTGAAACATCAACATATTCAACTTGATTTATCTGGTTTGCATCCAAGTTAGTCTCTTCCATTAACTTAGCTAGACCTTGTCCCCTAACTAACTTGGTGATCTAAACATCAATATTGAATTCTTGGATCCTATTGATCCATCTGCACCTTCTACCTATAGTTTCTTGCTGAATGAAGATGTCTTTCACAGTAGCACTTGGTACACAAGATATGATTGTAGCTCCCATCAAATAAGTTTTGAAATTCTTTACAACCCTTACTAAAGCATACACTTTATTTTCAATCATATCATACTTGAGCTCTATGTCCTGTAAAGACTTCTAAAGAATGTAATGGGTTGTTCAAATCCATCATCATTTTTCTACAACAACACTGCAAGAATAGTATGGAAAGAAGCAAAAGAAAAAATGTGCATTGGTTTAGAAAAAATAGGAGACTTCAAAATTTGAGCTTCTTTGATAGCTTTTTTGATGCTTTTGAATTCCTGACTAGGCTCTTCACTCCAAACCACCTTTTATCCCTTTTTCAACATTTGTGAGATAGGTCTTGTAATCTCTACAAAATTTGTTACAAACCTCCTCAAAAAGTTAATCTGACCAAAGAATGACTGAAGGCCTTTTACATTCTTTGGTTGGGGAATCTTGTCTATGGCAGCTACCCTCTCAAGCTCAATTCTCACTCTTTTTTTAGATACTATATTCCCTAACAATTTTCCTTTAGTAACTCCAAAGGCACACTTTTTTGGGTTTAGTGAAATTCCATATTCTAATTCCCTAATGAATATCTTCTCCAAGTGCATGCAATGATCTTATTTCTTGGAGTAATTTATCAAATCATCTTAGTGTATTTCCAAGAACAAGTCAATAAAATAAAAAAAGCTACATCCATAGCCCTTTGGAAAGTAGCACCTGCATTGGTTAAACCAAATGGCATCCTGACGTACACATAGGTTCCCCATGGAGTTGTGAATGTAGTCTTGTACTACTCAGATTCCTTGACTTTTACTTGGTTGTATCCATAAAAACCATCCATCATTGATAATAGCTCACAACTAGTCACCTTCTGCAACATGGCTTCCATGTTTGGCAGTGGATAGTTATCCTTCAATGATGATATATTCAAGTTTCTAAATTCCACGCACAATCTTATATCACCATTTTTCTTTCTAACTGGCACTAAATTAGACACCCATGAGGAATGCCTAATCAATATCCCTTAGCTCAACCAATTCCTCTTGCATTTTTAAGGCTAAGGTTGGATTAATAGGTCTCTGCTTCTACTTGAAAGGATTGGAATTTCTTCTAGAGGAATCTCATGTTGGAAAAAATTCTCTTTGTATGCTTTCAAGTTTTCATATGACCAAGCAAAGACATGTCTGTATTTTCTCAATAAGGCAATCAACATTTCCTTGATCTTTGGTTTCATCTTTTCTCCCATATATACCTTTTTAGGGGCATTTTCAGTTCCCAAATTTACTTCTTCTAGGTCCTTTGGATGAGTGACAATTGTGTTAATTTTTCTCTTGTCGTGATTATCAAAGACTCTCTCTAATACCTCAAAGCCCTTGGGGATCTTATTTTTCTTCAACTGAATGACTTCATTCCCAAAGACAATGTCCTTACCATCTATATTTTCAAAAAAATCTCCAAAGTCAATCTCTTGACTTTCATATTCATCAACACATTTTAAAAACTTCAAAATATCTTCATCATCATTGAAGATTTTCCAATTATATACATTATCAGGGATTGATGGCCTTGCTTGTACCTCAACCTTAGAGATACCTGCAAAAGTGATGTCATCAAGTCTGAGTGCAATGTTTGCAAGTAAGTCTACCACTCTGTTCTAACCTCTTTCCATCTAGTCAATTCCAAAGGCATCAAACTGCTCAATAGAATCCCAAACAACATTTCTATATTGTTTCAACCTGTTATTTCTACATGCATATCTGGATCTCACTTTGGATATCACAAACTCGAAGTCACCAATCACTATTAGCTTCTTTATTCCATGCTTTTCAGCTAGCCTCAATCCTAGTAGGAATACCTCATACTCTACCACATTGTTCATGCAGACAAAAGACAAAGTGAAAGAAAACTTATATGTGTTGCCACTAGGTGATACTAGTAATATACTTGCACCAGACCCTTCTTTAGAACTCGCATCATCAAAGTACATCTTCCATAGTCCATATTTTTCAAATAATATTGCAACTCATTTTCTATGGGTGCAAGTCACCTACCACTTTCTCTTGGTAGATCTTCCACCGTAAATTCATTGATATCAATATCTATAAAAATAATTGTATCATCCTCAAGAGCATGCTCTAGCATATGTGGCACTTTTGGATCTCTAACCACTTTGACATACTTATTAAAAATTGGGAAAGTGGCATAAGACATGTCACATTACATGCTACCCCCCATGGAAGCACTCCACTTCCTAGAAAGAAACATTCTATAATTGGGTGGGATTTCTACCACCACTACACTCATCTTGAACTCT
Source organism: Sequoia sempervirens (assembly GCA_007258455.2). Classification (NCBI taxonomy): domain Eukaryota; kingdom Viridiplantae; phylum Streptophyta; class Pinopsida; order Cupressales; family Cupressaceae; genus Sequoia; species Sequoia sempervirens. Next base: position 4,397,321 of record VDFB02000010.1, on the reverse strand, counting down.
TTCTCTAGATATGGAGCTAATCTATAAGGAAACTCATTGATTACACCAGTCACAGGGACTTCCATTGAATCCATAGAATAGCACTTACCATGGGTACTGTCAAATTTTAATCCCAATGCCTCCATGATCTTGGATGGCATTATATTATTGGATGCTCTAGAATCAATGATGCAAGTTTTCAAAAAAAATCCCTCAACAATCAGTGTGAGGAAGAATGGGTCTATCTTTCCAGAGCAAGCAGTCATTGAATTCCCTAGAAAAATATGAGGGATCTCAATGATTACTCCCTCAACTTCTTTATCTTTCTTCTCCTTTTCACTCACTTTGGGTGGAGTGGACACCACTAATTTAGTACAGGATGTAGTAACACCATTGATAAGGGCTATTGCCTTTTGTTTGTGCTCGTCAATTCTCATCATCTCAAGCAAAGGAACAAAAACTTTTACTTGCCTAAGAAATTGAAACATATCAATAGGAATATATTTAGGAAAATAAATTGGGACCATACCTTGTTCCATACCGCTCTCCTTCTATTGATTATCTGTTGTTTCAACCCTAGTCTTGGCATCCTTCTTTGTAGATTCAACACTCTTCTTATGTGATTTTGTCTTTATAACAGGGGACTTGGGCTCTCCATCTGCTTTTGGTTTATCTACTTTCTTAGCCCAAATTTGGTCTCCCTTACTTTCCTTAGCTTTAAGTGCTTCCCCTTTTCCATCAATTTTTTTCTCTTTTCCTTTCCATTTTTCTCTTCGATAAAGAGACCAGATGGGCTACCTTGGTCACCACCAATTGTTCTATTCCCTAGATGATATGAACCTCTGGCTTGTGTAGCCAAAGCCATTGTATATCTTGCGATTTCTTCATCTGAAGATCTCCTTAGGGACACATCATCTTCAAATACTTCCAGTGTGTACACTTCATTATCACTATCATCATCTTTATTAGAGAGCACTTGTTGGTGATATATATTGGCAATATTCCTTTGGTTGTCCACATCCATTTCATGAGGCTTCAATTCAGGCAAGCATTCATTGTTAGCAAAATCATAACCATCCATGATCATATTAATTTCAACATCATCCTCATTGGACTGATCACAGTCTTCAAGTACACCTTATTCAACTTCAACTAACTGTGTAACTGCACATTGATGAGGAGAGTGTGGCATCTCAAAAACCATGCACCAAGGGGTCTCATCAAAAAAATTGCTTGATTTTTTTTGCAAAGGATCCAAAAGAACCTTGTTTTGAGCATTCTTCTGATTGTTAAGAATGGGCTTCCCATTATGCCAATTTATATTATATGGATGATCCTACAACTAAGGAGGTCTCTCATTCTTATGATAGTTGGGCTTTTCATTTGACAAACCATTTTATTTCCTTGCAATTATGTTGCTTAGATCCTTCATGGTACTAGTAAAATTGTCAATCTTATCCTCAAGGGAGCCTCCTTTAGCACCAAAATTTTTATCTTCTCTCTTCATATTCTTCAGGATCTTTACATCATCCCTTCTCCCAACCTAAAAAATTTCTCTACTGATACTATCAATATGGATGGCCATCTTATAAGCCTCTCTTAATATCTGAGGATTTTTATCCAACAAATGATAACTCATTTTTGCATCAAAGGCATTGCAATAGTTCACCAAGCATACATTATCATTCAATTTTAAATGAGGAGGTAACCAGTTCATGGCCTTTTGAAATCTCACATTGAAATCAACTACACCCTCATTTAAAATTTTAACAATATTATTCAACTGATTTAAAAGGAACCTTGAGTCAATTTTATCACTGCACTATTCTTTGAACAACCTCTTAAACTCCTCCCAAGAAACAATACTCTTAGGAGGTAAACTTTTATCCCATTCTTTGGCATCCTCTATGAGTGAATGTATGAATAAATTCATCATCACATCCTCAGCTTCTACTTCAAAATCATCCATTACATTAGCAAAGGATTTGAGGTGGTCCTCACCACTTAAGGCATTGTTACCAGAGAATTTGACTAAGGTAGGCCTAAAATCTTTAGGAAATGGATTAGGATAACCAAGAATCCTAGTGAAGCACAATTGTTGATATCTCTCCACTTGCATTGGTATCCTTGTAGCTCGATCTCTATGAGAATTTCTAGGCTCATCATCCTTTTGATCGTTAGATTGATTCTTATCCTTACCTTTTCCATCTCTACCATCACTACCACCTCCCTTCTTCTTCCCATCACATCCCTCAAAATAACAATTCTTATTTTTATCATTTCCTCCACCTCCACCACCCTGATCTCCACCACCACCTCCACTGGTAGTGTGTGCCTTAGAATTTTTCTTTTGTGAATTATGTCTAGAGCTTGAGGCTACTAAATCAGGTATGGAGATCTTAAGGAAAGAGATCTTTCTTGCTATTTCTGCATTTGAATCTTACATTTCATTCTTCTTCAATTCTTGCAACAACTTGTCATTCTCCAATTATAATCTCAAGATCTCGAGGTCTAGGGGTGCATTTGATGGGGTAGGATCAATCTTAACATTTCAGGTGGAAGCATTACTAAATGAAGTATTTGTAGTTGTATTGGTGTTGGTATTAAAAGTATTAATGGTAGTTTTCTTTGGCTAATCAATGGGCTTCTTCCCATGATCTATAAATTGTGATTACTTAATGAAAACAAATGGATTTGAGGCTTTAGTGATTGCAATGGTTGTGTTATAAGTATTTGCAGTAGAGGTTCCCATTTGGATGGTCACCTTAGGTAGATCGAGATTTATTTTAGCAGCAAACTTAGAAGCATTTTCATAAAGTGCTTTTTGCTTTGCTTCTTCTTTCATCTTTTCCATTCTTTGCTTCCGAGCATCTCTTTCTTGCATCTTAGATTTATTATCCTCTTTCTCTTTCAATTACTTTTCTCTTTTTTCCTCCAACTCCCTAAACCTACGTTCTTATTTTTCCTTAAGCCTAATCTCTTCCTCTTCTAAGGCTTGCATATCTTTATCTATATCTTCCTCATCTTCTAGGATATCTCCAAACTCACTTGGATCAGGGGTTAAAAAGGAAAGATTAGCTGGTTCTCCCTCAAGGGATTGGTGCAATTCTACATTCATGGGTTCACCTCTTGGCTTAAAGTTACCCCCATCAAAGACAAATCCAACTCCAGGAGTTGAAGGTTCTAAGAACTTCTTATTTTTCTCCCAAAATTCCCACCTATCTTCTTCTCTTGACACATCAAGTTCATTGTCAAGCACTTCCTCAATGGGAAAAATCCTGTGATCTACATTAGGAACCTCAACTTCACGTGCCTCTTCATGAACATTTGCAATATTTACCTCATTATTAAAAGTAAGAGATGCATTAGTGGGAAGGTCAGTAGAATTACTTGATTTAGCATGTTTCTTCACCCAGGTTGGTTGGTTGTTCTACGAATGCTCAAACTCCATCTTTTGTTTAGGATGCTTCTTCATGTAACTTCTGGTCTTCCTCATGGTGTCAAATTGTATCTCATAATTCTCCTTCTCACTTTCTCTCTGGGAAATTATCCTTTCACTAATACAAGAGATTTCAGAGTTGCTACCCAGGATACTGGGAAATAGAAATTTATCACACTTTGGGGTTGTACTTGTAATATTAGAGAAAAATTTGAACATAACCCAACACAAGATGGAGGAATGAACCAAAATTTGAAGAATAAAACTAGACATGACTTATATGATGAAAATTTGAACCAATTGTTCTCCAAGCAGTGAAGAACAATAAAATACTTGAATCTGATTGTACTAGATCTACCTAGAGATGTTGGACTTGGTAATATCCCCAGTAGAGTCACCAAACTGCTGGTTATTTTTTTAGAACCAAACTTGATCTCATTCACTATCTATGAATTCACCACAATTCAATGGTAAATAGTGATGAGGATTGGCCAACGAACAGGTACTAGCTTGCTAGGTTAGGCCTCTACTCTTTGGGCTCTATGAAACCCAAGAGGGTGATCCTGACAATGTCTATATGTTACTCTTGTGCCATTTTATTACAAACATTAAAAAAAATAGATACATTCCTATCAAATGCAAATAGACAAAATTCTTTAAGGATTTGGCTTACCCTTTAACGAATTGTACCTAAAGTAAGGAATGAGCGGTACTTCATATAACTATACTATAATTACAGGTGTGTTAGAAATTATTGTGAGTATTTTTGTTCTTTTTGGGTATGTGTAGGCTCACTAACATCAAAGATAACTAAATAAATGGACCAATACTTTATCTAAGGGATACAGACTCACATATGCAATAAATTATAAAACATTAGCAATGGAAACAAGTATTTAAAGACTATCAATTTACTGCTTTGCAATATATCAACTCGATGTATCCAAAAATAGAATTTGCATAACAATCCTGGAATTTTTCTTATAATTCTATGATCCCATTTAAGCACTTACTTATCTCTTTGAACTAAAGCAAAAATGAAATCACACATTCAACTTGAGTGATTAAAGATGAATAGATGAACCCTGATCCCTTTATTCATAATGTTGAAGGAAAGGAAGAATATCAATCAAGGATTGATATAGTATTATTGTAATCTTGTTCTAAGGTTAAATAATACAAGCACTATTGATTCTAGTGGAGTTTTTTCCCAAAAAAATTTCTCCACGTATATGATGTGTCACTTCTATCTCCTTGTCTCATTCTTCTACAATCTTCTATCTCTTTCTATAATTGGTAAAATTGATCTAAATAGATTAATCATACACAAAGAATTATGACAAAGAACACTTAATTAGATCTACAGTCTCATAGTTTTACAAGTTTTACACTACAATATTACCTTCATTTTCAACATTTGGTATCAGAGCCAATGGTTGGTTAGGGTTTGGGATACATTTCTCTTAAAAGTTTGAAGGTTTTTTGGCTATAGTGGGAGCTTTTACTTTTGTTTTATTCTAGATTTGTAAAAGAAGTGTGTTACAATGAGTTCTACTTCTCATCTAGATATTGAAAGATTCAATGGATCTAGTTATGAGATGTGGAAACTAAAAATGGAGGATCTCCTTGAAGAGAGAGATCAATGGTTAGTTGTTTGTAATGATACAAAGCCATCTACAATGATGTCAGATAAGGATTGGGCTAAGCTTGATAAGAAGGCAAGAGGGACCATAAGGTTATGTCTTACTAATGTTGTTCTCTTGAATGTTTTAGTTGAAACTACCACATATAAATTGTGGAAGAGGATAGGTGATATCTATCAAACCAAAAGTCTTACTAATAAGTTGTATCTAAAAAGATAGTTGTATTCTTTAAAGATGAAATATGGTGATTCTATTGCACGCCATTTAAATTATTTCAATTTGATTCTAAGTCAGTTAGCACCTATAGATGTAAAGCTAGAAGATGAAGATAAATGCATTTTGTTACTTTGTTCTTTACTAGAGTCTTCAGAAAATCTAATTGTTGCTATCAATGGTAGTGGTGCAGATCCTAAGATGGAAAATATAATTCCTACTCTCCTATCAAAGGAGATGAGGAGGAAGTCTAATATGGGATCCCAAGATGCGTTGTTTGTAAGAGGTAGGCCTAACGAAAAGGAACCTAAGGGAGACAAGAAAGGAAAGGGTAAGTCCAAAGGATGGTCTAAAACCCTTGGTAAGAGTAAGGTAAAGTGTTGGAACTATGGGAAATTGGGACATGTAAAGAAGGATTGTAAGAACAAGAAAAAGAGTTTTGATGCTTCTATAGAGAAATCCTCAGATGACGGTAATGATACATTGATCATTACATCTAATACTATTAGTGATGACTCTTGGCTTATTGATTCAGGTTGCTCCTATCATATGACTCCTAACAAGGAGTGGTTCACTAAGTATACTGCATATGATGGAGGGAATGTCTTCTTTGGAGATAATAGCACAAAAAAGATTGTGGGAAAAGGAGAGGTAAAGTTGTGTTTCAATGATTGTAGGGTTAAGACCCTTAATGATGTTTTACATATTCCAGGACTTTCTAGAAATCTAATTTTTGTATCTAAGTTCAATGATTTTGGAATGCATGTGGCATTTGATAAAGGTGGTTGCAAATTGGTGAAAAGGAATATGGTGGTTGCTAAAGGATCTCAGATTGGGACATTATTTAAGATTAATACCTCCAATTTGAATAAATCAACCAATGTAACTAAAGCTGAAAATACATGTATGTTGTAGCACCATAGAATGGGCCACATTTGTGAAAAATGTCTTAGGACCATTCTTAATAAGAAATTGGTTGATGGTTTTCTTGATTATAATATTAGAAAAAATGATTTTTGTGAGCATTGTGTGTTTGGAAAGCAATCTAGATCTTCATTCCTAATGGAACAAATAAAGCTAAAGGATTATTAGAGATTATTCATTTAGATGTTATGGGTTCTGTGGATATTGACTCTATTGGAAAATCTAGATATTATGTCACATTTATTGATGATGTCTCAAGATACACTTGGATCTATTTTATGCATAACAAATCTAATGCGTTCATAATTTTAAATAATTTAAGGCTTTAGTTGAGAAACAACCAGATCATAAAATAAAAGTGTTGAGATTAGATAATGGTGGTGAATATTGTTCTAAGGAATTTGATGATTATTGTAAGCATGTAGGAATTGTGAGACATAAAACTACTCCATATACACCTCAACAAAATGGAGTAGTAGAAAGGATGAACTAGACCTTAATGGAAAGAGCTAGGAGTATGTTAAGTATTGCTAAGCTAGATCGGTGCCTTTGGGTCAAGGTTGTAAGTACTTCTTGTTATTTAATCAATAGATCTCCTAGTTCATCTATTGAAGATAAAACCCCTTATGAAATGTGGTTAGGTAGGAAACCTAGTGTTGTACATTTAATGATCTTTGGTTGTGAGGCTTTTGTTCATGTGCCTAAAGAAAAGTGGTCTAAGTTGGATCCAAAAGCACATAAATGCATATTCATAGGTTATGGTGAAAATGTAAAAGGTTACAAGCTTTCAAATCCTCCAACCCAAAAGCCAGTATTGGCATGGTGTGATGGTTTAAGGGTGGCGTTGTTGTTCGTGCCACCAAGGTTCAAACCCCATTGGGGTGGTATTGTTGAATGGTTGTATTCCGGTTCATAGCTCCGGTCAAAAGCGTTTACCCCTTAAATAAAAAAAAAATCCTCCAACCCAAAAAATTACTTTATCTAGAGATGTGATTTTAATGGAATTTAGATCTTATAAAGGAGAAGAACAACCAAAGGAAAAGGATACTTCTTGAACAATGCATTTTGAGATAAATAATGAGAAGCATGAAGATGCACATGTTGAAGAACAATTGGATGGATTGGATGGGGAGAGTTCACAGAGTTCTGAGATAGATGCTCATGATGAGCATATTGAGGAACAAGAACCTTCTTTGAGAAGATCCACAAGACAATTAAATTCCGTTGATAGGTATAGTCGTCCTGATTTCCATTGTATATTTGCTTTGATGAGTACTAATGATGAACCTAAATCTTATAGGGAAGATTTGTCTTCGGATGAGAAAAAGCTTTGGTCACAAGTTATGCATGAGGAAATGGTTTCCTTGGATACTTGTGACACATGGGATCTTGAGAGTATTCCCAAAGGAAGAAAGGCCATTAGTTGTAAATGGATCTTTAGAAAGAAAATTGGAGCAGATGGTAATCTCGAAAGGTACTCATAGAACTCTCATAGAACTCTCATACACTTGCTACAATTCATAGACAATAATGAGCATGTAAACTCATAAGAGTTGTTCTATAAAAGAGCATAAAGTTCCTCACAAAAATCTATGCCTAAATTGGGCAAGCAGAGTTCCACAATGTAATTTGAAGTCAAACCAAAGTCTTCCTCAATTTAGGCACCCCAAACTAAACACTTAACTGAACTTTGGTCAGGAAAATATCTTACAAACTTCACCTCAAAGTTGGCACTCAAGAATGGGCTCACTTGACTGAACCTTGTAAATATCTTCTCATGCAAAAGGTGTTAACTGAAAGATGCCAACTTGGGCGCCCAAGGTGGTCCCAAGTCAATCTTAGTTACCTGAAACATATCTCTCCACCAATTCATGCAAACATTATGCATGATTGATCATCCCCACTTAACTGAAAGTATCCATCTATTATATGTCATGCAACTGAAGTTATTAATCATGCAACTGAAGTCAACTCAAGTCAACTAGCACTCAACTCAAAATAACTACATGCAACTAAAGATAACTGAACCATAACTGAACTGAACTAAACTGAATGTGCCACTCCACTCATGTAAATATCAATCCCTAATTTGTAGGATAAAAAAATGCATTACTAAAGTGTTATCAATCCTCCAAATAGTTAATTGAAGCAAGGTGGGTTCCACCGTCCATGTGGGCACCCCATGTGCTCCTATCTTGTAGGATCTCTTCTTGGACATCCCCACATGTTCCTACCATTTAGGAATAATCACAAATGTCAATTTACATGTTCATTTCATTTGAATTTAATCTCTTTCTAATCCTAGTGTCGGGGAACACTTTCCAAGGACTTAGGAGATACATGAAACATGTTTAGGATTGCAATTACATGGAATCCTATTCCCAACACATAATTTTCAAGACAAAATTACAAAGGAGAGAAACTAATCTAGGATATGCAATTACCATCCATACACCATTTCTATTGTCAAATCATTAAGCCTATTATAGGTCTAAATACATTCCTAAGACTCAAAACTAATCTATTTCTTTGTGCTTGAAAATTTCCAAAATTACTCATACATAAGCTCAAAATTGCTTAACCATCAAAAGACCCATGTAATTGGCCTTGAATTCCCATTTATAGAAACATGGGAGCTGTATACGTCTAAAAATGGTCAGGAATAATCAAGCTTGTTAATTAATTAAATATAAATTATTTAATTAATCCCTTAAAGTCATCTACATATAAATAAATTTAATTATTTATTTATATTCTTCACTTTTATAAATTCTTCTACCTTAATTAAATAAATAACTTTATTTAATTATTACCATCTTCCATATTCCTCTTAATTGAATTAAATAAATTTTATAATTTATTTATATTAATTATCATGTTATTCTAAATTTGAATATTTGAATTCAAATAATGGAATATTCCTTCAAACACCCTCTTCATCTCATAGTTAAATTAAATATTATAAATATTTAATTTAATATCTTTTCTCACTCACACATAATTAAATATTACTTATTTAATTATATAAACTTCTAATTTCATCTTCACACATAATTAAATGTTACTTATTTAATTATGTAAACTTCTAATTTCATCTTCACATATAATTAAATAAGTTATTTATTTAATTATGATATTCATTCTCAACTCATTCTTCGAATGGCAACCTTCCTTCGGATCTAACTGAGAAAATTTGTGAAGAGGAAACCTTCTATTTCTCTCTCAACTTTCAAAAATATCTTACCGTTCATCTTGACAAACTTGATCTGAACCGTTAATCATGATAGCCAATCGAATTCTTTCAAAAATTCTTTAAATACATGTGCAAATCTAAGCATTGGTTATGAACACACACAGACGGACAAATATACGCTTATGCATTTACATCTTTAGCATTTTATCAATATTCATATTTTGGGAATAATAATCTTATCATAGCATAGCATAATCTTGCATTTTAGCATAGTATGCATTTTAGTTTAAATCTCATTCTCCAGTAGTCCATTTCGTTGAGCTTGGCATACAAAATCTGAGAGCAACTTGAAGCAACGAAATGCTGGAGATAGAGAGCAATAGAACGACTTCAGAGAATCTGCCATAAAAGAGTTTGTTTAATTCACTTTAAATTTCTTTGATATAATGTTTTATTGATTGTGTTTTGAATTCTTTATATCAGGAATATTTTCATATGCATATAAAATGGTGCCCACCATGGGGCCCTGCCCCGATTTTGACCTTTTTTTGTAGAGTGTTCTGACAGGTTTCTGCATTCTGGAGTTCGGCTTTCGAAAAAATTCCGTGTTTTAGGGCATGCGACACCTTTCTGCAGGGCATCTGGGAATTCAATATTTCTGTTTTGCAGGAAATTTTAGCGCATCTGAGGACTGTTTCGGCACTTCTGAGGGTTAATTTAGTGCATTTAAGGACTGTTTTAGTGCATATAGGGTCTGTTTCTGTGCATTTAAGGTAGATTGTAGACCATCCATGCTTTATTATTTATAGATTTAAATTTGCATTTAATTAAAGTAGCGCATTTAATAACTGTTTTGGCGCATTTAGGATTTTTTCTGTAGCACATTTAGGGTCTGTTTCTGTGCATCCGGGGTCTGTTTCTGCGCATCTGAGGTCTATTTCTACGCATTTAAGGTCTGTTTCTGCACATATACTATCTGTTTCGGCGCATCTGGGTTGTAACACAAAAACATGATTCTGAGTTTGACGCATTCTGTAGACAGAATCTTTTCTAGTTTAAAATGAATCAATCTAGGATAGTCACCACACTTTGATCATGTAGTTAAAATGAACCCATGCTTTTTGTGAAGCAATATCTTCAATTAGCATAAATCATTGTGATTTGGTGCATTAAAATGAATATGTTTAGTCTACTTGATTGTTCTTGAAAGTGGTAGGTGACTATGCTCTCACCCTGTGCAAACTAGGTGATCAAAAAGCCAGACCCGCTTCATCCCTATGTAACCCCTATGCAATAACCGAAGTATCCTCTCCCCTTGCGCAGTAATGCAATCTTGGGTGTAAGAGAAACGATTATTGCCTATAGAAATTGGGCCTGCCTAGGGATTTCATCACTTCAACGTGACTCAAATAGGTAATGGAGCTAAAGCCAAGCTACCCCCAACCGGTATACAAATGTGAATCTTAAGGGAAAACCTAAGATTACGAGTGCGGATGTGTCATACGGACAGAGTAGTACTCCCATAAACCCTGTTGAGCTTAACCTCTTCAGGCTAGAGTGCCACCTAAATTAGTGATTAATCTCTTGCCCCATGTATGGCCACTCGAATGGGGGTCTCGAATTAAACACCATTGTTTAGTAAACCAAAAACCTTCTATTTGCTAGCGCAGCACTGGTCGGTTTGAAGGCATCCACACTTTCGCAGTCTGTAGTAGAGGTGATCATTCTGCCATGCGATTTTCATGGGGATTGGAAGCTTGGTTGGCCTGAGAAGAGAGTGCACTGTAAGGGGGAGCTTGTGTAGCCAAGCTTCTGAATTCACATGCTACCGATATGCAGTTGGGGAAACCCGCATGGAATCTAGCAGATATTATCCTGGCTTTACCATAGGATGTGCTTGCTTTACCTGTGTTTGGTTACATTCCATTTAATTCAGAGTGTTTGCTATGTTTTCATTCACATTCATTTAGATAAAAGATCATACGAAATGAACATGAAAAACAACAACTGAAATCATTTACACACCTAACTTTCTAACATCTTTGGTCTAGTAAAATACTGATAGCTCTCCCATGCTTAGAAAGTGGAAATCAACAAAATTCATCAAGAGATCAATTTCCACTAGGACAAGGAAACCCAAGAAACAATTAGGGTACAAGAAAACATTGCAAAGAAGGAAAATTTTGTACAAAAGTCGACACGTCTTACTTCATTATCACAAATTTCTTCATAGATATCAAGACTTTGTTAGGGGATTCACTGATGAGTACGCTATAGATCCTTTAGATTCTTGAGCTTATTATCAGAGATTAGCTCTATCCCAATGGCATAATCTTAACTAGCCTCTTGAGTTTGATAATATACCACAACCTTCTATTGAATATCCATCTCATCCCAGTCAAATCCTTCAGTGATTTTAAAATCTTTCTTTGAAAAACAAAGACCAAATCTTTAAGAGTGCACTTTTCAAAAAAAAATCTGATTATTGATTCAACTTCCCCAAAAGGATTTTGACATCCTTCATCATTGGAAGCCACAATAAAAAATTAGGAACATCTTTGATCATATCATAGGATTCACATCTTATCAGATCAAGATATCCTCATTATTGCACTTATCAGAACGGTGATCTAAGTTTAGAAGAATTCTTTAAAATCATATGCCTATCTCTACAAGATCTCAGTATAATAAATTGAAGGACGAAATACAACAAGAAGGTCATACCCAAAACACTCAAGAAGAAGGTGAAAGCAATAATCCTCTTTACAGTATAAGTCTTAATACACTTTTCAACAACGACATGGATAACAGAGAAGAAAATCCATTCCACAACTACAGAGACATGAGAAAAACCCATGTAGATAGTGATGATGAGCGGGATGAAGAACACCTTAGAGAGGCTGAGCAAGATCCCAAATTTTACAAAGCCATAGAAAAGATCTTGCAACGTGATAAAGAAAAGTATTTCCTCTATCTAGCTAACCAAGGAGCTAAATTGCCTCATAACTTTGATACCGAGAATTTCAAGAGCAAACCTGACGAAACACCCCTATCTAATCTTAGTGCTTTAACTCAACAAAGTAAGGCACTTCAAGGAAAAATTAAAGAGTTACAAGGGGGAGCTACAACAAAGAAATATACTCTTGAGGACATTTGTCCTTATCCTTTTGATCGAAGTCTCAACATGATTCCATTTCCTAAACATTGTGAAATTCCAAAATTTGATTGTTATAATGGGAAATTGGATCCAATCGATCATGTTAGAGACTTCCGAAACACGACTTTAGAGTTCGCTCATGAGGACACTTACCTGATGCGTTTGTTTCCTAGGAGTCTTGGAGCTCATTCTATGGAATGGCTATCAAAAATCACACCTCCTATCAAGACATTTGAGGAATTAATCAACCTGTTTATATCACAATATTCCTACAACATCCAACACCAAATCACCATGATAGATCTCTGCAAAGTTGTGCAAAAACCTGGTGAACCTTTTATTACTTTTCTTCAGAGATGGAGAAGAATGTTCGCTAGATATCCATGTCCTATTCCTGAAAAGGAAAATATGGTCACTTTCATTGACAGCTTGAATTCGAAAATGAGCTATCGTTTGAATTTACATTGTCCTCCCTCTTTTGAGAAATTGATTGAAGATGCTATAACCATTGAAAGTGCTTTGGTCAAAAGAGGAATAATAAAACGTGACAAGGATAATTCTAGCTCATCCAATGATCATAACAATCAGGACAAGTCTAAATTTTGGACTCGCAACAAAAATGTGGTGAATGATGGTGTTGTTGATGCGAATCATGTCTCGACTAATCCATTTGTTCTTAGTACTCCAAGTGCTCCTCGCAACAACAACCACAACAATGTCAACTCGGTTACAAATCAGGGAAACAATCCTCCTCCTCAGAGGAACAATGTGAATCAACATTCTACTCCCAATCAAGGGATTGCCAACAATCAAGGATTTTGAGGAAACAATCACAATAACAACTCTTTAGGGAATACCTCAAATACAAATCCACAATGATTTTCATTCTTCTCTAGTAGGAGAACTTACACTCCATTGGGGCAATCTTTGGAATCTACATTCAAAGAGTTGATGGCTAAAAATGTCATTACCTCACCACCTCAACAAAACTATGAACCCAATGCAAAGCCTCCATCATGGAATGAGGCATACTATTGTGACTATCATCAGTGCAAAGGTCATCGCACAAATAACTATCAAGCCTTGAAGAATACCATTCAAGACTTAGTTGAAAATGGCACCATCACAGTAGAAGGACATCAACAATCAAATGAAGACCACCAAGCATTTCGTAACCCTTTTCCCAACTATAAAAAAGGTGAGTCTTCGGGAAAAAGCGTGAATCATATTGATGATCCGATAATTAATCATATCTACACCGACGACGAGCAGGTCAATGTCATAAAAGTCAAGGAAAAAATGGAATATAGGGAGGTCAACACAACGACCAGGGCACAAGCTAAAATTGTCTTAAATGGTACCTCTTCAAAATCCACTGGGCCTCCACCTCAACATCAATATGACTTAGTCAATCAACTTCGAAAAACTCTTGCTCAGATTTTCATCTTGGAACTCCTAAAAATTTCCCCAGGACACAAGGAAATTCTAGAAAAGGCCCTTGTGGAAACAAATGTATCCACTGATCTGGATGTGGATCAGTTTCAAGCCATGGTAGGACACTTGTACTCACCAACATGCCTTTCATTTTCTGAAAAAGATGATGTTTCCATAACTCATCCTCACAATTTATCATTATACCTAGAAGTCATGGTTCACAAGTTTTGTGTCAGACGGGTTCTAATAGATGGAGCTGTTGGTTTGAACATATGTACCATGAAGTTAGTTCAGGCTTTAGGATTTTTTGAGGATTCCATTGATCACAGAAGAAAGATTACTATCAAAGCCTATGATGATGAGGAAAGAGTGTCCAAGGGTTTAATCATGCTACTAATCAGAGTGGGACCTATTATCAAAAATACTTTTTGTTAAGTATTAGACCGTGATCTTGCATACATCTTGTTGGGTCATCCTTGGATCCATGAAATGCAAGCTATCCCATCCACCTACCATCAATGTCTTAAGTTTCCTTATGATGGGCAGGAAATCACGATACCAGTTGATAAATCAAAGGTCCAAACTTGTGCCAATATCAAAGCTAGTCAAGATACTTTGGTTCGTAACAATCAAGAAGCTCGTGCTAGTACTTCTCTCAAGATTGATACACAAATCAGTCAGTTAACCAATAGTTTTGACAAGAAATTGAAATTCAAGGAACATGGAGTCGGGGAGTACTCTCTCTTTCTTTCCAATTTACCTACATCACCTCGGTCCCATGGACAACCTTCTATCACACAACATCAAATATCAGCAGTGTCAACATCAACACAACCACCAACAGAGCCAAGCACAAAGTTTAATGGATGATTCATCAAAGAAAAATTCCCCATGGAAGATCCTAAGGATAGAGAAATTCTAAACTGGCTCTATAAAGATGAAGATGAAGCAATTTTTAATGTCAAATTACCAACAGATATATATGGAAAAGGATATTCAATCATGCAGAAGATGGGCTATGATAAGGGTCCTATCAGAAAAAGAAAAGGAGTAGTTGAGCCTATTCACCTTCGAGGAACATCTAAACAACTGCATGGTATGGTCTTCACATTGTAAGAAGGTTCAGATTCAAGAGAAGCATGTTTGGCAACAATTCAGAATTATGTGGATAATCACTCTGACACAGACTCTGCTGAATATGAATGGGACACCATTTACAATGATGAGTTCTGGAGGGACAAAGAGGTTGATGTAATACACAAGTATACCCCAACTCTAATCGAAGGTGAAGGGTCAAGGTCCCAAACACGAGAATCCAAATTACAAAGTCACTATGATTCTAGTGATACTGAGTCAGATTTAAACGAACAAGATTATCATGAGAACAGTATCATCATCGATCCACCTCACACCTCGGATCCTACAGTCAATTCTGTTATGACCATAACCATAGCCAATTTCACATAACCCGACGACCCGCTATCTTTGATCCATCCTGATCTCATTGATTGGGATTCATCTGAACCTATCGATATACCTATGTTTCCAAGCGATGAATCTATCGTCAACTTCCTTTCCGTAGATGACACAAATGATTGTTCCACCAGCGATTTTTGGCATAGAGTCTTTCATCAGGAGAGCATCAATTCTCCTAGCCGCAAAAGTAAAAATAAAAAAGAAAGATCTAATGGTGAAAACTAGAATCTGGCAGTGTTAGATCAAAAAAAAGATAAAATAAAGAGCGTATCGGATGGCGAAAACCTTTTTAAGGTGCTAGACAATGGAAATCTTAACACTCTCCCAGAGCACTACCAGGAGCGATCGCCTATTTTGATTGAGCCTACAAAGGCTGTCAATCTTGAAACCTCAGACAAACCAAGGATTTTACAGTTAGCTGCATCAATGATAGAGAAAGAAATACTAGAGTTCATGGAATTTCTAAGAGCAAATCAAGTCAACTTTGCTTGGTCTTATGCGGACATGCCAGGGCTTGATCCTGATCTTATCATGCATCATTTGTCTATCAAATCAGGAGTTAAGCCTGTGAAAAAAAAAATCAGAAAGATGCACCCCCATGTGGCATCATTGGTTAAGGAAGAACTGAGAAAACTCCTCGATGTGGGCTTCATAAGATCAATCGACTATGCAGAATGGATCTCCAACATTGTTCCTGTATCCAAACTAGATAAAAGTGTCTGAGTATGTACATATTTCAGAGATCTTAATAAAGCATGTCCTAAGGATGATTTCCCACTTCCACATATTGACACTATAGTTGATCTGACAGTTGGCCATGCCATGTATTCATTAATGGACGGTTTTTTTGGTTACAACCAAATCAAGATTGCACCCGAAGACTAGGAGAAAACAGCTTTCACATGTCTATGGGGCACTTAATGTTGGAACATCATGCCTTTCGGTCTAAAGAATGCTGGGGCTACTTACCAAAGAGCCATGACTACCATCTTTCATGACATGATGCACACATTCATGGAAGATTATGTAGATGACATATTAGAAAAGTCATACACCAGAGAAGGACATCTGGAAATATTGTCTAAAATATTTGCACGACTGGAGAAATTCAAAGTTTGTCTCAATCCCAAGAAATGTGTTTTTGGGGTCACATCTAGAAAACTCTTAGGGTACATTGTGTCAGGAAAAGGAATTGAAGTAGATCCTGCCAAAGTACAAGCAATCATGGAAATTCCTCCCCCAAGGAACATTAGTCAGTTGAGATCATTACAGGGATGACTTCAATCTATACAAAGGTTCATTGCACAACTGCCCGAAAAAAGTCTACCTTTCACACATCTACTACATAAGAATGTTCCTTTCAAGTGGGATGATAAGTGTGAGATGGCCTTTCAACAAATCAAGCAGTACCTGATGAACCCACTAGTTCTAGTACCACCAAATCTAGAAAAACGACTGATATTATATATTGCCGCAATAGAGACATCATTGGGGGCATTTCTAGTGCAAGCAGACTCTACAGGAAAGGAACACACAATATATTATATTAGTCGCACATTGACAGGGCATGAACTCAACTACACTTTCATTGAGAAAGCTTGCCTAGCAGTGGTCTTTGCCTCATAGAAATTTTGACACTACATGTTAACTCATACAATCAATCTTGTTGCAAAGATTGATCCACTCAAGTATATGTTAAGCAAAGCATCATTGACAGGAAGGTTAGAAAAATGGGTAATGATTCTGAGTGAATTTGACATCCATTATGTTGATCGCAAGGCAATCAAAGGACAATTTATCACTGATCAACTAGCTGAAGCGCCACTGCAAGCAGATCATCCCCTGTGCATTGAATTTCCAGATGTTGATGTCTTTACTGCAGAATCCAAACAACCATGGTCCCTATATTTTGATGGTTCTTTCACTCAATATGGATCAGGGGTAGGCATACTCTTTGTCACCCCCCAAGGACACACCATTCCTTGATCATATAGGCTGATGCTTCCGTGCACTAACAACATAGCCGAATATGAGGCATTAATCACTGGACTCAAAATAGCATTGGAATGGAGGATTATAGAATTACAAGTATATGGCGATTCATAGTTAGTCATTAATTAGATCACTGATGATTATCAAACCAAAGATGAAAAAATGTTGCCATATAAAAAGATGGTTGACGACTTCAAGAAGTACTTTGTGGACATCAAATTCACACAAATTCCAAGGCTTGATAACAAAGCAACCGATGCCATGGCTACGATCACATCATTGTTACAACTCCCAGAAAATCAGGCTCGCTATGAATTTTTGGTGGAACAATCATTTGCACCTACCTATGACACACCTGAAAGGAAAATCATTTTCCACTGGGTGGGATCCGATTCACCTTGGTATGGCAAGATTTATGCCTACCTAAAAGATGAGATCTTACCACCCAATTTATCCCATAACCAAAAGCAAAATTTTATCTGCCAATCCTCTTGTTACACCCTTATCACCAACACCCTTTATCGCTGTGGTCTTGATGGTACTTTACTTCGATGTCTTGAACATGATGAATCTGACAAAGCTTTACAATAATTTCATGGTGGCATTTGTGGTTCTCATTTGAGTGGACTGACCTTAGCCAAGAAATTGATTAGAATGGGTTACTATTGGCCTACAGTGGAGAGGGAATCATTCACTTTTGTGAAAACATGCTCAAAATTCCAGATTCATGGGAATCTCATTCATGCTCCTACACAGGAACTTCAACCATTTATGCCAACCTGGCCATTCTCCCAATGGGGGTTAGATCTAGTAGGCAAGATTCATCCCTCATCATCGAACGGTCATAAGTTCATCATCACAACTACAGAATACTTTACCAAGTGGATTGAGGCAGTACCTCTTAATAAAGTTACCGGCAAACAAATATCATCATTCACTCAACTATATTATTTTTTGGTATGGCATTCCCAACTCCATTATTACAGATAATGGACGACCTTTCAAAAATTAGGATGTTGATGAACTTTGTGAGAGATTTCACATTCAGCATAGATATTCAACACCTTACTATCCACAAGGGAATGGCCAAGCAGAGGCCTCAAATAATACTATACTAAATTTTTTAAAGAAGACTGTGAATGATTTAGGGAAAGATTGGCATGTTCAACTCAATCCCGCTTTATGGGCTTACAGAACCAGTGTCCGCATGCCAACAGGAGCAACACCATTTGCTCTTGTCTATGGATCAGAGGCTATACTTCCTCTAGAAGTCGAGATTCCCTCACTCAGAGTCTCACTAAAAGGTCTCACAACAAATGATGCATACAAAGTGTCCAGACTCCAAGAATTGGAACGCCTAGATGAAAAGAGACAAAGAGCAGCTGACCATTTGAAAGCATACCAACAGATGATGTCTCGCAACTATAATCACAAAGTAAAGCCACGTAACTTTCAGGTGGGTGATCTGGTTCTCAAAGAAAATCCACGCAATCAGCAAGACAGAGAAAAGAAAGGAAAATTTTAACCAAATTGGCTAGGTCCTTATGTGGTTATCACAGTCTACGGTTCAGAAGCATACAAGTTGTCAATGCCAGAAGGGGACCTGTTTGAAGAACCCATCAACAATATGCACCTGAAGAAATATTATGTTTAAGTCAGCTATCATCATCCATAAAGGTCCTGAAGAAATCCAAAAACAGCAGAGAAAGTCCTAAAGAAATCCAAAAATAGCAAAAAAAGTCCTGAAAAAATAGTTACCCTAGGGAAAACCTAGCAAATAGGCATCTCGGTAGCGACAAAAAAAAAACGTCATAGAGTGAAAACCTGGCAACAAACAGTCTATTGACAAGAAAAATGCAATAAAAACAAATAGTGAAAATTTGGCAAATAGACGCTATTTGTAGCTCTCCATCTATTAGTTCATGTTCTGCACTTGGCTTCTTAGCATTCATTTTCATGCATCTTTCCATCATCTTAGGGCCATACCAGCATCATGCTATCATAATTTTCCTAGAACAATAACGTCTTACCATGGCTTGATTATTGTACATATTCATTTCAGCAAGTTGTGTCAATACTGGGGGCAACCAACTTTCAGGTTTTACCAAAATAGCTAGACAATGACATAAGATCCACTCATGCGAACGAACAATCAAATCATATGAACAACTATCCAATCATTGATCCCAAGCACAATAGTTTTCAGCTGCATACCATATC
The DNA here is from genome assembly GCA_007258455.2 of Sequoia sempervirens. Taxonomy (NCBI): domain Eukaryota; kingdom Viridiplantae; phylum Streptophyta; class Pinopsida; order Cupressales; family Cupressaceae; genus Sequoia; species Sequoia sempervirens. Next base: position 4,377,651 of record VDFB02000010.1, on the reverse strand, counting down.
ATGACTCATATCTGGATGATCTATAATCTAAATAATGATTGGAATAACAATATTTCATTTTGAACAATGGTTGTTTGCTTTTCGATATCATCTCTCTAGAGCACACTCGATGATGTACTGAACTAGAGTGGTGAGGAAAGAGAATAATTTTTCTTTGTCTGTTGTCTTGAGGTTAACTATCCATCTGTAGCAAATATGTCACGAGACATGATTTCCAAAGCAATATCATTGATGACAGTTCCACATTTGCATCAGAAGGTGGTTAGTCTTTGTCTGTTTACACAAGAAATGCTCAAGTCATCTTGGTTCAATTATACCTCGATGCTTGTGTTTACTTGCTATATCAAAAATTATTAAATTTGTACTCAGGTCATCATTGGTGCTAATTTCCCCTCTGATCAGTGTATTTCAATGAAATGGTTCATTTCATTTAGTTGCATTTCATTTTAGATCAGTGTATATATCTACAAAAGGCTCAACGAAATGGTTCATTTCATTTAGTTGCATTTCATTTTAGATCAGTGTATATATCTACATCCTGGATTTGCATCAGAGTTTCTGACAGGGCTAACAAGAATATCAACGGCTGCCATGCCTCTTTGGACTATTTGTGAAGGACATTCGAATATTTGTTTCATCATCACCTTTCATCTTCATTATCATCTCATTAATCATTATCACTTTATCTCTAGGCCCTATCATTTATCATTTTCATAATTCATTTCATTATCATTCATTTGCATATCATTTAGATCATCTATCATATTCATTTATTATTAATCACTCATCATTCCATTTATCATTTCATTTATCGTTTCCTTTTCAGTCTTTTCATTATCACTTAGCATTTTTTTTTCATTATCATTTCATTTATTATCTCATTATCATTCATTAGCATTTCATCTAGGTCCTATCATTTATCGTTTATCATTCATTTGCACATCATTCGAATTCTCTATCATTTCATTTTCATTATCGTATCATTATCATTTTCATCTCATCATTTCAGTATCATTATCATTTCATATCATTCAAATTCTTCCTCTTTTCATTTTCATATCACTTTCCTTTTTATCACTTTTCATTTCATTTATTATTTCATTTCTTATCACTTCATTTATTATTTCATCTCTTATCATTTCATTTATCCTTTCATTTTTCTTCATTTCATATCATTAACATTTTATCATCTTCATCATTCAATTCTTATCATTTCATTTATCAGTTCATTTTTATTATTTCCATATCATTTCATTTATCAATTCATTGTTATTATTTCCATATCATTTCATTTATCATTTCATTATCACTTATCATTTCATTCTTGTTCATTTCATTTCACTTTCATTCTCATCTTATCATTTCATATTATTCAAATTCTTTATCATTTCATATCATTCCAATTCCTTATCATTTCATTATCATTTCTTTCATTATCATATCACTATCATTTTCATATCATCATTTCACTTATCACTTATCATTTCATTCTCATTCATTTTCATTATCATTTCATTTCATTTTATCATTGCATTTTCATCATCATTACAAAACATTACATTTCATCACATATCATTTATCATCTTATCATACATCATATTATTATTTATCATCTCATTATCATTTCATTTCATTATCATTTCATTACAAATCATCTATCATATCATTACAAATCATTATTCATATCATTTATCATTCATCCCATTACATTCATATCATATCTTTAATCATCCTATCATTTTTCATATCAATTCATATTACAAATTCATGATGCATATCATAAACACAACATTCATTTTCCATCATATTATCATTATTTACTTGCATTTTGAAAATCTAAAAACAAACACTCCATCCATGCATTTTATATATCATTTACCAAACAACATTTTTCATAAAACATATCAAAAATCCCATGACATATTTTCATAATCATATCATGAGTCATCCACCTGCATGACATCATTAGTACACATCATTCATCATTTTTCATCATCATCATAAACACAACACATCAAATCATCCTGCATATCATGTTAGTCACCAAATCATTCAAATGCATATCAAAATCCATAACATATAAATGCATATCACATAATCAAAAATCATGATCATCATCACATAATCAAAAATCATGATAGTCATCACATCATCAAAAATCATCGCCGCTGCATATCATCACTCATAAAAAATGATACAAATGTCCAATGTCCAATGAAACTGCAAATTTCAAAGAGAGATACATGGGATATGATCAAAAAATATATATACATGCTCCAAAAATGATATACATCACACACTAGCTGGTCGATGCCCCTGATGGAGATGGTCTGGAAGGAGGTGGCCTGCCATTGGTACCTACGTCTGGATCCCGCCGAGGCCCAGTAACTCCCATGCTCTGAGTGGTTGTCTATGACCTGCTCCTGGTCCTAGTGTGGGACCGTGGGAATGGCTCTCTACACTCAGGAAGACATAACTCCTCATATTGGACTCTGTAATACTCCGCCTCCCTCGCCATCTCCATTCCCTCTGCAATAGCCTCCCACAAGGATGCACTCTGTACGGTACCCAAAAACCTCTAGGAAACACCCTCGGCCTCTGCCGCCCTTCACCTCAGTTCATCCCTCTCTGTGACCAGCTGGGTTATCTGTGGTTCTGGGGTAGGTTGAGATACCTGTGTCGGTGCTGGAGCCTAAGCCTAAGCCTGTGCCTGTGTCAGCTGTGACTGTAACTGAGCTATCATACTCTATGCCTGACCTAGTTGACCCTGAATAGTCTGCACCTGGGCCTGCAGAGTGGTTATCTGTGCCTGCTGTGAAGAAGAGGACACCCTGATAACTGTCCATGGTCTGCCACCAGATCTAGGCCTCTGTATAATCTGAGCACTGCCTAGGATGTCTAATCTCTGTCTCACTACCCTCCCCTCCTCCCCTCCATCATCTCTCCCATCATCTCCATCATCTGAGTTGTCCTCATCTCTGACCCCCTCCTCCTCCTCATCCCTGTCCCCTTCCTCATCATCTCCGCTCTCCTCCTCCTCCTCTCCTCCACCCACTAGCTTCTCTCCACCCGCCACCTCCCCCTGTCTCTCCACCCCTGGCTCATTTGGAAATGTGAATCATGGGAATTGATGTGTGTGGAAATATACTAAATACTCCTCTGACATCCCGGTGTCTACCACCTCTGGCCTGTATGCCCATACCTCAGACTGTAAGCTGGAATACTCTGTATAGGCCACCTAGTAGGTAATACATCGTCCCCATTCAGGATCATCCTTACGCCGCCCATAATGAGCAATGCCCTGTGGCATCCCCTGTGTATACACGTACTACCTCTGAACTCGCAAGGCCAAAAATCTCTCAATAATAAATGGGGTCCGCCCTATTAGATATTTGGGCATGCAGACAAAGGGCATTTCCAAATCATCTGTGTCCTAGGGGTCACAATCTATGTATGACCTCCATATCACTGAATCCACATCATCCAGCACGCGCCGCTAGTACTCCAACTTGCCCAACTTGGGCTGGACAAGTGCACCTGAATAAGCATATACATATGGCCTGCCTGGTGGCCTATCCCTAGCACACTTTGGCCTCGTAATCGCAATATGCTCCCATGGCCAGATCTGGAGTAGAGTCACACCGCTGGCCAAACTCGTCGACCCTCAGTATACAACCTGATGTAGATCATGATACAAATGGACCAAAATGCAGCTCCCCTAGGCATACCTCTGTAGCTGCATCACCATCCACTCTAGCATCCTACCCCACCCAATTTAAAATCCCTTCGACCGATGGTTCGATCCAAGGAAGCCTCCAATGAATGCAGCCAACACAACAACTAAGGTTGGATATCTACTAAAATCCGCCCAGGGCACCCAATATCCGACTATCACCATATCACCATAGATCCTCCTCAGTGCCTCCATCCCTCCTATCTCCTTGTGGTCATAAACCACAAGGGCACCTACGACAGGAATCCCTAGAATCCTGTACACATCCTTGGGTGTCATGGTCATCTCACCAGTTGACAAATGAAAGGTGTTATGATCAGAATGCCACCTCTCTTCCAATGCAGTCAACAGTCCCCTATTGACTCGAACCCCTCACGAGATAGTCAATAGGGATCCCAACCCACAGTCACCTATCCACTGTACCTCTGCTAGAGTCAACTATCCTACTCGATCCCAACATATCAAAAAATGCTCTCTAATCTAGAGGTTGTCAAACACCTATTTTTTTTTGGTCATCAGATGGACAATTAATCAGACTCATATCGGTGAGTCATATCATGCGCTCTATCTATCAAGTGACCCATATCAAGTGACCCATATCAGTGACCCATATCAAGTGACCCATTTCAAGTGACCCATATTAGTGAACCATATCAAGTGACCCATATTAGTGACCCATATCAAGTGACCCATATCAGTGAACCATATCAAGTGACCCATATCAATGACCCATATCAGTGACCCATATCAAGTGACCCATATCAGACTCATACCAATGACTCATATCATGTGCTCTATCTATCAAGTGACCCATATCAAGTGACCCATATCAGTGACCCATATCAAGTGACCCATATCAAGTGACCCATATTAGTGACCCATATCAAGTGACCCATATCAGTGACCCATATCATACAATCAATCAGTGACCCATATCAAATGACTCATCTCAGTGACCCATATCATACAATCAATCATATCATGCAATCATTACTACATCTATCTATCTGAATATCAAATGAAGCTACTCTATCATCATTTACTATTTGTTTTCTTTTTCAGGAAAGAAAATTTATCAATGATCAAATCATTTTCTTATTTGTACTTCAGTCATGAATGCAAATATGTTTGAAAACAATCATCTACTATTTGGTTTCTATCACATAAAACAAATTTATCAGAAGTCATATCAAGCATATACTCTTTGTTTTTCATTCCTATGAAGAAAATTTATCAAACAATCAATCAATCTATTCGTTGCTTTTCATCTATGAAAAGAAAAGTTATCAGGCAACCAGTCAATCAATCTACTCATTGTTTTTTATTTTTGGGAAACAAAGTTATCAGTTATCTACTCTTTGTTTTCTATTCGGAGAAGCAAAGTTATCAGTTAATCATCAGATTTTCTATCATTTCTATCCATATCGGCATGATGGAAAACTAATTTTTCTATCTATTGACCAAAGAAGCAATGTAGACCATCATTTTTCATCACAATGGCATTTTGCCAAAATTTTCCCAGATGCGCTAACCTGCGCCTCAGATGCGCTAAAATGCATAAGCGCTACAATTTACCTCAAAAGCGCTAAAACCTCATATGCGCGGTTTTCCACCCTAAAAGCGCTAAAACCCTATATGCGCTAAGATACCTAGTAGATGCGCTACTTCATACTGTAGATGCGCTAATCCCTAAATGCGCGATTTTGTGCCCTAGATGCACAAAAGTTTTCTAGCCGGGCTTCTATCCTATAAGCACTAATCTACACTTCGTATGTGCTAGAAAATCGGAAATTTTCCTTACACCTATATGCGCTACAGAAAATTGCTCGAATGCGCTAAAAAAGACAATCGTATGTGCTAAAACGACATTTTAAAAAACCTAAATATGCGTGAAAGTCGTAAAAAAATTGATCAAAATCACAAAATTTTAAAGCATAAAGGGTTTAATCGACTCACCGGTGGTCCATACGCGGGTGGTCTTTGAAATCAATGGGCCCGCTTGAATCTATGCGTGTGAAATGGGATCGACATCTCGCTATGTCACTGTCAGAGCATCCAAATCAATGTAGCAAAAAGAGTGAAAATGACTTCCACTTTCACCCCTTTTACCTTATATGGGTCAATTAAGGAGGGTTTTTGGTGGAATTTTCTTTTTCACTTTGTATTTTTCGCCAGAGGCATCTTTCGCACCATTTATCGAGAGCCAAATCACTGCATCATCACTAGCAGCATATCATCATCCAATCCAGTTTTGTCATCCTTTGTGATTTACCTCCCGAGGGGGCATCATCAACATCAGCATCAAAAACATATCAGGGGAAAAAAAATTATTTTCTTTGAAGCAATGCGTTTCACATATCACTTCAAAGAGGGGAAAAATGTATATGTCTAAAAATGGTCAGGAATAATCAAGCTTGTTAATTAATTAAATATAAATTATTTAATTAATCCCTTAAAGTCATCTACATATAAATAAATTTAATTATTTATTTATATTGTTCACTTTTATAAATTCTTCTACCTTAATTAAATAAATAACTTTATTTAATTATTACCATCTTCCATATTCCTCTTAATTAAATTAAATAAATTTTATAATTTATTTATATTAATTATCATGTTATTCTAAATTTGAATATTCCTTCAAACACCCTCTTCATCTCATAGTTAAATTAAATATTATAAATATTTAATTTAATAACTTTTCTCACTCACACATAATTAAATATTACTTATTTAATTATGTAAACTTCTAATTTCATCTTCACATATAATTAAATAAGTTATTTATTTAATTATGAAATTCATTCTCAACTCATTCTTCGAATGGCAACCTTCCTTCGGATCTAACTGAGAAAATTTGTGAAGAGGAAACCTTCTATTTCTCTCTCAACTTTAAAAAATCTCTTACCGTTCATCCTGACAAGCTTGATCTGAACCGTTAATCATGACAGCCAATCAAATTCTTCTGAAAACTCTTTAAATACATATGCAAATACAAGCATTGGTTACGAACACACATAGATGAACAAATATACGCTTATGCATTTACATCTTTAGCATTTTATCAATATTCATATTTTGGCAATAATAATCTTATCATAGCATAGCATAATCTTGCATTTTAGCATAGTATGCATTTTAGTTTAAATCTCATTCTCCAGTAGTCCATTTCATTGAGCTTGGCATACGAAATCTGAGAGCAACTTGAAGCAACGAAACGCTGGAGATAGAGAGCAATAGAATGACTTCAGAGAATCTGCCATAAAAGAGTTTGTTTAATTCTCTTTCAGTTTCTTTGATATAATGTTTTATTGATTGTGTTTTGAATCCTTTATATCAGGCATATTTTCATACACATAGGAGCAACAAGCATCGAGCCAAATTACAATTAAAGTCACATTTACATTTGACATACAATTTCATTTCAATTTCAAAGTTCCCCAGATAGTTATATTTGCACTTTGCAAAGTGGGTGGAAAACACATAAGAAAAAAACTATTTTCATTTGTTGATGAAGATACACCCACCTTCCAAAAGACACCTTTTATTCATTACATCAGCTCCAAAATATCTTCCTCATGAGCCAAAAGTGTTAACGATGTGCGCACCCGATTAGAAAAACACTAAAGCATAAAAAGAAATAAAAAGAATGAAGACCAACCCATCCAAATTAGCATTCATTCCACCAATATTCATGATGGGGAGAGAACAAGATTTTGCAAAACTTCAACAAAATCCTAATCTGTATTATTTTCAGGCTATGCATTGTTTCTCTCCCATTTGTTAATGACCATGCTTCTTATCACCTTTCAACACAAACTCATTCTCTGAACTTCTCCAACCATGTATTATATTCATCTTCAGTGGTTTGTTTCATGTTCAACAAGGTCTGCACCTTTGAATGTGCTAATTATATCTTGCATCAATTAATGCCCTAGCTTCATTGATGAAAGTATCCATCCTTGCTTCAACTCCAGTCATGTTGTCAATGTGGGGGTTCAACATAGAGTAATCAATCATAGTTAACATCATCTTAGCATGTGGCAACCACTCTCCCAACTCATGCTTCCATTTAGAAAACTTCATGAACTCACCTTTGTCATCTAATATTTTAGGCATACTATGCTCTTCCATTTCCCTAAACATTCTAATTTTTTTTTTTTTTTGCATTCCTAACTTTCCATGGAAATTTGTTATCTCATTAATCAAATCAATGGCTTGCAATATTTTAGGAATATGAGTAGGAGCTTCAAGATATTCCTGCATTTTGGACATCATCTCCTTCAATGTTCCTACTCTAGTGCTCCACTTGCTCCACTCAATTTGAAAATCCTTTTGAGCTTGCAAATATTCAAAATTTTCCTCATGAATGTTCTTGTATGCAACCCACACATCATCAGCTCTACTAACCAACTTGGTCACTCTATGCTTCAAGACATCCTCAAAGATATTATTAGCCACTTTCACTATTTCCTAATCAAATTCTATGTTATGGTTCCACTTCTATATATCAACTATCATAACCAGTAGGTCTACAACTATTCTTGCATCAAAATTGTGGCCCAAGACCTGATTGAGAGAATAATAGGTGTTGAAATAATGAACAAATTCTTCACACTTGAAGGGCTTCAATTCCATAGGGCCAAATCCCTTGCCACTTTTTCTATGCCTTACGAGCAATTTTTTCCTAAAATCATACCTGCTTTGCTCGTATTCATGACTCAATTCTTAATGCCTAATGCCAACTATATAATTGGGGTTCAATTTGAACACCTCTACAATTTTATCCCTTGTGACTTCAAGGATTAAACTACCATTCTAACTTTTTATCTTCCTATCCATAGGTTCATAATGTTTTCCCAATGCCTCCATTATATCAACTTCCACAAATACATTTGGTACAAATAACTTTCAAAGGTTTAAACCCCACAAATGTTTGGTTGGCTACCTAGCATGCCTTTTGTTAAAGGCATATAGAAACAATTCACATTCGCTCTGTGGCCGAACTAGTTCTCCAATTCCACTAGCAAGGTCAATCGGCCTACTTGTTACAATGGCCTACCCTATGGGCCTCTTTTCAATCTTTGACCCTCCCTCTTTCACATCCTCAACTGCACCTTCCATGAATCTGTCATGAGACCTCTTCTCAGCTTTGGGCTTTGTGGGTGCTTTTGGCACCTCTGGCTTAGGTGTAGATGTGACATCCTGAGTTTTGGGTTTCTTAACTCTTTTTGCTTGGGTTTTCTCTCAAGCCTAATGCTAGACTCACTAGGTTCTGGTTCGCTCATTTTTATAATGTGGCAAGGCTAGGGTTTACAATTTTTAATTAACAAAGAGACTGACTAGGTTTCAATTCTTAGGCAACAATTCACAGAACAAAACCCTCCCAAACCTTATCCAATCCCTACTACCCCAATTGAAAACTCATAATGAGTAAAACCTAAGTACATTTATCTTTCAAACTCCTTACTAATTTCCAGACTAGCACAATTTAATACAATTGGTAGGAAGGGATATGACAATTTTCTTACCCAGGTGAAAATTCGATGCTAACACCTCTACAATTGTCTGTTAAAGCTCTCTGCATTGTTTCCTTAGACTTTGGTTGTCTTCTCTACTCCTGAGCAATTCCAAATATGAGGAAAACAAGCCAACTACCTTCTTTATGGCCAGAAAATGGAGTTTAACACCATTAATGGTTGATGGAAAGCTCACGTGAGCGAATTGACACTTATCGTTCATGTTTAAACCCTAGTCATTAATCATCTCACTTTAAAATGATATCAGTGGCTCTCTTTTTACCTCACTACTTTCTCCTTTTCTTTAAATGATGTCCTCAAGATGCTGCCATGTTGCCTCTTATTTTCCTTAATCACCTCTTGTTTGGAAGCAATCACTCATCACTGATATATTTCTTCCTCCAGGAGTCTTATCAATGATTTGAGCATCCATGTGATGAGATCTCGACTGTTGGATTGAGGCCCTCCCCTGATTATGTTTATCTCCCATCGTGTATTGCTGATTCAAACTTCAAATTCCAGATCACATCAGTGATGGGAGGGAAAGGGTGATGGAACAAGATCAAGCCACGTGTACCTACTTTACAATAATAGGCATAAGAAACATCACTCACAAGAGCAATTTAAATCAGTGATAGAATATTGGAACATACAACCACATCACACATCGCTACTTTGGGGCTCAAAGTTTACAACCACTCCATGATGAGCGATGGAAGGAAATGCAAAGAGCATAAAGGGTTATCGTGCATCGCTAGTTTGTGACACAAAACCCACAAGCCATTAGTGATAAAGAAATCCAACGATGGAGAAGATAACACACATATCACGCATCGCTAATGCAAAACTCAAGATCCATAACCCATCTGTGATGTGTCATACAAAGGAAACACCACTCATCGCACATCACTAATGTAAGTCAAACATTCACAAAGTCATCCATGATGAGCAATGGGTAAAAGTGGTGAACGAGAACTTAAGTGGAACAATTCCACACGTGCTCATGATTATTTTTGGAAAGGGGACCACCTATGAAGATGTAAGATAAGGCCTCAAAAGACTTAAAACTATTTGATTGAAAGGATGTAAAGGCCAAACAAGGTTGACCAGTCAACCTTATAAAACAAAAGTATTTCTCAAACCTAGGCACGAGGGGCTAGTTACTTCATGGGCTCAATGGGTCAATTGTTTTTAACATGATTGGGAACCGACCATAAGAGGTCAACAAAAGAATAGAACAAAATACCAAAGGTTTAGACAAAGGAGAATATATTCAAAGCCAAATAACTCTCACATAAAACCCTAAACCCTAACCCCTGACAGACCAAGAGAACACCAAGGAAAAAGAAATTTCAAACCAATGGAACATGAATTTTTTTTAGGGTTCCACCAGGCTGCATTAGGAAATACCAAAACAAAGGGTTGGAATTTTCCTTGGGAATCCAACCTAAAGGTTTGGACAGTGATTTCATGCCAAGGACATGATTTTTGAAAGTGAAACAAAATTTTCACACTTTTTTGGCCATGCCAACCATCAGGTTTGCACATATTTTAATGCAAGTTTATTAAAAAATTGTGATAATGTGAGGCTCTCTCTTACCTATATAACCATATAATTTTATTAATGTTTTAACTATGCGAAGTTTTTCATCTATAACTTTTCTTGTTAGTGCCTCTGTTTTTGTCAAAAACCAACATATGCTAGTTTTGGTATAGATTTTTACTCGTTCATCAAATTTTAAAGTAAATTACATTTTTATAAACTAGACTCTATTCTACACGTAATGAAAAAAATGTTTATTAGATTTCAAAAAATTTAGGGGGGGCACACTCAACTTTCAACTTTTTAGGATTTTCCCATTTCAAAAAATTGTAAAATATTATATATTCATTAAAAAATTAGCCAAAAATTTTGGGATAAATTGCATGGTGTTAGCTAATTTCTCACCATTCGGATTTTTGAAATTAAAAAAAAAAGTTAACTATTTAGGGAGGTCGCAACAGACACTATGTTGATTTCTTTGATAAAAATAGGACCACTTTTGTTGGCCCCCTTTTTGAAACCGTGAATCTTCATTATTTAAAAATATATATAGTACCTTAGAATGTAGATTCAGAGCACTACAACTCTTGTTTGTGTTGCATACTCCAATTTTGAGTGTAACTATCTTCAATTTCTTGTGAACATCTGAGTTTGTTGATTTTAGGAAGAAAAAAAAAAGTGGCATCTTAAGAGCCATTTTTGTCACAACTTGGGGCACTTACCCCAAGCATACTCCCCATCAATTTTGCATGTGTTTCGATGGAATGTAAAAAATATACCATGATAATATTAAGCTCCCTTAGCTTTCTAAGCATGTAATTTTTTTCATGTTTTGATTATAATAAGGTTTTTGTAGAAATTTCTTTTGATATTTATTCGTTTTTTGTCTAAAACTAATGTGTGGTAATTTTAATTTATTTTTTAACTATTCATCAAAATTTTAAATAAATTACATTTTTAAAAACTATATTCCATTCTACACGTATTCAAAACAAAAAATTGATCAATTTTTAAAAATTGTAGGGGGGAGCACACTCAATTTTCATTTTTTCAAGATGTGTCCATTTTGAAAAATAGTAAAAATTATATACTCATTAAAAAATTAGCATAAATGTTAGGCATAAACTACATAGTGTTATCTAATTTCTCACTAATGTAATTTTTAAAATGCTAAAAAAAAGTTAACGTTTTAGGGGGTGACAATAGACGCTATGTTTTTTTTTTTTTGAAAAAGTAGGACCATTTTATGTGTCCCCCTATTTTGAACCCCTTAATCTCTATCATTTTCAAAAAATAAAGTAGTTTAGAAAGTAGATTCAGACCACTACGACTCTTGTTTTTGTTGTATCTTTAAATTTTGAGTGTAACTATCTTCAATTTCTCATCCAAAATCAATCCTTCCTAATTTTATAAAAAAAGTGACCACTTAAGATGCCTTTTTGGTCCCTTATTTTTAACACTTACCCTTTGGTTGTTGGGTTAGTGCAGGATCATGGAGGGCCAAACTAGGCTCCTAAGTGGCAATGAAAAATTAAAAAAATAGAGTTACACAACTTGACATAAAAATTTGATGAGGTTATTAACATAATTTGAAAAATATGTAAAAACAAAATTTGTTGCAAATTGAATCTAGCTTCTAAGCTACTAGTCCTTTTTTGAAAAAAAATAAATCTATTTAGTGAAAATTTGAAATTTCAATGCAGTAGTACTAAATTTTCAAGAAAAAAATAAAAAGGTGTTTGTCCAGCCACCCTAATGGGGAGAAGAAATAAATATATTTTTTAGAATCTTTCAATATAAGTAGAGGACACATGCCTTGATGTGACATATTTTTTGTAATTTTTTGGAAATTAAATATTTAGATATGAATTTTGTAGTAGGAATTTTTAAAAATATTAAAAACCTTTTGTCCAGCCACCCTAACTTGGTCAAAAAATTATAATTTTTTTTTTTTTAAAACTATAATTTGTGAAGCATTGTGTGTGATGCACCTTTTGGATTTAAAAAATGTTTAATTGTTTAAAAGTGATAGATGTTTTTTAATCAACCTATCAATCGAAACTTTACAAATAATGCATGTAGAAAATCAATAATAATTCCCTATTAAATTCAAAATAAAGCATATCTTATATCAGTAGAATGTTGTCAATTTTCTAAAAAAATCCTTTTTGTTTCATCAAAATCAGATGAAAAAAGCCATCAGCAAGAAGGGTGAAGTTTGAAAAACTCTTGCAACCCCTGTAAACACATTAGGTATGTTTACTTTTCAGGTTGGTTTACCCCAAGCCAAATACCGAAGCAATACTGAAGCAAAATAGATAACTATTAATATCGGATATTCAATAGGAATGAATATCCATTTAAAAAAAAAAATTGGATATCCAATACAAAAATGAATATATGTTACTTACTACTACATAATGGATATCTGTTATTAATGCCTAAGAAACAAATATCCATTTATTAAAAGCAAAAATATTAATATATAAAATTATTATTTATTAACATTTAAGATGTTATAATATATATTTATATATATATATATATATATTGTATATCAATATATATAATACACTAAAATATATTTAATATAATTTATTCATATAATATATTAATATTATAATTATAATAATATTTATATTTAATAAATATTAATATATCTTAATATTAAGATATTAAGATATATTAATATATTTTTATTATTAGATGTGTAATAGTTCTTGTGTTTATTGTTCTGCCAATAAAAAAAAATTAGTCATGGAAAGAAAATAACCATACTAGAGGTGCATTTATTTCTTACAACTTTTGGAAAGCTAATAAACATGCGAGTATCTTAATATATTAATGTACATAATATTAATATTTATAATAATTATATTAATATATTATATATAATATATAAATATATAAATATTAATATTAATATAATATATATTAATATTAATATAATATATATTAGTATTATATATAATATATATAATATTATATTATTTTTATATATTAATATATTAATTATCAATAATGGATATCTGTTATGTGGGGCTAAACAAACCCACCAAATCTACAAAATTTAGATAAGTCTCTCCTGTAAGAAAATGGATTAAATATTAAATATTATGTATTATGTGATATATTATATATATGACATATTACTATTATTTTTTCCAATATATATATATATATTATATTTATAAATATTAATGTATTTAATATATATTATATATTATATTCTTATTAATACATTATAGGGTATAGGGATGGGGGTTGATGGTTGAGGGATACTGATAAGGGATGAGGGTATAAGGTTAAGTGTATCTAGGGTATAGAGAATGAGGGTATACAACATAGGGTGAAGGGCCTTGAGAATGTATGGTTTAGTGTTTAAGTACAATTTTGAGGGATAATTTTGAGGGTTTAATATATAAGGTCGAGGGTATATGATATAGGGATGAGGGTTAATGACGTAGGATTTAGTGTTTAAGGTATAAGGTTGAGCGTTGATAGTGTAGGGTTTAAGTATAGGGTTGAAGGTATATGGTTTACAATTCAGGGCTAATGTTTAGGGTTGATTATATAATATTATGTGTTTAGGGTATAGGTACTATGGTTTATGATATTGGGTATAGGGTTTACAATATTGGTTTTTGGTATAAGGCATAAGGCTAAGGGTTTAGGGTTTAAGTATAGGGTTGAGGGACAATTTTGAAGGTTTAGGGTTTAAGGTTGAGGTTATTTGGTATAGGGATAAGGTTTGAGGGTGTATGGTTTGGGGTTTAAGGGACAGGGTTGAGGGTTTAGGGATTAGGGCTTAAGTATAGAGTTTATGGAATAATGTTCAAGGTTTATGCTATAAGGTTGAGGGTATAGGGTATATGGATGAGGGTTGAGGGTGTAGGGTTTAGGGATTAAGGTATATGGTTGAGTGTTTAGGTTTTATGGTTGAGGGATTAGGGATTAAGTATAGGGTCAAGGGTTTAGGGATTAAGGTATATGGATTGGTAGGGTGGGAGGGATAGAGAGGGAAGGAGGGAGATAGGGAGTGGTAAGGTGGAAGGTATAGAGAGAAAGGAGATAGAGATGGGTAGAGTGAGAGAGAGAGAGAGAGGTATTGGTAGTGTGAGAGAGAGAGAAGGAGATAGAGATTGGTATGGGGGGAGGGAGAGAGAGTAGATAGGGATTGGTAGGGTGGGAGGGAGAGAGAAAGAGATAGGGATTGGTAGGGTGGGAGAGAGAGAGAGAGGGGAGATAGGGATTGGTAGGGTATAGGGATGGGGGTTGAGGGTGTAGGGTTTAGAGTTTAAGGTTTAGGGTTGAGGGTTGAGGGATAGTTTTTAGGGATGAGGATATAAGGTTACCTGTACCCAAGGTATACGTATTGAGGGTATAAGGAATAGGGTGAAGGCTTGAGAATATATGGCTTAGGTTTTAAGTATAGTGTTGAGGGAAAATGTTCATGGTTTAGTGTATAAATTTGAGGGTATATGATATAGGGATGAGGGTTGATGGTCTAGGATCTAGTGTTTAAGGTATAAGGTTGAGGGTTGAGGGTATAGGGTATAGGGTTCAAGGTTTAGGGTTTATAGTTGAGGGCTAATGTTTAGGGTTGAGTGTATAAGATTATGTGTATAGGGTATGGTTACTAGTGTTTACGATATGAGGTTTTGTTATAAGGCATAAGGTTAAGGGTTTAGAGTGTAGAGATTAGGGTTTAAGTATAGGTTTGAGGTTTAGGGTATAAGGTTGAGGGTATTTGGTATAGGGATAAGGGTTGATGGTGTAGGGTTTGGGGTTTATCGTATAGGGTTGAGGGTTGAGGGATTAGAGCTTAAGTATATGGTTTATGGTACAATGTGTTGCAAGGTGTGCACCCTTGGTATCCTTATGTTGTGCAACACAACGCTTAGGTTTGTGGCATGTCTTATCTTCCTCCCATAGATTCATTAACTCTGGTGGTTGTATCAGGAAGTAATAGGTCAATCTTTTGTACCAATGACAGTTGTCTATGTAACAATTTGTATTAGAGCCTAGGTAATGAGTTCAAACCACTTTCCTACAATGGGGGGATTATTGCAAGGTTTTTTTCATTGGTCTCCTTGTGTTGTGCAACACATCACTTGGGTTCATGGAATGGCTTAACTGCCTCCCATTTATTCATTAACTTTTTCAGTTGTATCATACATTAATAGGTTGATCATTTGGTGTAATGGTAATCATTTGTGCAACACAATGTTCAAGGTTTAGGCTATAAGGTTGAGGGTATAGGGTATATGGATGAGGTTTGAGGGTGTAGGGTTTAGGGATTAAGGTATATGGTTGAATGTTGAGGGTTGAGGGATTAAGGCTTAATTATAGTGTTGAGGGTTTATATATTAAGGTATATGGATTTGTAGAGTGAGAGGGAGGGAGATAGAGAGTGGTAGGTTGTGAGGAATAGAAAAAAAAGGAGATATAGATTGGTAGGGAGGGAGAGAGAGAGAGAGCTATGGATTGGTAGGGTGCAAATGAGAGAGAGAGGAGATAGGGATTGGTAGGATAGGATGGAGAGAGATAAGAAGATAGAAATTGGTAGGGTGGGAGGGAGAGACAAAAGGATATAGGGATTGGTAGGGTGGGAGGGAGAGATAGAGGGAGATAGGGATTGATAGGGTGGGAGGGAGAGAGAGAGGAGATAGGGAATTGTATGGTGTAGGGTATGGGGAGAGGGTTCAGTTTGTATGGTTTAGGGTTTAAGGTATAGGGTTGAGGGTTGAGTGATAGTATTCAGGGATGAGGGTATATGGTTAAGTTTATCCAGGGTATAAGAATTGAGGGTACAAGGAATAGGGTGAAGTGTTGAGAATGTATGGGTTGGTTTTAATATATTTTTGAGGGACAATGTTCAGGGTTTAGTGTATAAGGTCGAGGGTATAGGATATATCTATGAGGGTTGACGGTGTAGGATTTAGAGTTTAAGGTATAAGGTTGAGGTTTAAGGGTTTATGGTTAATGTATAGGTTTGAGGATATAGGGAATAGGGATTAGGGTTTAGGGTTTATAATTGAGGGTTAATTTTTAGGGTAAATGTACTAGGGTTTATGATATTGGGTATAGGGTTTACGATTATGGTTTTTTGGTATAAGGCACAAGGTTAAAGGTTTAGGGTTTAAGTATAAGCTTGAGGGTTGAGGGTTGAGAGTTGAGGGTTGAGGGAAAATGATGAACATTTAGGTTATAAGGTTGAGGGTACTTGGTATAGGGATAAGGTTTGAGGGTGTAGGGTTTTGAGTTTAAGGTATAGGGTTGAGGGTTGAGAGATTATGGCTTAAGTATAAGGTTTATGGTTCAATGTTCAAGGTTTAGGCAATAAGGTTTAGAGTATAGGGTACATGGATGAGGGTTGAGGGTAAAGGGTTTAGGGATTAAGGTATGTCGTTGAGTGTTGAGGGTTGAGGGATTAGGACTTAAGTTTATGGTTGAGGGTTTAGGGATTAAGGTATATGGATTGGTAGGGTGGGATGGAGAGATAGGGAAGGATGGAGATAGGGAGTGGTAGGGTGGGAGGAATAGAGAGATATAATATGATAGAGATTGGCAGGATGGGAGAGTGAGAAGCAGGGAGAAAGATGGATATTGGTAGGGTGGGAGAGAGAGGAGATAAGGATTTGTATGGAGGGAGGAAGAGAGAGGAGATAGGAATTGGTAGGGTGGGAGGGAGAGAGAGAGATGAGATAGGGATTGGTAGGGTGTAGGGTATAGGGATGGGGGTTGAGGGTGTAGGGTTTAGGGTTTAAGATATAGGGTTGAGGGTGGAGGGATAGTGTTTAGGGATGAGAATAAAAGGTTATGTGTATCTAGGATATAAGTATTGATGGTATAAGGAATAGTGTTAAGGCTTGAGAATATATGGTTTAGGTTTTAAGTATAGTGTTGAGGGACAATGTTCAGGGTTTAGTGCATAAGTTTGAGGGTTGACAGTGTAGGATTTAGTGTTTAAGCTATAAGGTTGAGGGTTGAGGGTATACAATATAGGGTTTAGGGTTTAGGGTTTATGTTGAGGGCTAATGTTTAGCATTGATTGTATAAGATTGTGTTTAGGGTATAGGTACTAGAGTTTATGATATTCAGTATAGGGTTTACGATATGAGGTTTTGGTATAAGGAATAAGGTTAAGGGTTTAGAGTGTAGGGATTAGGGTTTAAGTATAGGGTATAGGTTTAAGGGTTGAGGATTGAGGGTTGAGGGATAATTTTTAAGGTTTAGGGTACAAGGTTGATGGTATTTAGTATAGGGATAAGGGTTGAGTGTTGAGTGTTGAGGGATTAGGGCTTAAGTATAGGGTTTATGGTGCAATGTGTTGCAATGTGTGCACCCTTGGTCTCCTTATATTGTGCAACACAATGCTTAGGTTTGTGACATGTCTTAATCACCTCTTGTGGATTCATTAACTTTGGTGGTTGTATTGGGAATTAATAGGTCAATCTTTTGGTGCAACGACAATCATTTATGCAACAATTGTTATCAGAGCCTAGGTAACATGTTCGAACCACTTGCTTGTACTTGGGTTATTATTGCAAATTTTTCACCATTTGTCTCCTTGTGTTGTGTAGTACATCACTTGGGTTCATGAAATGGCTTAACCAACTCCCATTTATTCATTAACTATGTTAGTTGTATCATACATAAATAGGGCGATCTTTGGTGCAATGGAAATCATCTGTGCAACACAATGTTTAAGGTTTAGGGTATAAGGTTGATGGTATAGGATATATGGATGAGGATTGAGGGTGTAGGTTTTAGGGATTAAGGTATATGGTTGAGTGTTGAGGGTTGAGGGATTATAGCTTAAGTATAGTGTTGAGGGTTTAAATATTAAGGTATATGGATTGTTAGGGTGGGAGGGATAGATGGAAGGAGGGAGAGAGGGAGTGGTAGGTTCGGAGGAATAGAAATAAACAAGGAGTTAGAGATTGGTATGGTGGGAGGAAAAGAGAGAGAGATGAGATAGGGATTGTTAGGGATGGAGAGATAGAAGAAGATAGGGATTGGTAAGGTGGGAGGGAGAGGGAGAAGGAGATATGGATTGGTATGTTGTGAGTGAGAGAGAGAATGAGATAGCGATTGGTAGGGTGTGAGGGAGAAAGAGAGAGAGAGGAGATAGGGATTGGTAGGATATAGTGTATATAGATAAGGGTTGAGGGTGTTGGGTTTAGGGTTTGAGGTATAGGGTCCAGGTTTAAGGGATAGTGTTCAAGGATGATGATATAAGGTTAAGTGTACCTAGGGTATAGGGATTGAAGGTAAAATGCATAAGGTGAAGGGTTGAGAATTTATGGCTCAGGGTTTAAGTATAATGTTGATGGACAATGTTAAGGGTTTAGTGTATAAGATCAACAATATAGGATATAGGGATGAGTGTTTATAGGATTTAGTGTTTAATATATAATGTTGAGGTTTGAGGGTGTAGGGTTAATGTATAGGGTGGAGTGTATAGGGTATAGGGATGAGGGTTTAGGGTTTATATTTGAGGGATAATGTTTAGGTTTGAGTGTATAATATTGTGTTTAGGGTAAAGGTACTAGGGTTTATGATATTGGGTATAGGGTTTACAATATGTGTTTTTGATATAAGGCATAAGGTTAAAGGTTTAGAGTGTAGGGTTTATGGTTTAAATGTAGGGTTGAGGGTTGAGGGGAGATTTTTAAGGTTTATGGTATAAGGTTGAGGGTATTTGGTATAGGGATAAGGGTTGAGGGTGTAGGGTTTGGGATTTAAGGTATAGGGTTGAGGGTTAAGAGATTAGGGATTAAGTATAAGGTTTATGGTAGAATGTTCAAGGTTTAGGATATAAGGTTGAGGGTATAGGGTATATGGATGAGGGTTGAAGGTGTAGGGCTTATGGATTAAGCTATATGGTTGAGTGTTGAGGGTTGAGGGATTAAGTCTTAAGTTTAGGGTTGATGGTTTAGGGTCTAAGGTATATGGATTGGTAGGGTGGGAGAGAGAGAGAAGGAAGGAGGGAGATAGGGTGTGGTAGTGTAGGAGGAATAGAGAGAAAGGAGATAGAGATTGGCAGGGTTGGAGGGAGGGAGGAGAGGAGAGAGAGAGAGAGGGATTGGTAGGGTGGGAGAGAGAGAAGGATATGAGAATTGTTATGGTGTGGGGGAGAGAGAGAAGGATATAGGGTTTGGTAGGTTGGGAGGGAGATAGAGGAGATAGGGAATGGTAGGGTGGGGGGAGAGGGACATGAGATAAGGATTGGTAGGGTATAGGGTATAGAGATGGGAGTTGAGGGTGTAGGGTTTAGGGTTTAAGGTATACGGTTGAGGGTTGATGGATAGTGTTCAGGGATGAGTATACAATGGCTGAAGGGTTGAGAATGTATGGTTTAGGTTTTAAGTATATTGTTGGGGGACAATGTTTAGGGTTTAGTGTATAGGTTTGAGGGTATAGAATATAGGGATGAGGGTTGATGGTGTATGATTTAGTGTTTAAGGTATAAGGTTGAGGGTTGAGGGTGTAAGGTTTAAGTATAAGGTTGAGGGTATAGGGTATAGAGTTGAGGGTTTAGGGTTTACATTTGTGGGCTAATGTTTAGGGTTGAGTGTATAACATTATGTGTTTAGGGTATAGGTACTATGGTTTATGATATTGTATATAGGGTATGTGATATGGGTTTTTTGTGTAAGGCATAAGGTTAAGGGTTTAGAGTGTAGGGTTTAGGGGTTTAAGTATAGGGTTGAGGGTCGAAGGTTAAGGGTTGAGGGACAATGTTAAAGTTTTAGGGTGTAAGGTTGAGAGTATTTGGTATAGGGATAAGGGTTCAGGGTGTAGGGTTTAGGGTTTAGGGTATAGGGTTGAGGGATTAGTGCTTAATTATAGGGTTTATGGTACAATGTGTTGCAAGGTGTGTGCCCTTAGTCTCCTTATGTTGTTTAATGCAGAACTTGGGTTCATGACATGTCTTAACTACCTCTTGTGGATTCTTTAACTCTGGTAGTTGTATCAGGAATTAATAGGTCAATCTTTTGGTGCAACAATGGCCATCTATGCAACAATTAGTATCAGAGCTTGGGTCACAAGTTAGAACCACTCACTTGAGCTAGGGTGACTGTTGAAAGGTGTATGCTCTTGGTATCCTTGTGTTGTGTAGCAGAGTGCTTGGGTTCATGATATGGCTTAATTAGCTCATGTGTATTCATTAACTCTAGCAGTTGTATCAGTCGTTAATAGGTTGATCTTGTAGTGAAACAACAACCATCTATGCAACACAATGTTCAAGGTTTAGGCTATAAGGTTGAGGGCACATGTGATATGTATGTGAGTTGAGTGTTTATGGTTTGTGGATTAAGGTATATGGTTGAGTGTTGAGGGTTGAAGGATTAGGGCTTAAGTATATGTTTGAGGGTTTAGGGATAAATGTATATGGATTGGTAGGGTGGGAGGGAGACAGAGGGAAGGAGGAAGATAGGGAGTGGTAGGGTGGGAGGAATAAAGAGAAAGAAGGAGATAGAGATTGGTAGGGTGGGAGGGAGGGAGGGAGAGAGAAAGAGACAAGGATTGGTAGGGTGGTTTGAGGGAGAGAGAAAATGAGATATGGATTGATAGGGTGGGAGGGAGAGAGAGAGAGAGAGAGAGAAGGAGACAGGGATTGGTAGGGTATAGGGTATAGGGATGGTGGTTGAGGGTGTAGTATTTAGGGTTGAGGGATAGTGTTTTGAAATGAGGGTATAAGGTTAAGTGTATCCAGGGTATATGGATTGAGGGTATAAGGCATAGGGTGAAGGGTTGTGAATGTATGGTTTAGGGTTTAAGTATAGTGTTGAGGAACAATGTTCCAAGTTTAGTGTATAAGGTTGAGGGCATAGAATATAGGGATGAGGTTTGATGGTGTAGGATTTAGTGTTTAAGGTATAAGGTTGAGATTTGAGGGTGTAGGCTTTAAGTATAGGGTTAGGGGTTTAGGGTTTATAGGTTGAAGCTAATGTTTAGGGTTGAGTGTATAAGATTATGAATTTAGTGTATTGGCACTATGGTTTATGATATTGGGTATAGGGTTTGTGATATGGGTTCTTGGTATAAGGCATAAGGTTAAGGGTTTAGAGTGTAATGTTTAGGGTTTAGGTATATGGTTGAGGGTTAAGGGTTGAGGGACAATGTTGAAGGCCTAGGGTATAAGGTTGAGGTTATTTTTTATAGGGATAAGGGTTGAGGGTGTAAGGTTTTGGGTTTAAGGTATAGGATTGAGGGTTGAGGTACTAGGGCTTATGTATAGGGTTTATGGTACAATGTTGAAGGTCTAGGCTATAAGGATAAAGGTATAGAGTATATGGATGAGGGTTTATGGTTTAGGGATTAAGGTATATGGTTGGGTGTTGAGGGTTGAGGAATTAGGGATTAAGTATAGGGTTGAGGGTTTAGGGATTAATTTATATGGATTGGTAGTGCGGGAGGGAGAGAGATGGAAGGAGAGAGATAGGGAGTTGTAGGGTGGGAGGAATAGAGAGAAAGGAGATAGGGATTGGTAGGGTGGGAGGGAGAGAGAGAAGGAGATATGGATTGGTAGGGTGGGAGAGAGAAAGAGAAGGAGATAGGGATTCTTAGGGTGGTAGGGAGAGAGAGAAGGAGATAGAGATTGGTATGGTGAGAGAGAGATATATATATATATATATAATGAGATATGGATTGGTCAGGTATAGGGTATAGGGATAAGAGTTGAGGGTGTAGGGTTTAAAGTTCAAGGTATAGGGTGATAGTGTTTAGGGATGAGGATATAATGTTACATGTATCTAGGATATAGGTATTGAGGGTATAAATAATAGGGTGAATGCTTGAGAATATATGGTTTATGTTTTAGGTATAGTGTTGAGGGATAGTGTTCAAGGATGAGGGTATAAGGTTAAGTGTGTCTATGGTATAAGGCATAGGGTATAGGGTATATGGATGAGGGTTGAGTGTGTAGGGTTTAGGGATTAAGGTATATGGTTGAGTGTTGAAGGTGTAGGGTTTAGGGATTAAGGTATATGGTTGAGTGTTGAGGGTTGAGGGATTAGGGCTTAAGTATAGGGTTGATGGTTTAGGCATTAAGGTATATGGATTGGTAGGGTGGGAGGGAGAGAGAGGGAATGAAGGAAATAGGGAGTGATGGGGGGATATATGGTATAGGGTTGAGGGATTGAGGGTATAAGGCATAGGGTAAAGGGTTGAGAATGTATGGTTTAAGGTTTACGTATAGTGTTAAGGGACAATGTTCAAGGTTTTGGGTATAAGTTTGAGGGTTTAGGGTATAGGAATGAGGGTTGAGGTTGTAGGGTTTAGGGTTTAAGATATAGGGTTGAGGGTTTAGGGATGAGGGCTTAAGTATTGGGTTGATGGTATAGGGTATAGGGTATAGGGTATATGGATGAGGGTTGAAGTTGTAGGGTTTAGGGTTTAAGGTTTAGGGTTGAGGTTGTACAATTTAGGGTTTATGGTATAGGGTTGAGGATTGATGGATTAAGGTTGAATGGTTTTGTGTGTGTGGTTTAGGGTTTAAGTATAGTGTTGAGGGATAATGTTCAAGGTTTAGGGTATAAGGTTGAGGGTTAATGGTATAGGGATGAGGGTTGAGTTTTTAGGGTTTAGGTATTAAATTTTATGGTGAATTGTTGAGGGTATAAGATTGAGGGTATAGGGTATAGGGATGAGGGTTGAGTTTTTAGGGTTTAGGTTTTAAGGTATAAGATTGAGGGTTGAGGGATTAGAGATTAAGTATTAGGTTGATTGTATAGTGTGTAGGGTTGATGGATTGAGGGTATAAGGAATAGGGTGAAGGTTTGAGAGTGTATGGTTTAGGGTTGAGGGTTAGGGCTTACTTGCATAGGGTTGAGGGTATATGGTTTAGGGTATAGATTGAGAGTATAGGGCATAGGGTTAAGGTTTGGGATGAGGGTATAAGGTATAGGGTTGAGGGTGTTCTCTCCCTCCCTCTAACTCCACCCACCCTTTCCCTTCCTCCCTAACTCTCTCTACATCTCTCTCCCTATCCCCATTTCTCTCTCTAGATATTTTAATAATAATAAAATATATAATATATATTTAAATACATAAATGCACTAAAATACATTAATATATATAAATATAAAAAATAATATATATTAAAAAATAATAATATGCAGTATATATACAATATATCATATAATATATTTTATATAATATAATATATAAGTTATGTTATATAATATAATATAATATTTAATATATAATAGAGTTTTTAAGATTGATATAATGTATATCCATTTTAAAAATGGATATCTATTATGGACAACACTACTTCCCCACATTTTGAAACAATCAATTTCGATTCGTTCCTGGCATAACAGATATATGTTATTGAGAACACATACCTACTCAGATTTTTTTTCTTTATATATTAAAATTAATACATATATATATATAATATTATATTATATTATATTATATTATATAAATAATATAATATTTAAATATTATGTACATTAATATAATATTCTATATTAATATTTTGTATAATATATTTATATTATATATTATTATTATATATAATTACAAATATATATAATATTAATATATTCATATATTATATGAAAAATTATATTATATTTTTTATATTAGCATAGCATGCTTAAAACAACAGATATTTTTTTTGAAAGAAAAAAGGATATCTATTTTGTACACCACTTGCCACACATTGTGCAAACCCGTGAATGACTCTAATCAGAATAGATATCCGATTTTCTGAACAAAATGGATATCCATTTTTCTTTACAAAACAGATATCCATTTTATGAGTGGAAAAATGGATAAAAGTCAAATTTTACTATTCCAAGAGCTCCCACATTCTCTTCTCTGTATCATGAATTTTGTGTATTACAAACAAGAATTCACTTTTGGAGCAATCCTTTTTCACAAAAAAATTATTCTTTCAATCATTTGGTACTTGTTTGGGTTGGGATAATGGGAAGAAGCAGTCATTGCAAAGTGAAAAGGAAGAGGAAGTGTTAAGCGGAGGCAATTGAGGTAAGTAGAGAGAAATATAGAGAGAGGAAGAGGTTGGAATGAAGAGGTATGTCAAATTCTCTTCAAGGAGAAGGCTTCCCTTTACCTTTAAGTGAAATTCAAAGTGACCATGATATTAAATTTGAAAATATTGAAGAAGATATTGAAAATAATGAACATGAAAATGAAATTCAAAATATTGAGCATTAAAATGAAATTCAAAATGTTAAACACTCAATTGAAAATATTGAAGAATAAATTGAAAATGTTGAACATGAAAATGAAATTCAAAATGTTGAGCATGAAAATGAAATTCAAAATGTTCAACACTTAGTTGAAATATTAATGTTGAACATGAAATAGGTGAAAATGAAACAATGAATCTCAATGTATCTCATAATTATGCAAGAAGAGAGGTTATTTTTGAAGAAGAAAATGTTGTTAAATCCATCTATTTGTAATGAATTCAATGAAAATTCTCGACATTCAAGAACCCATAAATGGTTTCTTGAAATAGATGAGAACATAATAGATAATCTTGATGGGAAAAGGTCATCATGAATGTTTCAGTTGTGGGATACCAATATGTTCAATCAATACTTTTCTAATAAGGCATTAATGCAACAATATCAATTTTTCGTGCAATTTCTAAAGTCTTACAAAATGAGATCATTATTAAATAAGTTGAAGATTTGTTTCACCAAAAAGTTGGAAAAAAATAGTATTATTGTAAAAAACATTTTTAATGCTCTAATTTCTATTGGAAAGACTAGTAAGGAAAAATATAAAAGAGTTTCTTGTAGAGTGATCACAACCTCACTAGTAAGCCATCATTTGAGAAAGGATCATTTAATGAGACAAACTTGTATTGATTTAAATATAAATCATAAAAAATTGTGTAGAGCATGCTCAAGAAGAGGAAGAATAGATAGTACTATTCTAAATGGGATTTTAGTATGATGCTTTCACATGTTGATAAGAAGCTAATCAATAACATAAATAAGGAAATTGAATAATTTTGGTACTCTCAATCTAGAGTATCACCGAATGTAAAGTATGTTTTAAAGTTAAGAATTGGTAATCAAGATCGCACACTGTATCCTAAAAATTTCTTGGAATGTAGCCAAAAAATATTGTACAAACAATTTTGTGAAGCACATCCAAATTTTCAAATCTCACAAAGGGGTTTTGAGTCTTGTAAGCCATTTTATTGTGTACCTATTAATATTTTTAATGTGTTGTAAATACCACGTTGAGTTTTCAATGTATCATGAACTATTGTGCTATATTCATTCTACTATGCATACTAATGAAATGTTGCAAGAGTGTCATGCAATGCAACTTCCCAAGTCATCTAGGTACTTGTTAGATTCATTTTTATGCATTAGAGGTGATGGTTTCTTTTTTATAGAAATGATTGTTTAAATGAAATGTCTTTTCAATGTGGTGGTTTATTGAAGTTTGTAACATGTTTTCATGAGCACAACGAACATAATTTTGCTAACAAGATTGTTGAGAAAAAAAATTTGAGACAGTCAAATACAATTTGAAGAGTGGAGGTGAAGGTTCTAGATGTAGTTTGGCTACAAGAGGTAAGTATGGGTGATTTTATTTTTTATTTTAAGAAAAATATTTTCTACAAGTATGCAAGGAATAGCCATAGGTCCCAGTGGTTGGATCAACAATTCAAGATGTGTAAGGACTCTTTCTTGATTTGAGTTATTATATATTTGGTTGATTTTTCTAAAAATTACAAATTGCAACCACAAAATGAGGTACAATCACAATATTACAATTTTATTCAAATTGTTATTTTTGTCCACCTAGCATATAGATATTCCCATCATAGTATAGAAGAGGGCAGGAAGATAATCAGAGAGTACCATTTTTACATGAGTGATGATAGATATCATTCATCTAGGTTTGTGAAACATTTTTTTGAAAACTATTTTGAGTTCTTTAGGGAAAAAGGTATTGCAATGGGTTGACATCTCATTTGGTTAGATAATTGCATAGGGAAACTAGAGAGTGCTCGTATGTTTTATTGGTTGAGAAGGATGCATGTAGAGAGGGGTATACCACATATTTGGAGTTTTTTTTAAGATGGGCATCGAAAAGGAGATCATGATGGGGTAGTTCCATGTGTGAAGAGAGCTCTGGTTAAGGAAACAATGAAGATCAAAGGTGGTGCAACATTTAGTGATACACATTCTATTATTGATTGGTGTATCTATGCATTATCATGAGGAGGGACACTTGATTCACAAGTGTGCAGGTTATTTTGGTTGGTTGAGCATTGGGAGACAAACTAGAATGTCAAACAATTAGATAATCTTCAAAGATGCATTCATTTCAAAGCTCATGGACACAAAAGTTGGATTGTTTTTGTCAAAGTTGCATTCAGTGTGATTGGGATCAATGCAATTCAAGTGAGTGGGTAGATACATGGATTCCATGATCCTAACCCCTTTATTTGTAGCAAAATCCTCTTTAGAAGATGAAATGAAAAGTCCACTTGACTACAACCATCTTTCAGATCTTGTATAGCTAGGAAATTTCTATGCAGTTGTTGAATTGTAAAGGAATGAAGAGGGATCATACTATTGGTTGGCAGGGAAATAAGAAGCTAACACAACTGATGAAAAATGATGATTGATTCATGTATCCTACAGGTTTAGTTGTTGTTTCCAGAACTTGGTTGCAAATGTATATGATTAGAAAGATTGACATACCTGCATTTGAAGACTATGAGAAACATAAAACTATTTTCATGTATTTTCACCTTGTTATAGCAACCAATTTTAAGTTATTGAGACATCACGATAGACCAAGAACAAAGGAACTATGGACAATTAGTAGTGTTGATCATGAAGCATTCCTCGATACTCTGAAGGTAAGAGATGACCCTTGAGACACACTTGAGTACTGGATCATTTTTTGTATAGGAAAAGTATGATATTGTTCATCATATTTTGATTAATGTTATTTGTATGGGTTCAATTAAAAGTACATTAAAATTTTGCATTCAAATTAACTAATATGTAAAAATGTAGGTTTTTTGGAAGAAAAAAGGTATATTTTGAAGTGATTCAGATCAAAACATCCACGGCAGATCATGTAGATCAATATATTTTGAAGGTACATATTTGTTAAATTATGTTGCACCATATATTTGATTTTGATATTACTATGTTTTTGTGATGGTATCTTTACTACAAAATTCTCATTTTGTTTTTCTTTGCTTTATGCTTGGGGTAAATTCTTGTTGATTTCTATCTCAACAGATATACATTGAAAGAATTCTTATCTGTTCAAGATATACATGATCTCCATGGATTAGAAATCACTAATATTGAAAAAAAACTTAGGCAGGCAGTGACTAAAAAAGTAGATCCACCTTGTTCTTTTGAAGAGAAGGTGCATATTTACTACAAAATTCTCATTTTGTTTCTCTTTTCTTTGTCCCATGGGTAAATTCTAGTTGATTTCCATATAAATAGATATAGATGGAAAGAAGTCTTATCTATTCAAGATATACATGATCTCCATGGATTATAAATTACTGATATTGAAACAAATCTTAGGCGGGAAATGGCCAAAAATGTATATCCAACTTGTTCTTTTGAAGAGAAGGTGCATCTTTACTACAAATTCTCATTATTTTCTCTTTTCTTTGTCCTTAGGGTAAATTCTGGTTGATTTCCATCTCAACAAATATATATTGAAAGAAGTCTTATCTATTCAAGATATAGATCCCTAGTATTTACCTTCCTACCTCGACGTGTCTACACTTCCTACCCCAGATTAGTGCATTCTAGACTCGCATGGGAACTTGGGTGATAAAAGGAGGCATTTTGTAGCATTGGGCTGCCCACCTTGATGTGTTAGTATAGTTGGTTTCACTCCATTATGCACTGTGTCACCAAAAAGTATATACCTTGACATTTTCACACTTGATATGGGAATAATTGATGATAAATTAGACTTAATGAGGCCTTGATTTAGTGTTGTGAGGTGTTTTAAACATCCACGCTAGGTCTTGGACCCTTGCAAACTAAATAAAATGCATTTAATAATGTCTTGTAAAGGTGTTGTAAAGTGTTGTAAAAGAATTTTACACCTCTCTATAGTTAATGGACCTATTTTCCCCTAATTCAATATTGTAAAATGTATTTAATGGCATTCTCACATTAATCTAGAAGGCTTGTAAACTAAACTTGATTTTAATCTAGTATTGTAATGTGTCTTACACATTCACATTGGATGTTGTGCCTTTCTAGGCTATGTGGACCTCATTTTAGTATTGTAAAGTGCATTTAATCACACTTTCACATTGAAATTTGTGTCCCTAGCCCTAATTACCCTTTACATCATTATTAATAGGCCCCTATGGCCCCATATTGTTCATCCCAAGGATTAATTTGATCAAAGAACTGAATAGAACAACCTAGAAACCTAATTTCTTCATTCCCAGACAATCCAACTGGAAAAGGAGCCCCTGTGGGACCAAGTCGCCCATCTAGGAAACTTAGTCCCATCCAGGTGGGACTAAGTCACCCAGCTTGACGACTTAGTCCCATTTAGACTATTTTTGAGGTTCAAGTGGGAAAATTTGGAATTTAAGTTTATTTTTCCTTCATGTCAACCTTAGGGATCAAATTAACAAGAAAATTAGGTGAATTTCCTATAAATACAAGCTTCTAAACCATAATTCATAATCAATTCATTATTCATCTATCATTCATCATGTTCTTAAGTCAAGCAAGCTAGGGTTTTAGCATTCTAAGTCATCAAGATAGCATTTTTCAAACATTCAAGGGAAGATTCTTCATCTATTGTTACAAAAAATCAAGATATATCATCATGGAAAGTCTCTAACTCTATTGTTTCATCCTTCATTACATTGTTTCTTCATTTTGGTTTAATTAGCTAAAAGGAGGTTTGAACAAGGCAAACCCCCATGCCCTAACATCCAACATTTCTTTCTCTTTCATTGTGTGTTCGTAGATCATTGAATAATAGTTTACAAAGCTTTTGAAGACCTCTCCTTGTTTGCAAAGCCAAAATATTCACTAAAAGTAACTTTCAAGCCTGAAAATAAGAGTTTTAGAACTAGATACCAGTCAAGAACCGAAGTGCAAGTTGAGGGCTTTCGTTTCCAATTTCAATTTTTTAGAAATTTAGAAGTGGATTAAGTCACCAATAGTGGTGAATTAGTCCCACTGCACATTTTTTTTAGAAGTGTTTGTAGTTTTGGATACCCATTTGGCCGAATCGGGCTCTGGTGCAATTTTCCAAATTTGGAACTAGGTCGCCCAGAATGGCATAAGTGTCCCAGTAGACCAAATTTTCAAGATCAGCAACATTTTTAGTCTTCAATCCAATCTTCAACACATTTATAGGTGCATTATTTCTATTTTATTTCCCTGTTCTGTTCTATTTGCATTTTCATTCATCTTTCTAGGTGTTTTTGCATACAACACTGTGTTTTCAAACACCTTGCATTTCATTAGTTTTTCATTAATAATCAATCTCTTTTATCCATTCTTTGCATTTAGATCATTTCATTTAGACATACTTCAATCATATTAGCATTAGTCTTGAGTGTATCACCAAGTTTTTGTGGGTTACCTTTCTCCTTTTAGGTGCAATACCCTAGAAGTGCAAGAGAGTACCTACCTACAAAAATAAGTGATACATTTTGGTGAACCCACCTTTAGAACATTTTCATTCTGATTTCAAGCACGTGCATCATCCTAGAATTAGCTTGCATTAACATTGCATTGCATTTTGCATTACTTAATTTGCATTCTAGGGTTTTCAAATTTTGTATTAGTGAAAGTGCATATAGTTTGCATTTTTGCATTTTAATCATTGAAAAACATCTGAAAACTGCATTTTCATTTAGTATTCAGGTCATACAAACTAAAAAGCATCCAAACCAATTGAAATTTTTTGAAAATTTTGAAAAAACCCTAACTGGGACTAATTCGCCATTCTGGGCAACTTAGTCCTAGTCCAAATTTTTCACTATCTATTATAGCATTAGAAACCTCATTTATGTGCTTCCTAAGCCTCCTAGTATCATATACTATAAGTTTGGAAAGTTTCGATAACATTTGTTTTATGCATCTAGCTCAAAAACCTCAATTTAGGGTAGGCATTTTTCAAATCATTTCAATCTAAAGCATCATTAGATCTGAAAATGCTCACATTTCTAAAATTTTGCATGACATGGATAAAATTACTTTTCACTTTTGCATCGACAATGTTTCTATTCATAAAAATTTGCATAATTTTGATAAAAGTGCTTTTCATTCTCGGATATACATTGTTTGTATTCTTAAAGTTTTGCATACAGTGGATAAAAGTGTTTTGCATCTTTGGACATACATTGTTTACATTGCTGAAACATTGCATGAAATGGTTACAAGCGCTTTTCATTTTTTTCAAACAATCTTAGCATCTTACATATCTATACATGCTAAGAAAAATTTCCTATCCCCTCCCTATGAGAGTGTTTTAGTGAAAGAGAATACAACCTTGGACATTCCTAACAATCATATTTATTCTTCTCCTAATATCTCTCCTAGTGGTGATGAAGATATTTTGGTAGAAGAACCAATCAATGAGCGTTTTGAGAATCCTTGTTGTTTCTCTCCTCTTACCTCTCTTAGTGGACAAGACATTGATGAACACGACAACACAACCATAGGTAATCATGACAATCACCTTTTTTTCTTCTCCTAGTATCTCTCTTAGGTGTGACGAAGATACTTTATTATTAGAAAACACAATCGATGAAGGTCATGAGGATCTTAGTTATCCCCCTTCTCCTACAGAAACCATTATTAAGCAAGAAAATTCAACCATTGATCTTTCCCCTACTTTCAATGAAGTCATTTTAGAAGAACTAACCTTTGATTGTCAAGAACATTTGGTTTGTAGTTCTCCTAGAAACTCTCCTCCTAGGGAGGATATCATGCTACAAGAAAAGGATAACATTAAAAGTTCGGATATGTTGGAATAGTTGAGGAACATTAAAATTTCGCTCCACAAAGTGCTAATAATAAGCCATAAAATTTTAAAATCAACTACACAGACCATGAACACCATCATGGAAAATCTGGAAAAAGCCCATCAGGTTAAAACTGTTGTTTTTCTCGACTTGGACAATGAGGAAGGGCAATCGGATAGTGGGGGACCGAGCAATAGGACTAGAGATAATTTGAAAAGGAAGGTTGACCAAGCATTGGTCAACATCCAAGAGATCAAGAAGTCTGCACTCAACTTGAACAATCTGGAGCAGGAAGCAGCAGAGATTCTTTGAAACCTGGCCTAGTGGCCAGTTGTTTTGTGGTTTTCTATTGGTTTTTTGTCTGTACTTCCCGGGTTTTCTTCTGTGTATCTCTTTGTGGGAAGTGTCCTATTTTTTTTTTGTGCTCTGTTAATTTTCTATCTTACGCTTTCTTACTGTTAAAGGTTTTAGGTTTCCTCTAAAACCTGTTTGTTCCATAATCAAAAACATTGACAATAATAATCTTATGCCCTTAGAAGAAGATGAAGAGCCCATGTTAGACTCTCATTCGACAAGGTATTTTAATATTATTCAACCTCAACTCATCCTTTACCCACCTTCACACAAGCAACAAACTCAAAACAAACCCGAACTTCTCGTTTACCCACCTATAAATAATGTTTCATAGCAACAGAGTCATAATATAGTTTCTCTTACATATCCCACTAGAAACAATCTGTGACCACCACAACCCACCCCAACACCCTTACCTTTACGTAATCCCATATTGCCTCGTGATCCTCGATTAAATTCACACCTTAGGGAGTATGATCTTGTTGAACAACTTAAGAATACTCCTGCAAAGATATCACTATGGGATTTAATTCAGAAATCACCTAACTATCACACTCTGCTTCAAATAGCCTTGCAACAAGTTCTTGTCCCTTCTAATGTGCAATTGAATAACATAGCAGCCATGATTCAAGAAATAAATGCTAACATTGTTTTCCACCAAATTGAACTCCCCCCTTTGGAAGTGTAAAAACAAAATGATTCTTTTGTGATCATAGCTCAATACAATAGGATAAGGATCAAGCGAACCCTTGTTGAAAATGGCTCAACCCTTAATGTGTGTAGCATAAAACTTTTGGATATGCTTCATGTTGATAAATCACACATTCAACCTGACTCTTTATCCCTTAAGGGATTTGACAATGTCGAAAAGAAACCACTCGGGGTGATTACTTTGCCTATTATAGTTGGGAAGGCCACATTGGATACACAAATTCATGTTATTCCTCATGAACTTTCATGTAATATTATTTTAGGCCGACCATGGATTCATGCAATGAATGGGGTGCTTTCTAATCTCCATTGTAAAATGAAATACATCTACAAAAATCAAGTGTACGCACTTGACACTGATCCCGAGCCTTATAGTGTCTTACAACTTGAGAAAAACAAAGAAAATCCCTTGAAAACATCAACATCAACTACACAAGTGGAACCAATGCAACAAAATAACAATGAAAAACAAATTGAACAAGTCACGAAGCTATTAGATGATGATTGGGGTTCCTTATATTTCACACCAACATTCATGGGAGAATAGAAGATCATACACAAAGACTCTTACAAGGGACATGAAAAAGCAATAATGTCAACATAAAACTTAGAAGACCCTTCTAAAGTATCCACCTCAACAACTTTAGATAAGGAAGAAAATTACACAACACACTTTGACGAACTTAACCAAAAGCAACCACCCAATCCAAAAGCAATGAAAAATATTTACGGAAAAGGTTATGAGCTTATAAAACAACTTGGATATAGTGGAAAAGGATGTGGTGCTAGCGAACAAGGTATATGTGTCCCTATCAAGCCTAACACACAAGAAACAACTCATGGTCTTGGTTATTGTCCTTTGGTAGAAATAATCAAGCCTTCCCTCAACATCAACACTATCACAAAACACCCTTCTAAGATGACTTTAACAATAGCACATCCTGAACTGATAAACACTAGTGGTCTTGATTGTTCTCCTTTTCTAGAAATGAAACACACAAAGAAACCTTCGCTTAATGTCAATTTAATCTTGCAAAACACTAATGATTTGAATTCATTATATTTTACACCCTCCCATAAAGGAGAGCCCAAAATCTCACAATCTAAAGAATCTTGCGTAGGTATGACATCTTGTACATCTATGCAAGAAGTTTCTTTGTCACAAAATATAGGACCACTTTCTACCATCGACCAAGAGGTTATCTTGATGAGAATCCTCCAAGATCACTTGATATCCCTTCCTCCAAGAACTCAATATAAATTTTATTAAAATAATTCATTTTGTGCATATCATAAAGTTCATGTTCATTCCACTAATGAATGTAAGGCTTTGAGTAGTAGAATCCAACATCTTAAGGAGTTTGGTGTTATCCCTTATGTGGGGGCACCTAATTCCTCTAATTGATATTGATTTTCACTCTAGCATGCATTTCATAAATCATTTCGGCTCACTCTTGTCCTGTACTAAGTGGGGGCAAGGGGTTAGGTAGCCTTGTCCTCGTATGTCACTTGGTGTTGCCACTTTTGGCTAGTTGTTAAACTTTCATGAACATATAAGAGAAATTTTGGGATGTGGACGACATGCCTTAAGTTGGCTCACATGTGGCATACTACATCTTCATGACATAGCTTATAGGACACATATGACTTAGCATAGGGCTTTTCAGGTAATCTCTCTTGTCTTCTTCTTCCTATTCTACTTTAAAGCAATTGCTCATAGTAATGGTGTTAGCAACCACTTTAAAGTGGGGGCATACAACGAAACTCACATTTCATTGTGTGATTTTATGTGATTCTTGAAATTTCCTCTCTTGGAAGCATTAGATACAATGTTACCTTGGATGAGACATTTCACTTGTCCTCTCTTGGAAACAAGATGAGACCATCTCCACTTTTCCTCTCTTGGAAACATTAGGCACAATGTTCCCTAAGATGAGACCTTGTACAAACTAAGAAAAATCCCTTTGAACATTCCTTACACCATTTTTCATTTACAATGTCTATGAGTGTCAAGCATATGAAGTTTTTCTTACCTCATAGAGCTCGAAGATCATTTTTTGTGCGGTGCCTTATTAAAGTTATCAAGAGGTATAACTTTGATATGGTTGAGTGGGAATCCCATTCTGAGGCATGACTTTCCCCATAGCCACCTGCATGTGTGTGAGTGCATACCAGCCATGAATGTATGTTTCTCACCTTTCAGGACTTCTCACCCAGTGGACAACCAAGATTTCCATTTCCTTAGAGTGAGTATGCATTTTTGGACAAACAACTTAGATATGATCCACAATGTGTTGGAAAAATAGTCAAAGCTTGATCCACCTTTTTTACTTTCTCTTTTCTCTTCTTTCTATTTCTTGCCATTGTATGATCATGTATCTTGTTGCAAATCATTCACCTTGTGTGTGTCCTCTTGTGCTTATTTTGGCTTGACTTAGGGTCTTGGATCCTGGGGGATTTACTGATGCCTTGATCTTTGTCATTCTTTCTCATCCACATTGGTACAATGGGACTCTTCTTGAGTGTCTACTTTAGTGTTAGTTTGAAGCAAGTTCATCTTCTCACTAAAGTGGGGGCTTAATGTGTCACCAAAAAGTGTATACCTTGACATTGTCACACTTGATATGGGAATAATTGATGATAAATTAGACCTAATGAGGCCTTGATTTAGTGTTGTGAGGTGTTTTACACATCCACACTAGGTCTTGGACCCTTGCAAACTGAATAAAATGCATTTAACAATGTCTTGTAAAGGTGTTGTAAAGTATTGTAAAATACTTTCATGCCTCTCTAGTCTTAATGGACCTAATTTTCCTCTAATTCAATATTGTAAAATGTATTTAATGGCATTCTCACATTAATCTAGAAGGATTATAAACTAAACTTGATTTCAATCTAGTGTTGTAATGTGTCTTACACATTCACATTGGATGTTGTACCTTTCTAGGCTACATGGACATCATTTTAGTGTTGTAAAGTGCATTTAATTACACTTTCACATTGAAATTTGTGTCCCTAGCCCTAATTACCCTTTACATCATTATTAATAGGCCCCTATAGCCCCATATTGTGCATTCCAAGGCTTAATTTGATCAAAGAACCAACTAGAACAACCTACAAACCTGATTTCTCCATTCCTGGACAATCCAGCTGGAAAAAGAACCCTTGTGGGTCCAAGTCGCCCAGCTTGGTGACTTAGTCCCATTTGGGAAATTTTTGAGGTTTAAGCAAGAAAAATTGGAATTTAAGTTTATTTTTCCTTCATGTCAGTCTTAGGGATCAAATTAATGGGAAAACTAGGTGAATTTCCTATAAATACAAGCTTCTATACCCTAATTCATAATCAATTCATTATTTTTCCATCATTTATCACATTCTTATGTCAAGCAAGCTAGGGTTTCAACATTCTAATTCACCAAGATAGAATTTTTCAAACATTCAGGGGCAGATTATTCATCTATTGTTGTAGAAAATCAAGATCTATCATCATGGAAAGTCTCTAACTCCATTGTTTCATGCTTCATTACATTTTTTCTTCATTTTGGTTTAATTACCTAAAAAGGGGTTTGACCAAGGCAAACCCCCATGCCTTAACATCCAACATTTCTTTCTCTTTCATTGTGTGTTCATAGATTTAGGTACTTTGGATGTTTGAAGATCATTGAAGAATAGTTTGAAAAGTTGTTGAAGACCTCTCCTTGTTTGCAAAGCCAAAATATCCACTAAAAGTCACTTTCAAGCCCGAAAATTAGAGTTTCATAATCGGATATCAGTCAAGAACCAAAGTGCAACTTGAGGGTTTTTCGTTTCCACTTTTGAATTTTTAGAAATTCAG
Organism: Sequoia sempervirens; assembly: GCA_007258455.2. NCBI lineage: Eukaryota > Viridiplantae > Streptophyta > Pinopsida > Cupressales > Cupressaceae > Sequoia > Sequoia sempervirens. The sequence goes on along the minus strand of VDFB02000010.1, from coordinate 4,340,943 downwards.
AAGTGGACTAAGTCGCCAATAGTGGCGACTTAGTCCCACTACACATGTTTTTTAGAATTGTTTGTAGTTTTTGATTTCCATTTGGCCAAAATGGGCTTCGATGCAATTTTCTAGATCTGGGACTAGGCCACACAAAATGGCGTAAGTGTCCCAGTAGGTCAAATTATCATGATCAGCAACATTTTCAGTCTTTAATCCTGTCTTCAACACATTTCCAAGTTCATGCTTTCTATTTTATTTCCCTATTCTATTCTATTTACATTTCCATTCATCTTTCTAGGTTTTTTTGCATACAACGCCATGTTTTCAGACACCTTGCATTTCATTAGTTTATCATTAATAATCAATCTCTCTTATCCATTCTTTGCATTTAGATCATATACTTCAATCATATTAGCATTATTCTTGAGTGTATCACCAAGTTTTTGTGGGTTACCTTTTTCCTTTTAGGTGCAAAACCCTAGAAGTGCAAGAGAAGTACCTACCTACAAAAATAAGTGATACATGCACAAAACAAAAAAAAATGCTTCTTTCCATTTTTTGCACTGCTTTCCATTGACAATTTTTGTAAGAATGCATTTGACACTAGAACACACAAATGGTGTTGAGTTGACCCAAACCGAGGGATGTTGGTTTGAAGGGATTTGATATCCACCTTTAGATCTAAACAAAGGATTCTTACATGTGAGCTCTCAAAATAACTTCGTCAAAGTTTGACATTTTTTGGATTTTAGGGCTCTTAAGAGACCACCCCGGAAAGAGTACCTTAGAATAATTGGGTGACTTGGGTAAAAAAAAGAGATATTCCCTAGTATTTACCTATGTACCTCAACATGCCCACTCTACCCATTCGTCAATATTACTTAAAATTTGACATTTTTTGCATTTTTTCTCTTAAGGAACTTAAGAGACCACCCCAGAAAGAGCACCCTAGAATGATCAACTGACTTGGGAAATGAATTTAGACCTTATATAGTATTTAATTACCTACCTCAACATTCCCACACTGCCCATTCATCAAAATTACTAAAAAATTAAGTTTTTTTTGCATTTTTTTCTCTTAAGGTACTTTAGAGACTACCCTAGAAAAAACACCCAAGAATGATCGAGTGAGTTGGGAAATAAATTCAGACTTTTTGTAGTATTTACCTTCATACCTCAACATTCCCATGCTTCCCATTCATCAAAATTACTAAAAAATTAACTTTTTTTGCATTTTTTCTCTTAAGGCACTTTAGAGACTACCCCAGAAACAACACCCTAGAATAATTAGGTGACATGGGAAATGAAAATAGACCTTGCATAGTATTTACCTACCTAACTCAACATGACCATGCTACCCATTTGTCAAAAATATTGAAAACTTAACAATTTTGCATTTTTTTTCTCTTACGCCACTTTCAAGACTACCCCGGATTAGTGCGCTCTGGAATCACGAGGGGACTTGGGAAACAAAAGGAGGAATTTTTTAGCATTTGATTTCCCACCTTGATGTGTTAGTATATATTTTTTTTCTCCATTATGTACAAAAAAAAAAAAACACTTCTTTCCATTTTTTGCACTGCTTTCCACTGACAATTTTTGCAAGAATGCATTTGACACTGGAACACACAAATAGTGTTTATTTGACCCAAATTGAGGGAGGTTAGTTTGAATGGATTTTATATCTACCTATAGTTCTAGGAAAAGAATCCCTACGTGCCACGAGCTCTCAAAATGACTTTACCAAAGTTTGACAATTTTTGGCTTTCAGGGCTCTTAAGAGACTACCTTAGAAAGAGCACCCCAGAATAATCAGGTGGCTTGGGAAACAAAAAGAGACCTTCCCTAGTATTTAAATACCTACCTTGACATTCCCATGCTTCCCATTTTTCAAAATTACTAAAAAATTAACACTTTTTGCATTTTTTGCCTTTAAGGAACTTAAGAGATTACCCCAAAAAGAGAACCCTAGAATGATCGGGTGACCTGGGAAAAAAATTCATACCTTCCATAGTATTTACCTACCTACCTCGATGTTCCCACACTTCCCATTCATCAAAATTACTAAAAAAATAACTCTTTTTTATTTTTTCTCTTAAGGCACTTTAGAGACTACCCTAAAAAGAGCACCCTAGAATGATTAGGAGACATGGGAAATGAAAAGAGACCTTCCCTAGTATTTACCTACCTACCTCGAAATGACCACACTTCCCATTTTTCAAAAATAATAAAAAATTAACAATTTTTCATTTAATTCTCTTACGACACTTTCAAGACTAACACCGATTAGTGCACTTTGAAATCACGAGGGGACTTGAGTGACAAAAGGGGGAATTTTTTAGTGTTGGATTTCCCAACTTGATGTGTTAGTACAATTAGTTTTTCTCCATTATGCACAAAACAAAAAATGCTTCTTTCCATTTTTTGCACTACTTTCCACTAAGATTTTTTGCAAAAATGCATTTGACACTAGAACACACAAATGGTGTTGAGTTGACCCAAACTGAAAGAGGTTGGTTTGAAGGGATTTGATATCCACTTGTAGGTATGGACAAAGCATTCCTATGTGCCATGAGCTCTTAGAACAACTTCATCAAAGTCTAACAATTTTTGGCTTTTAGGGCTCTTAAGAGATTACCCCGAAGAGAGCACCTCAGAATAATCGGGTGACTTGGGCAACAAACGAAGGCCTTCACTAGTATTTACCTATGTATGTTGACATGTCCACACTACCCCTTTGTCAAAATTACTAAAAATATTACATTTTTTTCATTTTCCAATAGTCATGTTTAATTTTAATCATTGTTGAGTCAATAGTAGATTCAAGATTATGTTTCTTAACAATTATTAACAAATGTGGGTTATTTTGGTGGATAATACTATTGAATCAAGAAGAAATTAAAAAAAAAAGTTATAACATTTTGCTTCAACATTGAGGACACATTCAATGTAATTCGTAATGAGGTATCTTATTCATATACTTTAATCTCTTGATTTATAATTTTTCATTTGATTTCAAAGAATAACCAATTTACATTATTTTTCATGTTGTTTATAATCCATACATTTCTAATATTTATATGCAGGTGTTTCCCAACACAAGCTTTGATTAGGACATGAGGTTCGATGGAAATGCATCTAGCATTGGAGTTCATTTTGCTTTCATTGTTCAATTACTTTTACATAATGTTTTTTGTTTTTTAATAGTTTTTGTAATATTGCAATGTAGGAATCTGTGAGAGTAGCAATGATTTGAGATGTACATTATGGAGTGAGGATATTAGAGGCACATATTAGTTGTGTATCTATGATAGCTTGATATTAAGATGCATCAGTGTATTTCTACATGAGGTCATCGATAAAAATATATGGAATTATTAGTTGTATTGATGATTATGATGGTTAGAAAATGATATGAGATGTATTTGTACATGAGGACATGAAAAATATGATATACAAGAATTATTGGTTATATAGATGGTAGAATGTATGTTGTGTTATGATGATTATGAATGTCATGTGTTTGTTGAAAAATGACAAGGAAGTGAACTATTTGAAAAAATACCTCAAATAAATTTAGTTTCATGGTGATGCAATGACATGAAAATGCATAGAAATTTTCTTGTCATGGCATTCCACCACCATCATGGAATTCCATCACCATGAGATACATTTCTATGAGGAATTTTTTCAAATAATTCACCGGTTTGTCTATCATCACATTTCTTACTAATATGTAATGTGAATTAATGCTTTGAGTTTGAAAGATGTGAAATGCAATGTAATTAGTGATATGAATATAAATTGTTTGATAAAATTCTTTGGTAGACATGTATGAAAAATTGGGTAGCATAGAAAATGAAATGAAATATTTGAAAAAATGCCTCAAAGAAATGTGGTCTCATGGAATTCCATGAAAAGAAAATGCAATTTGCAACTGCTCCTAGTTATTAGTTATGCAATGTGAAGTAATTCTTTGAGTTTTAAAGATGTGCAATGCAATCTAATCAATGATATGAATATAAACTGCAAAAACTTGTTACTATTTTTTTAAGGCAATGCAATGTAATATTGCTTACTAATTTTCTTTGATATATTTTTCCAAGAATCCATAACTTTTTTGGAAGCACTTGTTTTAGGATTTTAGCAATAGCAGCAAGGCAGTGAACCATTTGATAAAATGATTTGGTATACATGTATGAAACATTTGGTAGCATAGACAACACAATGAACTATTTTAAAAAATGCCTCAAGGAAATGTGGTTTCATGGCTATGGCTTGTCATGGTGTTCCATCACCATGAGACCACATTTATTTGAGGCATTTTTTTCAAAAAAATAATTACTTTTCTATGCTATTACTTACTATTATGCTTTGGTAGATTTTTTCCAAGCATCCATAGCTTGTTTGGAAGCACTTGTTTTAATATTTTAGCAATAGCAGCAAGGAAGTGAACTGTTTGATAAAATTATTTGATAGACATGTATCAAAAATGTGGTAACATAGACAATGTAGTGAAGTGTTTGAAAAAATTCCTCATAAAAATGTGGTCTCATTGTGATGGAATGCCATGACAAGCCATCACCATGAGACCAAATTTCTTTGAGGCAATTTTTCAAACAGTTCATTGCATTGTCTATGCTATTTCTTGAACTATTATGATTTGATAGATTTTTTCCAAGCATCCATAGCTTGTTTGAAAGCACCTATTTTAGGATTTTAGCCATAGCAACAAGGTAGTAAAATGTTTGATAAAATTCTTTGGTAGACATGTATGAAAAATATGGTAGCATCAAAAAGATAGTGAACCATTTGAAAAAATGCCTCAAAGAAATGTGGTCTCATGGAATGCCATGAAAAGAAAATGCAATTGGTAGTTGCTCCTAGCTATTAGTTATGCAATGTGAATTAATTGCATATCTACTTCTAGGTTGACTTTGTAAAAACTATATCATAATTAAAAAAAATTCATCTATCACCATCTAGTTATCACTCTAATGTTGTAAAATTGTACCCCTTGCAATTTCACATACATTCTTGCACCCGCTTTGGTGTCCACTCCCTTAGCATCTTGTGTAGGCTCATTTTAGCCCTTGCATCAACCTTTTTCCCTTCTTATGATGCTTTGTACCCCTTTTCAGTAGCTAGCTTCGTGTGTCAGCTTCACATCAAACCTTGTGCTTTTCCCGTTCATGTCATTTTGTAGCATGATGTGTCTAGACACTAGCACATCATGCAAATGTTTGCATGCTATGCTAGTGTCCTACAATGTTTTAACGATCAAATGACCGCTTCCAAGCATGTTTTCCACTTGACAAAATTTTTTGTCAGTGATAATGGCCCGAGATGCTTTGTAATGTGTTAGGAAGCTTCTTTTCCTTCCTCTTCTCCCTTTAAATGTTATCTTTTCAATTCATTTGGCCTTCTTCTACTTCTTGGATTCTATTTTGGACTTTCTCCCATCTTTCTCTTGCTATGTTTCTTGCACAAACTCTTGCTTGCTATAGCAGCTACAAGCTTTCGTATTCTTACAACACTCTCACGTCCTTGCAACACTCTTGGATCTTGCAACTATCTTTCTCTCTCTCTTTGGCTTCCTGAAGCCTTGCAACTGATATCTCCCTTGTCTTCTGCTTGCGAGCATCCTACGATTTCACACATCCCCTATCTATTGCATCTATATTTTGTGATACAAGTTCTCCTCCTCAAGTGGGGATTGATTTTATCACTCCTTTGTTCATTTCTCTCTATCCATTTGGTTGTCTGTGGAGGTGGGAACACCAAAATGGGGGTTTAACTAAGGAAAACCCCTATATAGCCCCATCATTTTCTCCAAATCTTATGCATGCAGGTATTGAAGACATTCATTTTTTAGAGGCTCCATTACTTGGGTTTTTGTGAGCTTCTTCTATCTCTCATCCTCTTTAACTTTATCATTTGTTTTTTACTTCACTTTATTTCAGTTATATTACTTTCTATTACTTTCTCGCATTCTAATAGTTCCTAGTAGTTAGAGTAGAAGTAGTTAGTTTGTTGTTTTTTGTGATAAACTTGGTTTCTGGTACGTATGAGATGCTGGCATGCCTTTGGGACACCAGCGCGCTGTGTTGTCATCCATTTGTTGTGCTAACATCCTTTGGTTGAAATCTTGCTATTTTGTTCGAGAAACCTTTGTTACCTACTCTTTCTGATTCGAAAACTCTCACTTTGTTCCCTTAGGTAGTTTAGGGCAGTTCACCCCTTGGGAATCTCTTGAGAATAAAGAGACTCATGAGTAGTGAATCCCCCTTCTCTACATTTTTGTGAACCCGATGTGAATCACAATATTTTACAAAAAACTAAGAATTTATTTACCCCAACTTGGTGGGGTCATAACTTTTGACTCGGTGCTCAAAATTCAAAACTGTTTACACCATTGGAAACGTCTCCAAGAGGATGAATTCAATCCCCAAAATATTGTGCTTTCATCAATCAAATTTAAGGGACTGACACAAGTTTCAACCCCAAATTCTTCTCCGAAGACCTCCAAAAATACAAATTATTAGAACCTAGAAAATATCGAAAAAATCCAAATATCTGGATTTTCGGTTTTTCTTAGTTCTATCACCCCTAGACTGCTCTGGATCAACCGAATTGTTTATTCATTGTTATTATATTTAGCTTACTATTTTCAAAGTGAATTTAATATCTTCTTTTATGAATTCATTATCTAATTTATTCAAAATGTTAATGATGTTCCATTTCATCCATGTTATAGTGACTTGGATTTGCCCATGTCACTTTGTATCTTTGATCCTTCTCATGAGATTCCTCTTTCTTTGAAGGATATCTTGTTGCAAGAAGATGAAATCATTGATACCTTTCTTAATGTTACTCTACCTTCTCTGCATTCCAATGCACTCTCTTCTAGGGATGATGCATTAGTGAATGGTGAATCTCCTTCCACATTTGATCCTCCCCGGATCGATGTTGAGAATATTCCTTCAAATAATTATTCCAGTAGTTGTGATGAGTCTGTAAATATAATTTGTCTATGTTGCCCCTCAAAGGCCTAAGAGACTAGTTATTTACTTGACTCTGGCTAGTCCTTCTCCTAAAATGGTTTGTTCTATTAATGGTGTTCCATTTGATTGCAATTATCTTGATCTTTCTATGGCTCCATCTTGTTATGCCTTGCATAACACGCCCCAACTTTTTTTTTACTTGGAAAAGTTGGGGGCCCCTTTTATTTTCTTCTTTTTGTTTTCTTTGTCTCTGTCGGATCCGGAACCAAAACATAAAATTTTCCAAGGTTCCTGTTCCTAGTTCCGTCTCGATCCTTGATTCCCCGCTCCATTCAGGTGTCGTCCCATCTTGTCTTGTATTGCTCTTCATCCTGTTCTTTTCGTTTCATCTCGTCTTTCGTTGATTTTGTCTATTCGTCTCCATCCTCGTGTCACTTGTTTCTAGTTTCATGTCATTTATTTTGATCTTCACGTCGTCACTTTGGTTTTAGTCAGAAAATACAAAAAAATAGAATATTAGAAAATACAAAAAAATAATTAAAAAATTACAAAATACAAAAGTTGTAAAATTGGGAAAATACAAATATATATATATATATATATATATATATTAATTAATTAAAACATTTTGATAGAAATAAATAAATCTTTTTCTTGGTTTAAAATTTAAAAAGATTTTAATTTAAAAGATTTAAAATAAGGAAATTGAGTAAGCAAATCTTTTATTTATTTAAAAGATTTATTTAGAATAGTAATAATAAAAAAACCTTTTTGTTGTATGTTTTAAACCACTTGAAAGGTTTATTTAAAATAAAAAATATTTTAAATTAAAATTTAAAAGACATGAATAAATAAATATTTTTATTTAAGAGGATTTATAAGAAATTTAAGAAAAAAATCATAAAAATAAAGAAAATAGTAATAAATAAAAATTAAATAAAGTTAAAATACATAAATAAATAAAAGAGAGAGTTCGAATGGACCTGGAGCCGGACCCGAACGAAATTGTGGACAAATTTTTTTGGAAGGTTCTCATTCTATTCTTGTCCCTCGTTTCGTTCTCGTTGCATTGTCAGACCCGAACCCGAATCGACACTCGCACCTCGATAAGGCGAATAAAATGTTCCTAGTTCTTCCCTCGTTCCGTCTTCGCTCAAGACTGGCTCCAACTCCACATAGTTTCTACTCCTCTCCCGCATGGATGTGGCTCTGCTTCCACTATGTGTTGGTTTTGATCCTGCAAAGCACATACAAGGCGTGTAAACTGTTTAATAGAATGCCTCAAAAGATAGACTCTACACCTCAATCTGGGCATCCACCAAAACATAGACAAGGAATGACTGTTTGAATGAAGGCACAGAGACATCATCCTATGGAATGCAGTGTTGCAGGATATGCAAAAAATATGGAATTGTTTAAGGGCTTTAAAAATTTTCGAGCAAAATGCAATTTGCAAGTGTAAAGCAAATTCCACGACCCCTGCCCACATCCTCCTACTGTGGTCTCCGGAAGATGTGTTGATAAGATGCATGCAAGAAACGTGAAGCCCACGTAGAACTGTCAATAGAATGCCTCAGAGGAGGCATGTTAATGGTTTGATTGAATCCTTTAAAGGAGGGCACCTCAAGAAATGCAGTTTGTAGTATGAAGCCGAATTTAACAAGCTCTTCTAGTATCCCCATTATGCAAAATGGAGAAGGTCGAATAGTTTGACAAAGTTCCTGAGATTGATGTCTCATGGCAATAAATGATTTGAATGTGGAAGTATAGCAAGATGTAGGAGAGCCATTTTATAGAATGCCTAGAAGAGATGGCATCTAAAAAATGAAATGGTCATGAAAATGGATTGAAGAAAGGGTTTAGAAACTTGAAAACAAATGTAATCGGCTGGTGTAAAGTCCAATTCCTCAACCTCTACCGACATCCTCTCTTGCCCGCAGCCAAAGCGAAGGTGGAGAAACATAAAATGCATGCAAATTGCAAAAGCATTAACAGGGCACGTGAATTGTTTGTTTAAACATGCCTCAAAGGATGATCGAATGCCTCTGAAAAACATGGTCTCATGACATAAAGCGATGGAAGGATCTACACAAATTAGATTTTTTTGAAAAGGATTTATAACTTTCAAGCGAATACAATGGGCAAGTGTAAAACCAAATTACTCGACCCTTGCTAGCATCTTCCTAGCTGCGCTGCATAGAGAAGGCACCTAAACTGTTGAGCAGAATGCCTCAAAGATCTCATGGAAAGCCATGTTTGTAGAGGTGTGCAAAATGTAAGGCAGCGAATCATTAACAAATTCATTCAAAGAGATGTCAACTCGTGAATGTGTTGATTGCAAGTGGAAAATATGAATGAATTTGTTAATGATTCGCTGCCTTACAAATTCATTGAAAGATCTTTAAGCTAGCTATAAACTGAAGATATGGTGGACTTGTTTGGAGTAATTTCTAGACAAGGATGTTGTTGATCATTGTGCAAAAGGAGAACTTTGAGTCAAATCAGGAATTGTAATTGTGAACTGAAAGTCAGCTTGAGCCAGACTGGAGAGTGGAGTCTCAAATTGAAATCAGCTGAAACCAAACTGAGAGCTGAAACATAAAGTTATCTTTCTAATTCAATTGTGTGCACAAAAATCTATAGCTTTTTGATGTCTCATTTTATGGAGGAAATTATGGAATTATGAGCTATTAATTGTAAAATGAAGCTCATTGTAAAAGGGTTAGACACTTACGAAAATAAGTTAGAATTTTTCCAGCGTAACTGATTAGAATTTTACAGTAGGATAGGTGATGCATTTTTCTAATTTTCTTAGTTTAGATGGAGGTAATTTGAAGACATGGGTTTCTGTACACTAGTGATCTTTCCAGATTTGTAAATTTTTCTTATATGTTTCATTGACAGTAGAAGTAGCTAGACTTAAACCTACTTTAGGTTATGCTCTGGAATGATGTTTGTTTTATTAATCATTTGATTTGGAAAGCTTTCAAGGAATGAAATTCTATATTTTCTTTTGTTTGAATGATGATTTGCAACCTGCCATTAATGTTTGCACTATGAATGAGTGACTTTGTATTTGTTACAGGTTGATTTGTTCTACAATTCTAGTTTAGGAATTCCTTGGAAAGCAACAGGTCTGGTTAATTAAGTGAATCAACATTCTTCTTTCTCTTGCGTCCTTGATCTAACTTTTTCCTTTTCTTTATACACCCCCTATTAGAGTAGGTTTGAATAATAATTTGATCTTACAACAATCAAGAAGCTCAATGACCAACAAGTCCCTTGAACATTACAATTACATTGACCATTGAGCAATATCAGCATAGTTGAGAACCAACTACCAGGACCTCGGGAGTTAGATTACTATATGTTGTCTTTCTTTTTCAGGAGAAATAGAATAGAGATATTTTGTTTAAATGTTGTTGGGATAAATTGACCATCAACACCTCTTATAGAGCGATAGCCCATACTTATAAGAATAGAATGAATAAACAACCAATCCTTCTTCAAGCTCCTAAACCTACAACTAAAGCACCCAGTGATTACGATCTTTTTGAGCAACTTCGAGTTACTCTAGCTAAGATCTCATTGTGGGACTTTCTTCAATCTGCTCTAATTTATCAAGGTATGCTTCAAGAATCCTTGCAAAAGATCCTCTTGCCTGCCTCTACTAGGCCGACGGATGTTAATGTGTTGATAGCTCATATTCATGTGGATTCGTTGAATATTACGGTTTATCCACAAGAACTTCCACCCCCAAATGTGCAGAAACAAATAGATCCTCTAATGATTATAGTTAACATTAATAATATTGGCATTAGACGTACTATCATTGATGTTGGCTCAGCACTCAATGTATGCAACATTGATCTATTTCCTAAAATTAATATTCATTCATCTTCTCTTGATGCTTCTTTTGTTGACATTCATAGGTTTGATAATGTCGTTCGACAAGCCCTAGGCATGATAGTCTTTCCTTTGAGGTTAGGAAATGTTATTGTACCCACCCTTGTATATGTTATGTAAGAAAAATTTCCATATAACCTTCTTGGTAGACAGTGGATTCATGTTATGGGTGCAATCTCATCTACCTTGCATAAATCTATTAAGTTCATTTTTGTTAATTGAGTAGTCACATTCAAAGTTGATCCTGAGGCTATTCACTTATGTGAAATGGCAGTTGTCAATCATGTTTTAGTTGTTCCTACTCTTATCACTGAAGAAGATCCTTCTGAAGAAAGAAATCTTAAGTCTTCTCATTCCACCTCTTCTCAAAGGAATGCATGTCTTGGTGATGATTGGGGTTCTCTAGACTTTACATAATCCTTCATTAGAGAATGTAAGGTCAACCCAATACACTTAAACCTTCTGATAACATCATCCACACCCATTATCAAAGATGATTATTCTTCTATATCATAGGATAATGTGAGAAATAATTATAATTTTCTTAATGTTGATCCTCCTTTTGAGGTTCAGATAACCACACTTTTGTTAAAGAGGCTAATACTAGCAGTCATGTTAATAAGGATGATAGTGATCCCATAGAGGAGTGTGATCCACATTGTTGGAACAATGCTCTCTATGAAGATCGTCATCCTCAAGATTTTTAAGTACGTTATGGCCCTGGCTTTAAACCTATTTCTAAATATGGCTATGGGCGTAAAGGTTGTGGGTGTAATGAACAAGGCATTCAGGTCCCTATAGATTATGTACCTCGTAAGTGTAACTTGGGGCTTGGTAGCTCGAGTGAACAGTCTAAATGGAAACCATGCTTGAATTTCAACATGGTTTCTACTCAACCTCATCCTCCATTGTATGCTATCTTCATGTCTTCTTCTTGTGAGAAGTCAAACTCTTATCCATGAGAGAAAGGTTTGCTTCATGCTCCCCATTCTTTATCTGAGCAGGAGTGTATTTTTTTGAGGCTTCTAAAAGCCCGCTTGATTACTCTTCCTTCTCCTACACATAAGAAATTTCATAAGAAAGATAAATTAAAACATTCTTTTTGTGCATACCATCGAGTGCTTGGACATTCCATTAGTGGATGTAAGGCCTTGAAGGATAAAATACAACAACTTCATGATTCTGGTACCATCACTCATTTATTTGTTGATGCACCTATCTCTTCTTCAAATGACAAGTGATATCGAGATCTACCTCTATCCTATATGTTCTAAGTATCTTGCATGGTTCTCCTCCCTTGTATGTTGGTGTGACCCAGGATATAATATGGGTTAACCACTCTTGATCCATGATGATAGGAATTTCAATTTAGCCAATAAACCTCGGTCCCAATAAAATCATCTAATGTAAATTAAAACAAAATCCATTAAAATAAACAAGTTAAACTATGAAAGCTTTTAGAAACCCCTACTTTAACCCATTAAAACTTATTCTATTGGGGGATTGGTGTCGTGTTGATGTGGAACAACAACCCTTTCCCAATCTCGTGTGTATTGAGCTTGTTTCAATTGATTCTATTGAAGAGACTTGATGAAACTAATGTCATATGTGGATGAAAACATAATTTATGCAAAATTGAACATGATGCACACTAAATTAACATGATTTGATACCAAAAATGGCCTAAATATGTAAAAGCTAAGCTAGTTCTAAGCTAAAATATTCAAACCCTAATTTATAAACAAGCTAAGATGGATGCATGGAAGCCATTAATGAGAGCTTAAAGCTAATATGCAACTAAATGAACTAAAACTATTATAGATATGAGTAAAGTATGAGTTTGAACACAAGTGATTTCAACAACATAAGTTTGCAATTGAAAATCGATGGATCCATTTGTCTTCAAATAGTGACATATTTATAGGAGACCAAATGAGAAATGAAGGGTTGAGATTGAAAATATTAATCAACGGTCAAGGATGGAGGAAATGGGAGGAATGGATCATGGATTCTCATCAACGGATGAGAGTGCAAGATGAGACTTAATCAAAGGTTCTCATTTGTTCCAAACAAACACACTTTTAATCTGCACACATAGGTGACAAGGTAACTTGTTCAAGAGGTCACATGTTTAGCTTTCTCAAGAAGACAAGTGAGAATATCCCTTTCTTAAATGATTGGAGGAGAGAGAATATTATTTTTGGAATATTCTCATGGGTGAGGAAAAAGGATAATTTAAAATTTAAAATAAAGTTTTAATTGTGCAAAAAGGGGTAAGGAACATTCCATGGGAATATTCCCCTTTTGGAGGAAAATTAGATTAATTATTAATTAAACAAGGTTAATCATACAATTAGGGGTTTTAAAGGAATAAAGTGATTTTCATTAAATTAAATGATTTAATGAAAGGGGAAAGGTGAAATGACATTTAATTAAATAACTTAGGGTTATTTAATTAAATAAGATGACCTAGGGAATTAAATTAAATAGTTTGATTTATTTAATTTAATAAGATGAAATGTTAGTGTGAAAAGGGGGTGAATTAACCCGATTAAATGTGTTAGGTCAATAGACGAAAATGATGCAATTAATTAATTAGCTAGGCTAATTCAATTAATTAAGCAAAAAGAGGATGGGTCCAAGAGGAAATGATGTTAGAATACCTAATTCGAGTGTATGATATCTTTTAGGACATTTTTCATTGTCTACATTTTTCCCCTCTTTGAAGCGAGGTATATGTTGCTTTGGTTCAAAGACTGATGCCCTTTAGATTAAAAAATTGGTGCTTAAATCAAAAAATTAAAATTTTCTAATTTTTTAGATGCCCTAGTAGGACTAAGCTGATTCCCTTCCCCCTCAAGAAATTGGGCAGAAATTTTGAATTTTGGGTTGATTTCTCTACAAAGGTGAAAGACTACCCTAGGGGTCCAAAAAGGTTCTGAGATGCAAGAAACATGCCAAAAATGCAAAAAAGCGATGCAAAATAAGGTTCAGTTTGGCAAAATTGGTGAAAATGATGATAAACCCTAGCTTGAAGGCTAAATTAGGGCAAAAAATCCTAATTTTCAAGCATAAATAAGCCAAGAAGGGTCACTTTCAACTCATTTGTGCATTCACACCTTAGAGATTCTTATTGTTTGGAGCTCCAACCCTTAGCAAAATGGCTCAATGTGTGCTCCCCATTCATCTGTCTGATCTAGTTTGAGAGTACTAGCGACGTGCAGACATAGGACCCCGGGTATGTGACTCAAAACCCCTTTCGATTTTCATGTTTAAGTGCATTTAATAGGGTGTCGAAGTTAGGTTGATAGGTGCTTCAATGTATAGTGACACTTTTGAAGCATCAGAAGCGTCGCTATTGATATTTTAGTGACGCATGTTCCATTTAGCAATGCACCTTAATATTTTTGTTCAGCGATGCAATTGATAATGGTGTTGTGGGTTCAGTAGAGCAATGCATGGCCCTTTTTGGCTCAACAATGCATAAAAGTGATGAGCAACACATGCTTCAAATGGCGACGCACCCCAAATTTTTTCTATAGCGAAGTAGGAAAATATCGACTCATTATTGAGCATAGCGATGTTCATCGCCAAATTGGAAACACACCCTATAAAGTAATATAGTGACACACCACAAAATCAATGATGCTATTTATTTCAATGATGCTATTGATATTTTGGGTGTAAAGTATTAGATTCTGATAAGTTATTTTTACTTTTCTCAACAAATTGGCGTTGTGTGCAGAATGCATGCAGGAGGACCCACCACTGTTGATGTCTCGAGAGCACAGATTTGAGATCTTGTCTACAACTAGAGACCTTGATGACTTGGGGGTGGAGTGGCTGGGGAGACTGGGGTTGGGCTTTGTTTCATTTATGCCTGAGGTCAGGACCCATCTTTCCCTAATGACAACGTTGGTCAAGAGATGGCACGGTGAGACATCTTCTTTTCACTTACCCACTAGGGAGGTGACCGTCACACTTGAGGATGTATGGCACATTCTACAGTTTCCTATTCATGGAGAGAGGGTCATTTATGATCTTGATGTTGACAAAGATGCATGTGTCTCTCTTTTACGTAGATGGTTAGTTATTCTCATTAGCTCCCAGATTGATCTAGACTTCTATCATGGTTGTGTTAACACCTTCAAATTATTTGTTGGCACTCTAATTTGCAGCGTTATTGCCCCAGACTAACGAGGTAGAGGGTTCAGTCCTAGATGGGATCTAGCTTGGGAGGACATGATCAGGAGAGATATTATGTATGCCTAGGGTTCACTTCTTGCCTCCTTATATCATGATATGCACGAGGCCGTTGACAGAGATGGCAGGAGCATTGGAGCAAGAGTGACCCTACTACATATATAGGCATACGAGCATATTGCAGTTCTACGGCCCATTGTTGTCCTTGCCGATATCCATCAGGATGAGCCCATTGTTCATAGGTACAAGGTATTGATGACCTTATAGCATAGAGGGCCCACAATTTTAGGATACTGGTGTCGTGTCATTAATGACATGACAATGTTTAGATGGAGCTTGTGGCTCCAACAACCACAATGGTATGATGAATAGAAATAGTTGGACTTTGCATGACGAACTCGATATTTCTAGGGCCAAGAGCACACCACTGTTGAGTGGTATCTTCTAGATCAAGTAGCTCATTGGTTTGGGGAGACCCAAGATGTACTGGTGAATGAAGACACTGCCATATTTTCCAGGTCACAGAGAGAGGCATAGTGGGGGACTATCATTGATCCCATAGTGGTGATCAATGATTTCAGAGCACTCATCCCATAGCTGTGGGGTTATGATTAGGGTCTTCCAAATGCAGGGACCACTCTAGGTTATGATGCTTGGTTTAGGGAACCCACACACCTCATAGATCCAGTAGGAGCATACCCAGGAAAATGCAAAGGTAGAGGCTGAGGCTGAGGTAGAGATGGAGGTTGATATGGAGGCCGCAATGGAGGCTGAGGTTGGGGACGGGACTAGGTTCCAGGTGATGGGCACTAGTAGTAGCCAAATCAGGGGCAACATGATGGTTAGCTTGATGTGCAGCAAGTTAGATAGATTCTAGGGGCACCACCTCCTCCATCTATAACCAGATCCACAAGATGGGAAAATTTTTACCCTTACAGTAGAGAGAGCATAGTTGCAAGCCAAGAGAGATCAATTGCAATAGCAGCTGTAGGCTATGACAACACTGAGAGATCAGGAGGTCCATTTGTGGCAGTAGTTGGATGTACAGATAGCCCAGGAGATTAGGCAGAGACAACAACTAGAGGTCATGATAGCTGCTACAGTGGCAACCCAGGGTTAGATAGTATCATCCTGATTATGCAGAGAGGCGATCTTAGAGGTTGCATACTATTAGATGCATTATCATAGTGATTTCCCCAAAGATATGCGACAACCATAATTTTCACAGAGGAGCGAGGCACCACCCAGAGCTAAGGATCAGCCTGAGAGATAGGCTAGAGAGGGGAGCAGCCATCAGGGCTAACCAAATTGTAGACCCCATTTTGATTGTTGCCTAATTGTGTACATAGATATTCATTCATGGGCTCCTTTTTGATAGCCTCATGGATATTGTACTGTTGACTTGATATACATATAATGATTCAAATATTGTACCATGACCTTCATTTTTATATATATATATATATATATATATATATATATGATATGAGAGAGATTCGATATGATGTTTCCATCTTATTTCATGCTTATGATGTATGGATGCACTTTGATATGATGATGTGGCATGCTTATATTTTATCATGTATGGATGCACTTTACTTATGTTTATGTGATATGCAATGATACATGAGATGTAATGATATGGATGGATGCAATATTATATTTATTTTTTATTAACTTTTCATGATGTGCTATGGGATGGATGATATGATATGCAAATTTTATGCTATGATCATGATATGGATGTATTTCTTTTTGTGTATTTTGTATGCAGTTTTATGATGTGATGATGTATGCATATGGATGTATGCATGGATAATGTAGATGTTCATGCTTATGATATGATAATGTGATGTATGCTTATGATATATGCAATGATTTAAGATGCTTAGAATAAAAAATCTACATTATTCATCACAAATGATAATGATGATGTAGGATGGATGTTTTTATGATATGCTATGATTATAAGATGCATGTATGTTGATGATTTCTGGATGTAGGATGGATGCATTTTGATGATGTTTTTGTTGACTGTCATGATACTAGGTTAGCGTGGAGAGAAGATAGAAGAAACAAGATGATCGACCATTGATTTTGCTGATTTATTCAAAGATCCAACAAGTCTATGATCCACCAAGACTTTATTATAGATGGTGATGAGAAATAAAAAATGAGAATGAATGCATGATTATGATTTGCTCTAATCTTGGGATTGGGATCTTTTGTCATTCCTTATTGTTTGATATAACACGAAGACATGATGCATCAATGTATTGATAACCAAGATGGCATTGTGATCTAGGTGGATCTCCAAAACTTTAAAATTGAAGTGTTCCAGTTTCTCTTAGAAGTGATGCCATCACAGAGAGCTCGAAGAACTAAATCCAACGCAATATGAATGGGTGAAAAAGGAGTATGTTTGCTCAAGTTATACACAGTCAAAGATTTGGTCAAACTTAGACCAGGAGGTCGTCCAAAAAGGGAAAAAATTGATCATCTCAAAGTTGATCAGAATTGATGTCAAATCGAAGGGATCGACGAAACGAATGCAACGATGGTCATTTCATCAAAATTTGAGCCCGTATGTGCGAGATATCGCTAGTTAAAGGTCAATCAAATGCTGGTCAACCCAAGTACCAGGGATGAGAAGAAAAGGTGGAAAATTCATCATCACCAAATGGATTTAAGTCAACATCATTGTGAAGAGCTCATCGAGAGCTTTCCAACAGTGTTCGTTTCGCACAAATCGGAGCTCGTATGTGTGAGATATGGATGGTCAAAGCTCATAGTTGACTGGGTTGCCCTAAAGGTACAGTGCTGACGTCAACATGACATCATCATGTTGACTTGGTGGATGAGTCATCATATGGACACCAAGGTGAACCAATAGCATCTTGACACGTGACATATGTGTCAGCATCCCACGTCATCACCCAATCAATGTATAGTTGGCAGCCGCATCAGCACCGTACAAACACGTGGCAATGATCTTTGATAGCATGGCATCCAGGTTGGCATGATGGTGTGGTGTTGATTTGTATTTTTTAGTGAATCATATCGTGACACATGGTGGCATGTCAGCACGCCACGTGGCACTCCATGTCTTCTCCCCTTCAGTCGGTGGTTGACCTGTTTACCCAAAATATATGACCGAGGGTTGAACCCATGACCTATCCACTATGAATCACCCACTCATCTGTTGTGTCGCATAGTCTGTGCCTACTCACATTGGGTGATAGTTTTTTTTGATTTAGAAACCATTGGAAACGGTGATATAAAAATAGCTACCGAGAGTTGAACCCCTGGCCGACGGGTATGTAAAATTTTTGGCTACCGATACACCATTGAATGGTGTTTAAATATTTAACGGGCTCAGTTCCTTTTGGACTGTTGTTAAGCCCGAATTTTATTTATTTCAGAACAAATAACCTTAAAAGGTTATTTAGTTGGGAGAAAAAAAAAATCCCAAACAACCTATAGCCCGAAAATGATAAAATAAGGGCTTCCAAAAAAAATTTAATAATTTTGAGGGGATTTTATTATTTTTATGTAAAAGTGGGGGATTTTGTAATCTTTGGTGGTTATGGCCTAAATGAAAAGCTCCCATGTATAAAAAGGGAGCTAGGAGGCCTTTGGAAATCATCATTTTATCATCATCTCATTCTTTCTCTCTTCTCCTTGCTTGTAAGCATTGCTGTGGGAGAATTTTGAGAGTTGAATTTGAGAGGAATATTGTTCTATGTCTGTAGTAAGTCCTTTCAGGGCAGAGTTAGTGTTTTCACTCTTGGTAAATCATCCTTAGCTTTGAGAGCTTTTGTGAGGTGATTTGAGTGAGATACTTTTTAGGACTTTGTGGATAGGCTATAGTTCTTTGTAAAGCAGTGTTGCAAGAGGCTCCTTTGGAGATTGTACTGCTAATTCAGAGCATTCTAATAGATTGGTCACTCAATTGAGCTAGACCTGGAGACGTAGTCCACTCAGACGAACTCTATAATCAAATTTGTTTCTTGCTCTCTTTTTTTTCTTAGTGTTATGTTATCATTCTCTCTATATGTTATTCTTGTTACTCCATTGGTTAATGTATTTTCACCTTTGTGCATAATCACTTAGCAATGTTTGTCATAGATCCCTTTCGCATCTCGGATCACATTGTATCTAGTGTGATGGACTTTGTCTTTGCAAACAGATAGGATAGTTCTTGTTCACACCTTGACATACGAAAATATTGTTGGAATGTAAGTTAGAAGCTTAGAATATATGGGACCAAATCTTACACAATAGTCAACAACGTATTCCAAATGAGTTCCCTACACACAAAAAAGAAAGTTGTGACATAGATTTTAGGAACCCGAAATGCTAGGCTCTCTTCCTAAGATTTTTCACCTAGAAGGAGAGAGATTTGGGGTTCTAAAATGCTTATGCACATTCAAATTAGGATGTATGCAATGAGATATGATGTAAATGAACTAATATAAATGTAATTGACTAATTAATATGATCTAAAATGAATGTTAAAGTGCAATTTAAGCTATGTTTTAAAACACATTGTGATATGTAAACAACTATGAAAGATGAAGAAATTGAAAGAAATATGTAGAAAAAAAGGTACTAGGTCAAATCTGAGTGCACCTAGATGTTGTATGATCTTTCTGGAGTGTCTGGGATGCTGATGAAATATTTTGATTTTTCACAGTGGGACTCATTCGCCAAGGGTGGCGAATTAGTCATGCTATTGTTGAAAAAGTGTCGAGAACTAATTTTTGACAGCCGAGAGTTGATTTATGACAAAATGCAGATTTTTAGATTTTAAGTGCGACTCATTCACCAAGGGTGGCGAATCAGTCCTCCCCAAGATTTCTGGAAAATCAAGAGACAACACTTTTACTTGATAGGTTGTCGTTAGATCCCATTACTTTAGAGTAAAATATTCAATTTGTCAATTGGGTAGTGTTCAAGGAAATCTACAATAGAAGAGTTTTGGAGTATCTCCCTCAGGTTCCTTAACTTTTTAAGAACAACTTCAAATTAATTCTAACCTCAAACTGTTTAACTATCGAACTGAAAAGTACTCTATTCCTAAGAAAACAGAAAATGCTTGAATTGTAAACATGAGTATACTAATTTAGAAAGCATAATAACTAAGTTAAAAAGCATAGAATCAATTTAAACTAAGAAGTTGACAAATTATAAGAACATAAAAGCTTATAGCAATCCATAAAATATTTTCTTAACAGTCAAAATTCTAACAGCAAGTAACAGAAACTACAGAAGTTGAAAAGATAACAAATACTTCAAAGCTAAGATTTCCTAATAGTGAATTTAAATAACTCTCTACAAAACATCAGTATAACAAAAGAAAACACTTATCTAATTTCGTCGAGTGTCCAGCTCATGGGACAACACATTCATTCTCAGCTCACATTCATAGCGATTTCAGGAACACCTCTATTAATCATAGTTATCATCCATAGCTCATAACTCAGAATTTCATATAACAATCTCTTTATTTATAAACTTTGGAAAACATTCTGATAGCATAACATTACTTTTGCACTGTATATCTTACTTCCAGTGACTGTATCTTTTATAGAGAAACTATAACTACATGCTATATTTCAGATGGTATGGATAACCATTGAAAAATATCTAAATAGATCTACATATAACTCGTTTATCTTTAATCTTATTACACAACATTTAAGAGGCCCAAGTCGAGCCATAAAGTCTTTTATTCAAAAGATAACAAAAATAACGTCTTTTAAGAACAACATTTTTGGTCCATCATCCTCAAGTTCTGGAGCATACTTCCAGCATATATCTCTAACTGTTCTAGAGCACATGCCAGCTGGATACTTCAATCTGTAACTTGATTGACTGGTTATTATCTACAAAACACTTAAAAAAACCCATTAAATATGTATTGGAAAATTAGTTTAAGAAATCAAAAGAAATAAAGTTTATACAAGTTCTTACTAAAATTAAGCAATTATTTCTTCTAAAATTTAATTAATTGGCAGAGGATAGAGATTTTCATGTATGAACCATGTCTTTGTGGTATTATAATGATGAGGTTATTTTTACCTCATCATTTCCTCCCCTTCCTAGTTCCTGATAGGTCCTCCTATCCCCTGATTATAATTATGCCCTCTACTCCCTTCTTCATACTTTGCACTGATATCATATAAGTCTTTTGTTGTGACATCAAAGTTTATAGGGGAATTATGAAAACCTACATGAAAAGCAACTCCCCATTTCCATTCATTGAAAATTTTGTCATCCTGATCTATATTAATATGAAAAGAAGGGGTTGGATACAGTAGTAAAGGAGGTTTGTACCTCATTCCTATCCATTTTGTTTTGAGATCTCCTAAAATTTTGGCTAAGGAATCTGCCCTTCTAAAGGACCATCTAAGACCAAGAGGATACATTACTTCCCTTCTCTTTAGATATATAGGCAATGGAGTGTATCTCTCTTCACATGCATGCCAAGCCTTGCCAACCAATTTTTGCCCCTGTTCTATGAAATGATTATAGCAAACACGAAGGCTGTCATCATACCTTTCTTTCATTTTCTCATCCAACAAAAGGGTTACAAATGTCTTCTTAAAAGCTGTTGGTCTACTATTGGGAGATCTCATCTGAAGTCCTATACTTTTCTCTGCTTGAACATATTCTTTATTTCGTTCTTTCCAATGGATTTTATTCTGCATAGTAGACAATAGAGATCTTAATTGTACTTCCCCCACCAAAATATTAACAAAGAAATCAGTATGTTTCTCTAACAAAAGATCATGGGTAAAGAATTCACAGAGCATATCTTGCTCTTCAAGTTTTGAGTCTGCAAACATTTTAACAAATTCTTTATCATTAGGTTCATAGGGTTGATCATTGTAAATCCTAAGCAATTTCCATCTAAAAAATTGCTCATTCAAAAATATGGAATATAATCTGGATGGCCTTCTACAAGATAAAAGAAATTAAGCTATTTGACATGCACTTGTTTCCCCTTATAAGATTTATGAAATGCTTCTCTTAATAATACCATTTCCATTTTCAATCTATTATTCTCAATTTGTGCATTTCTAAGGAAATAGCACTGTTCCATCCATTTCATTAATAATGGAGGAATTTGAATTTGGAACCATTCAGTGACCGTTGGCTCGGTTTGAACTTCTTTGGATTCCATCTTTGGTTTACTTGTGCTTTCCGGTAAGTCTTGCTCTAATTCTACAATCTTACTAAGAGAAGTATTTAATTCTTCTTTTTGTCTTTTCCTTTCCTCTTCAAAGGCTGAAAACATGAGCATAAAATTTCCTTTTAAATTCCGAATTTCTTTATTTAATTCATCCCTATGTATCCTATTTTCCTCATCACAATTCTAAATTTGTAATTGCAGCTCACTAATAGATGTATCTTTTCCCTGCATTTCCAACTTTAAATCCTGAATTTATTGATCCCTTTCATCTATTACATTCTTATACACCATTATTTCCTCTTGTTGTAATTCCATTCTTTCTTTATTTTCATGCAGCTAATTTCTTAACTCTTCTATCTCTAATTTCAATTTTTCAAA
Source organism: Sequoia sempervirens (assembly GCA_007258455.2). NCBI lineage: Eukaryota > Viridiplantae > Streptophyta > Pinopsida > Cupressales > Cupressaceae > Sequoia > Sequoia sempervirens. Next base: position 4,318,272 of record VDFB02000010.1, on the reverse strand, counting down.
CTCCATGTTAATATTTTTAGTTTCAACAATTTCAACAGCTTTATTAATAACTGGAGACAATTTCCCTAACATACTGTCATCAATGTCCCTAAGAAGTGGAGATTGTTCCCTTTCTATTTCCTATTTTTCTTGTTCTACAACTTCCTCTTTAGATACCAAATGAAAATGCACTTCTTCAACAATTTTTTTTTTTTTGAGGATTAGTGAATTGACTCCCTAGTTTCCAAATTTCTCTTCTGCTTTTTAGCTTTTGACCTCTTCTCTTTACTCTGTGCTGGGGTTTCTGTAGATCCAGATGATAATATTTTACTCCTCCTCAAAGGAGGAGTATCCTGATAATTTAAAATAGTTGGATCATTTAGAAGAATAGTTCTTATTTTCCTCTTCTTAACAAGGTGAGTATCCACATTTGGACTCATTATCTCTACATCCTCTATCTAGGCCGAAGTTTCAAACTCATCTTTTCTAAATTCTGGCACTTCCTCACCAACTATGGTGGGAATTTGGGGTTCAGGAGCTTTAGGGTTTTCAGGGGAAGTTGCTCCAGAAGGTGAAGCAACTTGTTTTGAGGATTCTCCTAATTCTATCTTCCTTCCTGATGTAGGCATATCAAACTTCCCCAAAAAAAATTCCCATTTGCTTTAAGGTTTCTTACGAAAATGATATTTACAAATTAATTGAATTAACCCATGGTGTTTTAATGGTCCTAAACCAGTTTTGTATCTCTCTATTGAAGAATTAATAGAATCATTCGAGAAATGAGGCAAATTAACCCTTAGAGCAGGGTTTTCCTTCCCATGCTGCAAATGTGTTAATATGCAAAATGCTGGTCCTACCATAGTGGAAAATTGACCTTCACAAGTAAAATATCTAATGATCCATGCAACAGCAGTACCCCAAGGTTCTAAGACAGAGGCTCTCTGAAACTCTTTATTATGTCCCCTAGTACTGACAACTATCATGGGTTGAGGATCTCCCTGTCTAATGAATAATTCTAATAATTTATGATATGGAATTTGTTTAGTTTCAGATATTTTAATACCAGAATCTTCTAACCCTAAAATAGAAGAGATAATTTTTTAACTCACGTTGAAATGCTTCCCATGTAGAATCACCTGATCGTTAGAGTAGCTTTCTACAAATGCATTCACTAGCTTTTCATTATACCCTTCAAATTTCCTGATAAAATCCAACTAGCCTACTTCCTCAAATAGACGAGAGATATTACTTAACCCCAACAGCTTTTCTACAGAAGCCAACTCAGATTTCTTCTTTGTACCACCCATTTTCTTGTCTCTCTTGCTTACCACCCTACTGAAAAATTCAATAATGTCAAGGACTTGTGCACGAGTATTTTTGAAAATATGATCAAACTGTAATCATTTACTCTACTCTTGCTTGGAGCTTACTGTGTAATAATTTTGATTTGCATGAAGGGTCATAAAAATAGTAGCGTACTTAACAATTAATCACCAAGTGGCTCAATTTACTAAATTGGGAAAATAACTCTTGCCAATCAATTATATTTTATTTGAAAATAATTACTCATTTAAAGCAAAAATTTGTACTTACTTATGTTCCATGATCGCTTGAAGATCTTATACCTCATGATTTGATAGGATGATGCAAGAGTATTAGCTAAGGTGACGGTATAATTATTATGACATGAATGAAGAGACTCATGGATGACGAAGTCATTAATAAAGATAGGCTATTACGACAACTTTTATTTACAATGACAAAAGAAGGCACATGTACCAATGTACGATAATCAAAGCATCGAAAAAAATTTGAATTTTTTTTCTAGAAAGGAGTTGGAAAAATGAAAATGAATAAGTTTCAAAGCATGCGTAAAGCATGCATTCGGATAAAGAAAGTGGTGGAAGTTTCAGAGCAAGCGTAAGGCATGCATTAGGAACTGGAAAAGTGGATAAGTTATGGAGCATTGCTAAAAGATGCAACCAAAATGGTGATCGAATGAAAGTTCTGGAGCATCGTCGAAAGATGCATCCGAAGAAGCAAAAAGTTCCAGAGCATTGTCGGAAGATGCAGCCAGAGCAATGATAATGAAAGTTTTGGAGCATCATCAAAAGATGCAGCCGAAGCGGCAACCAGATGAAAGTTTCGGAGCATCGTTGAAAGATGCAGTCAGAGTAGCAACAAATGAAAGTTTTGGAGCATCGTTGAAAGATGCAACCGGGGTAGCAATCAGATGAAAGTTTCGGAGCATCATTGAAGGATGCAGCTGGAGTGGCAACAAATGATAGTTTCGAAGCATCATTGAAAGATGCAGTCGGGGCAATGAACAGATGAAAGTTCTCGAGCATTGTTGAAGGATGCAGTCAAAGCGGCAACAAATGAAAGTTTCAGAGCATCATTGAAAGATGCAGCTGGGGCATCGATCAAATGAAAGTTCTGGAGCATCATTGAAGGATGCAACCGGAGTGGCAACAAATGAAAGTTCAGGAGCATAGTTGAAAGATGCAGCTGGGGCAGTAACCAGATGAAAGTTTCAGAGCATTGTTGAAGGTTGCAGTCAGAGTGGCAACAAATGAAAGTTCTGGAGCATCGTTGAAAGATGCAATCAGGGCAGCGAGCAAATGAAATTTCTGAAGCATTGTTGAAGGATGCAGCCGAAGCGGCAACAAATGAAAGTTCTGGAGCATCAGGTGTTCAAATCATCAAGTTCTAGAGCACTAGCCAGCTGAATGATCATGTTCTGGAGCATCATGGAACGGTGCTCCGGAAGTTGTTATTCCTTTATGAAAGGTCCTGCCAAATGAAAGTACATGTTAAGTCCAAAAATTTATGAAAGATGCTAAAAAAATGAATTAAGTACATATGTCTTTTTTATTACAATTTTTCATCAATTTTTTTTCTTCAGATAACATATAAACATTTAAATCAAATAGACTCTGCCTTGGGAGATTCAATACATTGGATTTCTCCTTGCATTTCTACCAGCTTTGTAAATTCTTATTTATTAACTGGTTTGTGATAAATACATAAGCGATGGCCATTTACTAAGAGATTTCGTGAATCACAATCGATAGGTTTTAACTGAACTGTGCCATTCGAGAAAACCTCATAAATTTCATATGGCCCCAGCCAATGAGTTCTAAGTTTTCCTTTATGATCTTTATATCTTGAATCGAATAGCAGGGCCCAGTCACCATTATGAAATTCTCTTTCTTTAATATATTTGTCATGCCAAACTTTTTGTTGATGTTGAACTAATTCCGTTTGATGAACAACATCCAGACGAAGCTCATCCAACTCATTTAACTATAAAACTTGTTCTATTTGAGCTCGTTTCAAATCTAGACCCAACTCCATAGCTATTCGTAGGGTCTGAAGTTCAAATTCAATGGGAAGAAGAGGTTTCTTTCCAAAAACAAGCTCATAGGGACTGAATCCAGTTATAGATTTCCATGTTGTATTATATGCCCAAACAGCTTCAGGTAATTTCCTGGCCCAATCTTTTCTTCCTAAAGAGATAGTTTTTGTTAGTATGTTTTCTAACTCCCTATTAGTCACCTCTACTTGACCATTTGCTTGAGGGTGATAGGGGGATGACTTCTTATGGCTCACCTGAAAAATGGTCTGTAAATGCTAGGAGGACTTTGGACATAAATTGGGGTCTCTGATCTGTAACAATAGTTCGAGGGGCTCCAAATCGAAGAAAAAAATTGTTATAGAGAAAATCAGCCACTTGTTCTTCTCTAGCAACTCGTAAAGCTTGAACTTCAGCCCATTTTGTCAGATAATCAGTACAAACTAATATATATTCTTTCCCTTGTGAGGAAGGATCTATGGGGCTGATAAAATCTAACCCCCATTTTTCAAATGGTTCCAAAGTTACCTGGGGTTGCAACGACATCTCTGTCGAAGCAGTTGGTCTTCCTACTCTTTGACATTCATCACAATGACGAACATAATTTTTAACATCTTTATGCATTGAAGGCCAATAATATCCAGTACCTAGTATTTTATGGGAAGTTCTTTTAGTAGAATAATGACCCCCTGAAGGATCATCGTGATAGGCCCTCAGAACACTATAAGTTTCATCAGCCCTGACACATCTTCTCAAAACCATATCAGGTCCACAACGAAATAAAATCCCATTAATCCATTTAAATGGTGCACATTCTCGAATAAGTCGCTTCCTTTGTTTTAATGTAAATTTAGGAGGTACTTCAGAAGTAGCCAAATAGTTGGCAATATCAGCAAACCAAGGAACCTTTATAGAGATAGAAAACAAATTTTCATTAGGGAACTCATCTTGTACAGGTGCTCGATCACCCTCTTCTTGTCTAATTCGAGATAGAAAATCTGCCACCTCATTAAATTTTCTTGGTTTTTCAAGTATTGTCACATTGAACTCCTGAAGAAGTAGTAACCATCTCATTATTCAACCATTAACTACAGGTTTATTCATTAAATATTTTACAGCTGAGTGATCTGTGTAAACTATAACTTTATATCCTGGAATATAATGACGAAACTTTTTATTGGCATGAACCACTACTAAGAATTATTTTTCTGTTGTGTAATTTCTCTCAACAGATGTTAAGTTTTTACTAATAAAATATATGGCATATTTACCCCCATCCTCATCTTCTTGCCCTAATATTGCACCAATTGCATCATCTGAAGCATCAACATAAATGTGAAAGGGAAGACTCCAATTTGGTCCATGTAGTACAAGAGCAGAGACAAGCTTTTGTTTTATCATTTCAAATGATTGTTGACACTCAAATGTCCAATTAAAATCCACATCTTTTTGGACGAGAGAAAACATAGAGGCCGCTATGTTACTAAAACTTTCTATGAACCTTCTATAATATCCAGCATGTCCATGAAAACTTTGAACATCTGTTTGTGTTTGAGGTACAATTAATTGTGGTATGACTTCAATTTTTTTAGGATCAACTTTTATTCCCTTAGAGGAAATGTGATGGCCTAAGACTATTCCTTGTTCCACCATTATTAAACACTTTTTGTGGCTAAGGGACAGTCGATTTTCCTCACAAACCTGCAAAACCCTATCCAAGTTTTGAAGGGCTTCATCATAGGTTGACCCATATACTGTGAAATCATCCATATAAACCTCTACACAATTGTTAACAAGTGCTGCAAATATAGCCAAAATGGCCCTCTAAAAAGTAGCTGGAGCATTACAAAGTCCAAAAGGAAGAACTCGGTATGCATATGTACCCCAAGGACAAGTAAACATGGTCTTGTCTTGGTCTTCTGGTGCTACCTGAATTTGGTTGTAACCACTAAATCCATCTAGGAAAGAAAAATATTTCCTTCCAGCTAAATTATCCAAAACCTGGTCAACAAATGGTAAGGGAAAATAATCTCTAAAGGTGGCTTTATTAAGTTCTCTATAATCCACGAAAATTCTCCACTTGCCTCTTTTCTTTGGTACTACTATCATATGTGACAACCACTTACTATCTGAGATAGGATAAATAAATCCTGCATGGAGGAGTTTCTCAATCTCTACTTTAACAAGATCCTTTAATGCAGGGTTGAGTTTCCTTTGTGGTTGACGAACAGGTCTTATATTAGGATTAGTATAAATGTGATGAGTACAAACACTTAGGTGAATACCCCTCATGCCTGTATAATCCCAAGCAAAATATTTAGACCTTTTTACCAGCACATTAAATAATTTATCCTCTTGTATTTATGTCAACCAACTATTGATATTCATAGTTTTTCATGGTAAAAACATAATTGTTTTTGTTCCTGGATAAGTCAAAGTGACATTATGTATTGGTCGTAACAAAGTGTTGAGATGACAACTATGAGGTATAAGTCGGTGAAATATTGTAATATCATCAAAGAAATAACTCATTCTAGGAATCATATTAGCCAAGGGACAAGGAATCCCCATGGTAACATAATTTTGTTCCATCCCACTTATATCAATCGGTTGTCCCAAAATTTATGGTACATCCTCTATTACTTCTTCACTAGAACTTATAGCCAAATGTGCTACCTCATTCACTAACTCATCCTTTAAGTCTTCTCCATGTTGTTTAATCACTACCATGGCCAAAGAGGCCAGACTATCCTTCCCACTAAATTCTTCTAGTTCATCGACCCAAACTTTATTATATTCAGTTGGTTTAGCAGGAGGATATAAAAATAAATGTTTACTATTTGGACCATGTGAAATGGTCATCCCTCATTCTCGACAATCAATTTTAGCAGCAATAGTAGCCAACCATGGTCTTCCCAAAATTATTGGATAACTATCTTTAGGTGTAAGTGATTGAATTATTTGAAAGTCGACTGGATATTCCCATCCATCAACTTTAACAAGAACATTTTTTATAACACCTTTTGGAATGGCTATAGACTGATTTGCCATCTGCAAGACTGTAGTTGTAGGACTTAAATCTGTAAGACTTAATTTCTCCATTACATCCACCGTCATTACATTAACAGTTGCTCCCAAATCCACCAATGCATTAGGTATTGCTACCTCATTAATTGTAATAGTAATCAGTGGACTCCCCAAATCATCATATTTTGGAGCAACAATATTCCCAGACAAAAATTCAGCTAGATAACCATCAATATGCACAGTGTTTATTTTCTTTGGTTTCCTTCCTAGGGTTCTAATACAAAGTTGTTTAATCAACTGATTTAACTCAGGAATTTCCTTTATTTCCTGCAGCAAAGGAACCTCTATTTGTAATTGTTTAATTTCCTGAATTAATGTAGTTTCAGAAGCTAATGACATTTCCGGAGTATCTTTCGGAATAGTTGATTTTAGGCGCTCTGAAAATGGTGCTTGAATTTTCTCCTTTGAAAGGATATCTCTTTTCTCCTTTGGAGGAATATCTTTACTAGACTCAGTCAAAGACTTACCTTCCTCCTCCCAAGGGAAACCAGTAGCTCCTGTTGTTGAAGACTCAGTTATATCCGTAGGTAGTATAGTATCTTTCTCAAAATTTTGAGAAAGAGGTTCGTCCACTACATCCTCAATAGTGGGTGATTGAAGTGTCCTACCGGAACATAACTGAACATTTCCACAATGAATTGCATTAAGGCATGTGACATGATCTTGCTCTGTAGTGTATATTGGAGTATTTTGTCTACTATTATTTGGATTGGGAAGTGGTTGCACCAGAAGTTGAGGTTGATTCACCTACTCAGTCTGAGGAAGATTCTAAGGTGGTGGTAACAAGTTCTATTGTTGATTCCTCCTAGGACCAGTATAAAATTGATTTTGTCCTTGATTCCATTGGGGAGCAATATGTTGTGGGTACCATTGTTGTTGTGACTGATTTGGTTATTGTTGTGTTCCCCATGATTGACTTGCCCATTCAGGAGATCCCCAATAAGGAGTTCCCCAAGTAGGTTGTGGAGGGTAGGGCTGATTCCAAGATGGAGGCCATTGATTACCAGCCCAGTTATTCTGGGGTCTCCATGCAGAATTTGAAATCTGGCCACAAGAAAAATTACCTCCTTGGTGCTGATTTAGCACATTTATTTCTTCTTCAATCTTAGCAGTTTTTTTCTTAGTATTCTTAAGATCAGTAAGAAGCTCACATTGATTGGTAGGGTGGTTTTGCTCACAAAGTTGACAAACATTAACCTTGTCTAATGGGCACTCTCGTAAAAGATGTTTATTTCGACACCTAGGACAATAATTGACAAAGTCTCAGGGTTACGTGTCTTTGCTTGTATACTATCCAACGTAGTATTCAATTGGACCAGTATGTCTATCTTTAAATTTTCTATTTCTTCTTGAAGTTTACCTATCTCATTATTCCCTTTGAATTTTTATTTTTTTTCGGATTCCTCCACGAGTACATGAAAAATTGCGACACAAATCACATATATCTTCAAGGTTTAATTGAGACACATCACCTTTTCCCATTAAATCAAGACTTCTTCTTGCATCATCATCGAGTCCTTTAAGAAATAGTCTTGAGAATCTCAGCACTAATTGTTGTTTCCCCACATCATTTAGATAAGAAAAGAAACCTATCCAAATAGTCTTCTAGACTCTCATCTTCATTTTGCTAAAGTTTAAACAACTCTTCCTTATGATCACTCACTGTACAATAACTCTGATTCAAAAAACACAATCTCCATTTCTTCCCAAGTTGTAATACTTCCAAATGGTAGTTCCATAAACCAGCGCATGGCTGAATCCTTGAAAGTAGAAGGAAACAACTTCAGTTTTTGGTTGTCATTTTTATAGTCATAGGTTTGACAAAGGACCTTAAATTCAAAAAGAAATTGGTCTAGATCTTCCAAAGATAAACCACGAAAGGTTGGAAGGAAAGTTGGAGAAATGTTTTTCATTGTTGTATCATCATTTGCATTGAGAGCAATAGGATAAGTGAACGTCCTAAGTAGTGGAGGATCATTATTATTACGGTTTGCACCATTACGATTAGCTTATGTCCTCCGATCTCCCATGATGTTTAGAGGAATATGCTCCTCGACAAAAGGTTGTACTATAGGATGATCTTCTGGGAGATAGTGGAAAGCCTCGGGTGGGTTAGGCTCAAGTAATTCGTCAGCAGAATAATATTCTGAGCCTTGGGCCTCCCTTTGTATAACTGGAACATATTTTGGGGGGGTCTTTGGTATAAATCGTCTGTGAGGGCCTCTTTTCCTGACCATGCAGAAAAGGAAGCCACAGATAGTATTTATTTTTTGTCCTAAAAGAGGTATTCTAGGCATCTTCTATTAACACTTAAGCAAAAGAAGCAAAGGGTCCCCAACAACAGCGCCAAAAAGTGATAGGTTGTCGTTAGATCCCATTACTTTAGAGTAAAATATTCAATTTGTCGACCAAGTAGTGTTCAAGGAAATCTGCAATAGAAGAGTTCTAGAGTATCTCCCTTAGGTTCCTTAACTTTTTAAGAACAACTTCAAATTAATTCTAACCTCAAACTGTTTAACTGTCAAACTAAAAAGTAATATATTCCTAAGAAAACAAAAAATGCTTGAACTGTAAACATGAGTATACTAATTTAGAAAGCATAATAAATAAGTTAAAAATCATAGAATCAATTTAAACTAAGAAGCTGACAAATTATAAGAACAAAAAATCTTATAGAAATCCATAAAATATTTTCTTAACAGTCAAAATTCTAACAGCAAGTAACAAAAACTTCAAAGCTAAGATTTCATAACAGTGAATTTAAATAACTCTCTACAAAACATCTGTATAACAAAAGAAAACACTTATCTACTCCTATCGAGTGGCCAACTCGTCGGACAACACATTCATTCTCAGCTCACATCCACAGCTATTTTAGGAACACCTCTATTAATCATAGTTATCATCCATAACTCATAACTCAGAATTTCATATAACAATCTCTTTATTTATAAACTTTGGAAAACATTCTGACAGCATAACATTACTTTTTCATTATATATCTTACTTCCAGCAACTGTATCTTTTATATAGAAACTATAACTACATGTTATATTTCAGATGGTATGGATAACCATTGAAAAATATCTAAACAGATCTACATATAACTCATCTATCTTTAATCTTATTACACAACATTTAAGAGGCTCAAGTCGAGCCATAAATTCTTTTATTCAAAAGATAACAGAAATAACATCTTTTAAGAAAAGCAACATTTTTGGTCCATCATCTTGAAGTTCTGGAGCATACTTCCAACATATATCTCTAACTGTTCTGGAGCACGTGCCAACTGGATACTTCAATCTATAACTTGATTGACCGATTATTATCTACAAAACACCTAAAACAACCCATTAAATCTGTATTGGCAAATTACTTTAAAAAATCAAAAGAAATAAAGTTTATACAAGTTCTTACTAAAATTAAGAAATTATTTCTTCTAAAATTTAATTAATTGGTAGAGGATAGAGATTTGCATGTATGAACCAGGTCTTTGTGGTATTATTATGATGAGGTTATTTTTACCTCATCACTACTCTAGATCTGGCAATGTTTGAATATTAGGTTGTCGGGGTCAATTCTACAAAAAATGGACAGAAAACACTCAAAATGCTTGAAAAGATGATGAGTTTACTTGAAGAACCGAGTTGACTTGAATTCCACTTTTCAACACCTTTAAACCTATTAAATCTACAAAACAAAGCTACAAATACACATGCACAAAGGTTGAGGGGTTAGTGAATAGGGGTGTGCCTTGGTCAAACCCCACTTTGGTAATCAAACCCAATAGAAATGAATGAAATATAAAGGAAATGATAAATGAATAACATGCAAGTATTACAAACTTACCAAATCCTTGAATATGCAAATCTGAAGTGATGTCAATGGCTTCTCCAAAGTGCTTGAAAAGTGCTTGAAGATTGCTTGAATGAGAAGATTACTTGAATTGTGTTAGGAGATATGTAAAATGATGTTAAAATCACATATTTATACAAATCTTGTGCCTTACGATTTGTTCATAACTCATCATAGGCCGACATGAAGTGAATTTGAGAAAAATCCCAAAAGAAATTTTGAAATATTTTGAATTTGGGGCCAAGGGGGACTCATTCGCCACCCTTGGTGAATGAGTCCCACCTGGGACCTAAAACCAAGTGTCGGGAATAATGTTGTGTTTAATGTTGTTTTTTGGGATAGGACCCAAAAATACACTTAATATAAGTATATGAGGGCATAAAGAGACAAAATAAAGCATGAGAAGGGTGCAAATAGTGAAAATATGCCTAGAAAAGCGTGAAATCTTGTTACAAGACTTTACAACACTTCAAAATAGGACTTATTAATGAATGAAAAGGTGATTTTTAGGTGAATTGCATTAAATAGAGTCTAGAAGAATGTAGAAATGTCTTACAACACTTCAACACCTTCACAAGACGTCGTTATTTGAGTTTTGGCACCAAAATAAGCATGTTCAAGCCAAGATACATCATGAAATTAAAGCAACATAGTTCCAACACTATGAAACAACACCTAAAAGACCATGAAAATGACAAGGGTCCATTTTTTGATGGCACACAAGTATGCGCCAAGATTATTTTACAAGAGTATCCACAAGCACAACAAACAAAAAACAATGATTGATGCCCCATTCATTTCCATCTAAATCATTTTGATAGACATCATTGAGAGGTCCTTGGAATGGGTCATTAAGATAAATCGTAAGAAAAGATAAAATACAAACAGTTAGTGTTATCCATATCTCTTGCTAGTTTAATTTATCTAAGGTGATGCCAGATACTAATTCCATTGCAAGAAGGATACATCCTAGGACATGTTGATCAGAGGTTGTTTGATGTTAGCATGATGATGAGATTTATGATAAGTCATTGATATAAACTTCACTGATGCATTTACTTATGATTTAGACTTTAGATTTTTACAATTAGATTTTTACTTTACAATTTCCTACACTTGTTTTCTGCTTGTTTTTCCAAAGGTTGAAGGTGATGCTTGATTTATTATGGGTGGAGGTTTATCGTGGGTGAAAGCGAGATGGGACGAAATGATTTTGGATTTTTTGGAATATTTTAATGTTTTGGTATTTTGAAAATGTTTTGAGGTTGTTTTTGCTCTTTTCCAAAGTTTATGTGAATGTTTATTTATTTTTATTATTTGAGGTTGTTTAGGGTTTTCCAAGATATTTGAGGTTGTTTAGGTTTTTTGGATTTTTCCTACCGTTTTCAGAGTTTTCAATTTTGCAAATATTTTTGTGTTTTTTGAAATATTTGAATGTTTTTGGGTTTTCTGATATTCAAATGTTTTGGGGTTTTTCAAGAGCTTTGAATGTTTTTGTGTTCTTGATTTATTTAAATATTTAGGGATTTTTCAAGAGTTTGACCAAGAACCTAACCTAAAGACCTATCCTAGGGGCCTCGAGGGCTGATCAAAGATTAGCCTTGCCTATGTTATATACGTAGAGACCACGTAGTTTGACTAACTCGGCCTATTGACAATGAGATATTAACAGTTGATGGAATGCCTAGTTTATTATGATAGACTACTAAAGGACTGATGTAGGGTGTCTCGGGGACACATCAATGATAGCCTTGCTTACGTTAAAACTCAGAGACAATGTAGTTCGACATGGTATTGTTTTTGGATTTTTGATGTTTGAACTTTTTAGGGTTTTTGATATGTTATGGATGTTTTTGGGATTTTGACTTTACAATTTTCAAATGTTTTTAGATTTTAGTTGTACTAGATTTTGCAAATGTTTTTGGATTTTGATGAGATTTACAATGACCTTAGGATATACAAGAACCTGATATGATCCATAATGAAGTTCCCTCAATGTGACATATTAGACTACTTTGATATAGGTAGGACAAACTGACCTTTGGAATATGCCAAGTAGTACTAAAGGGGATACAATACTTCACACCATCAAGCTATGATAGAGATGCGGGCGAGTGATGGAATGAATAGGATGAATGATGAGAATGATAAGATAAAGAGCCAAAGAATAGATGGAGGTGCTTTATTTACACAAGGCGCCTGTTTCCCAGGTTTTCATCAAGGTACTTTCCCAAAGTACCACTGAAGTGGTTTTCACTAGAGGACAATTTTTTTTTCTTTTTCAGTCCTTTTTCTCATTTTTTTTGGATTTTGATCATTTTTTTTATTTTTTTGTATTTTCATATTTATACCTTTTAAGACTAGGCATAAAAAAATTTAAGATGTTAGTTGGCTCCTGCAAGGGTTCACCTTCGGGTGTTGACAATTGGTATGCTCCTAATCCATAGTTAGCTATGATGACAAAGGGACCCAACTAGTTAGGCTCAAACATTCCTTTATCGTCCTGATTTGGAAAATTCTTTTGATTTTGTTTTAGGACAAGATCCCCTACCTGAAAAGATAGACATTTGATCTTCTTGTTATAACTTTGTTTCAATTAGTTTTGATATACTTGCAAGTGATTAAGGGCATTGAGACGACGCTCGTCCAGGAATTCGAGCTCATTCAGTCGAGATATGGGTAAGTGCAAGAAGTTGGGTCCACAAAATGTTCAAAAAGTGGAAATGTTTTTCCCAATTTAAAAAAAAAATCACAATTGGACTAAAAATTTAAAGGACTTGCACATTGAATATTAAAAAAATTTAGTAATATGAAATTTAGTATTTTGAGTCTAGTTTTCAAATATTTAATTTATTCTAATACCTTGATGACACAAAATAATTTTTACTACGCATGTTATAAAAACCACTTTTTAAAAGTCACTATTTTAGGACCATACCATGCACATGTACGTACACCATAATTTGACCTAAATAAAAGTTTTTTCTAATTCCTTTTGGTGAAAGATGTGTATTATACTGAATATTGATGAGGATATTTTTATAATTTTTTTCTAAATAGTTTTTTATTTATTAATTTTTTATTGGCCCTAATAGTTGGTTTTTAAAACCCTTTTGTACGAACAACATAACTTGACTTAAAATTATCATATTTTGAATTTTCTTTGTTTTCATTATGTAGAGAATTGTTTATAGATTGATTCCATGTAACTTTTTTAATAAGAAAATTAACAAATTAAAAGTTATTAAAAAAATGAAAACCTAAAATTTCAAGTTTATGGACCAGTTTCATCATAAATTAATTAAAAAATACAAAAATAATACAATCATAAAAAAACTTACATATTTTAAAATTAGACATTGTCATCTATAATGGGTTTTAATTTTATAAAAAAAAAATCTAAAAAAACCCTCATCAACTATATTTCCAAAGTTATTTTTTTCTCTTAAACTTGCCATGACCTTGTACTTGTAGGTCCAAGGCTAAGTGTTGGGTTACCATGCCTTTTTCTAAGCCTAAATACAAATTAAAACATGTATTATGAGTTTCAAACTATTTGGAATGAGTACCAACTTTAAAATGGGTACCTATTCTAAAAAATGAATGGGTACCTATTTTAAAGCTAAAAAATGATACTTCCCTTGAATGTGGACTCAACTTCTTGCACTTACCCATACTATGTATTCTCGATCAGTGATAAAGTTTTGTAGTGACACTTGCAATGAGGAGAGCTCAACCTCAATAGGAAGAATAGCTTCAAATCCATAGACTAGGGAGAAAGGGGTTACACCTGTTGGTGTGCAGATACTAGTTCGATAGGCCCAAAGAGAGGGATTCAACTTCAGATGCTAGTCATGACCAATTTCATTGACTGTTTTCTTCAAGATTTTCAAAATGGTCTTGTTCGTAGCCTCAACCTGACTATTGCCTTGGGGATAATAGGGGGTAGAGAATTAGTGTTGGATATTAAAACTTTGACATAGTTCTTTTACATCCTAATTTTTGAAGGGTGTTCCATTGTTTGAGATAAGGGTTTGTGGAACACCGTAACGGGAGATAAGGTAATTCAAGATAAACTTGGCAATTTTCTTCCCTATTATGTAAGTCATGTTGTCAATCAGGATTGCACCCTTAGCAAAGATAAACTCTACTATCATGTTGAAACATGGAAACACTCTCAAATTATGGGTAATCTATGATGAGAGTGAATCTCCAGAGCAAGCCGGTTCCCCTAGAAAATCACCTAATCTAAAAGACTTTCTAAGGAAAGTGTTAAGAGGAAAACTGAAAAACAAAATCCTAAAACCTAAAGATGATTCACCAAAAAATTTCAAATACTTTGATAACCTTGCTCGCATTAACTTTTCAAAACTTCAACTCTCACAATCTCACTTAAGACATACAACCCAACAATAATTTGTATAAAGGTTCACAAATCTGAACACAAAATACAACCTGAGTTATGTGAATCTCTTGCACACAAACTTACAATAGCAAGACATAAAAGGATTTTGAATTTTGAATCACAATGAACATCAAATTGATACTGCAAATGTGAAACAAGAAAATGAGAAGGAAAGCTCTGTTGTTTATTAAAACTAAAGGAGTGTCAAGCTCAAAATATGATTACAAAAGTGGTTACAAGACTACATGAAATGAGTAAGAGAGCAAGAAACAATAATCTAAACTGAGAAAAATCAAAATTTTCTCCAACTTATATCTCCCTAAATGCCTCCATTAGTGAGAATAGAAAAAATCAGTTGAATTGCATCTCTGAATTAGCAATTTTGATCAATTTTTGAGCTCCAAAGAAAAGCATTAAAAATAGTGTCCAAAACTACTCCAAATTGCATGAGAAAGATAGAAACTTTCTATCTCCGAAAGGTTGATCCAAAAGAGCCACAAAATCAGGCCTAAACTGCCTCAAAACTTAAAATAGAAGGTTCGGTTTGCCCACTCTTTTCCAATTTCACCCAAGAACTCAAATTCAAAAAAGAAAGTTTCTAAGGAGACAAACTCCATTTTAAAAAAAAAATAACAAACATTAAGGTAGTTTATAGAAATATTACCTTAATGATGTTTTACATCATTCACAGTTTATAATTACAGAATAGAAAGCTTCAATCATACTTGACCTGCTTCTGATTTTTACAAAGTTTCAAGGCAATTATATGGTTTTATTTTGAATTTTTCCAACTAAAATATATCTCCCTCTAGGCATGTATATTTTCTCCAAAATCAATCAATAATAATAACTAAGACATAAAGTATAAGTCCTCATAATACATAGGGGCTCTATAACTATATGATTTCTTTAAAATCATAAGAAAATTAAAAGTATATAGTCACATTATGCTTACTCAAAGCTTCAAGGGGAAACCTAGGGAACTCAAAACATAGGAAAAATCATGAAACTCAAGGGCATCGACTTGATTTTTAATAAGGTCATGAAATAAATCAAATTCAAAGAACCTAAGTTCGGTCTATATGCAAAAGGAAAACACAAGGCACCAAGGTATTAGTTCAAAATTTTATTTTTTAAAACATTTTGATAAAAATGTCGAACTTGAATTAGGGAAAAAGAGGAAACCCTAGTAACAAAACCAAGCTGAATCCCTAATTCTTTTCATCATTTTCACTTTGGCATTTTTGGAAAAAATAGAGCTCTGCTCAAGCCACCATGGAGACTAGGGTTTGAGTTCAAAACTACATTTTTCATGTCAATTCTCCTCCATTTGATGTTGAATCTCTTCAGGAATTCGATGGTGAGTGCTTCTTTTCATCAAAATTTGCAATTTTTTTTGAATTTTCTTCATTTCAAGTGCAATCTGGGCCTTCATAGTCGTGGCCATGATAAGCTTTTCTGATATATTTTTCTTATGTTTTTAACTCCTGTTGATATACTTTTCTTTTGGCTGCCATTGGAGAACTTGGTTTGCACTTTTGAGAGGAGAAATCTAGGAACAACCCATGACCTTTCATGTGTTTCTTCACAATCGTAATGAGGGTAAACTTCCATTCTTCAAATCTTTCATTTTCACTTATTTCTGAGTGTTTCAAAGCTTGCATAGTGCTCAAATATTTCTATCTTCTTTTGCATTTGTTGTTCTTAAGAAAACCCCAAGTGGGTTTTGATGTATGTGAAGAAAGATGTGTTCTCAAGCCGCGACCATGAGAACCCATAATGTATTTTACTCTTAGTATTTCCTTCTTAGTTTTGTGTAGAAGGAGCTCAATTCAGGCTTAACCCAGAACAAAAACAATGGAAGACTTGCAAATAGAGGGAATTTTTCACTTGTTTCATCATTTTTTGGGTTTTGAAACCCTTAATGGCCATGGCCATTCATGCATTTCTGGATTTTTTTAATGTTCCTCTTGCTTGCACGAGCTCGAAACTTTCCCATCATTATGTACTTGTGATTTTATTGTGTAAACCCATGTGAGTTTTGACATTTGTGAAGAGAAACACTTCTTGAGGCCACAACCATGAGGACACAAACTAGTTTTTCTCAAAATTCTCGATGTAACTTGAAGCTTCTCCATTTTTAGAAAATGTAAAAATAGACACTATTTTCCACTTTTTCTTGAATAAAAGCCAAAGAAATGCTTCACCATACAAGGTTGAGGCTTCTAGACTCTTCTAGGTTCTCCATTTTTTGAATGTGATGCAAAAGTTGTTCATTTTTATGAAACCCTAACACTATCATGGCATTTGTTCATTTTTTTTCAAAGAAATGCATACTTAGCTTCTCAATAAGGAAATAATAGAGACAATATTGTTTTTTTTTAAGAAGAAGAATAAACAACATAGCTCCACTTTTCTCTAATGTATGCAACTGTAGATCCATTCTCTCTATTCTCAGAATTCTAGCTTTGTTCTAATAGGAGTTTTCTTTTCAAAGCACATACTAGGTACTCTTTAAAAATTCAACTGTTATATTTGCATTCTCTCTTTCAAAAATTCCTTCAAAAACTCAATGCTACATTTTGTCTCCATTCCATGCTTAGCAAAAGTAAATGCAATACAACATGATGCACCTACAACATAGTGAAAAACCTTACGATTGTTTTCTTTAATTCATTCTCTATTCTAAAACATACATGAGGCACTACTTCCCTTTACCATCTAGAAGCATCAAACACTCAATGATAATCCCTCCTTGTGAATGTTTCTCTTTCAAAGTTGAAAAATATCAATACAGTGGAACAATAGATCATGAGTACATGCTTTTATGATGTTGTTTACATGTAAAACACTGCCCCTTCAGAACTTGCATACACAAACCTCTGATGATCATTAGACACTGCACAAATAGTCCATAATGGTTCTTTTTCTCTTCATGTTGTTGTACTCCATTTGCATCTATGCACTTTGCATTTCACTGCTTGATAGAGATTAAAGCTTTTTGTACTCTTCATGCATTTTTATCGAGCTTGTTGAGAGCAACTACAGTTGATATGCATATGTTGGTCTTGATACCTTGCATGGATCTAACTATGTTTAGCATGACTACTTGGCTTGTGAATAAGAGCAGTTTGCACTTTGTTACTCCTTCACTTGCAATGATGAGTAGAAATAGCATATTAAAGTGTGTTTACACCTTTATTTTCAGTGCCTTGTAAGTGTTCCTCATATTACTTTGATTGTTGTCCCATTTTTGTGAGCTTTGTTTATGTATGCCTGTTCACTATCACCTTCATGAAAATGTACCCTTACTACTCCATCATCATGGTTGTGTAATGAGTTCCTTTTGTCACCATTTCACTCTAGCACTCTTATGACCCATCTACTCCTTTTGTCTTCCACTTATGTAGGCATTGCTTGTAAGATATTATGTATATGATGACACCTGTTTTGGGATATTGAACACTATAAACAACATAAACAACAATGCCTACTTTGTTTCCCTATCAATGTGAGAAACATACATATGAAACATGATAGAAATATGATGTTGTAATAGCACTATGTAGTCAATCAATGATAGTGTGACATTTTTGTATGCAAACAGAAATTGCCAATGAAAGATAGTGCAATTATTTTTTGTTCTACATATTTTGAGCATTCAAGAGGATTCCTTTCTCATATGTGAGTTTCATTTTATTTTGCACTTCTGAATCTGATTATCATGAATGGGAAATGAATCAGCTTCTCTTGTATTTTCCTTGTGATCTTCTCCTTCAGTTAAATGTTTCCTTTTGAGAAATTATGAATTTGGTTCCTTTCTCAAACCCCTCTTGAAGTTAAGGGGTAGTATTTTGGGCTTAACCCTTATGGGATCCCATTTTGCACCACATGCTATAATGTCTTCATAAATAGATCAGCAACATGATTTCTCCTATACGTGGACAGTGAAAAAACAAGTTAGATAAAAAATAGTGAAGCTCAATGCTCTTGTGATGTTTCATCTTTTTCAGGATCTCTTGCATACTTTTGATGTTTATTCAACTGATTCAATACATTATAAGCAATGCACTATATTTCTATTGATAGAGCACATAGTGATATTCATATCCGGACCTCTAACAACTTTTCTCAACATGATGCAGGTTCGTTCAAGATTGGGAGCAATCAAGAGCAGCAACAACAAAGACCAACTGAAGACCCAAACCAGACAATGATGGATATTTTTTTCATTATATGTTTCCTTTCCTTTTTTAATCTTTAGTTGTATAGTTCATTACTTATGATGAATTGGTTCAGCTACTCCCACGGCTTGTGTGGGACACTTGATCTCTCTTTTCTTTCCAATGAATGTGAAAATAGCATTTTGCAATCTTGTAAAATTCTATATATATCTCTCTTGCAAAATAGATGAAACATTTTAAAGTATATGAATCATTGCAAGATGAATGAAAGCAATATACTATATCTCATGTATTCTCTTTTATGTTATTAAACACTGAATGGAAAATTGAATGCTCTCTTCTATTGGAAAAAACATTGCACAATGAAATTGAACTTTTCCTTTTTAAACTCCAATATATGCAATGGTTTAAGTAGAGTAGAAATGAATTGAAATATTTTCACCTTAAAATGAACATAAGTTGTTTCAACTCTACCAATTTGAGCTATAGGTGAAAAATTGGTAACAAGTCATAGGAATGGCTTCTACCCACTTGGTAAAGTACTCAGAGGCAGTTATAATAAACTTATGGCCATTGGATGAGGTTGGATGATCTTTCCTATGAGTTCAAGCCCCCACTGTGAAAAAGGACAAGGTGTGATCATTGGTTGCAATTCCTGAGCTGGGGCGTGGATTCGATCTCCATGTTGTTGACATTGGATGCATTTATGTACATACTGATGAGCTTCTCTTTCCATGGTTGGCAAGTAGTAGCCTGTCCTCAACAATTTCTTAGTTAAAGTCATACCACTAGAATGGGAACCACATATGCCATCATGTACCTCTGTTAAAGCAGTCAAGGCTTCCTCTTGGTTAAGACATTGTAGTAATGTCCCCTCAATACTTAGGCAGTAAAGGGTAGCACCTAGGATCCCAAATTGGGATGCCTTTTTAACAAAGTTCTTTTTAAGGTTCGAGGTAGTATCAGATGGGAGGATTCCTCTACTAAGATAGATAAATATTTCATGATACCATGGGGATCAAGGACCAACAATGACACAAACGAATTTAGATTCAAGGATTTCAAAAGTTGGTATGAGAAGTTGCTCTACCAAGAATTTGCATCAGAGGACATTGTTTGGCATATCTAATTGTGATCTGATTGTTGCCATGGCATCTGTATCTCTATTATTTATGTGAGGAATCTACTCAAAAGTTATGTCTATAAAAAGGTCCTCAATACTATTACCTATTCTCACTACCAGCTCAAACAGGGAGAGTTGAAATGATAAAATCATTGAGAGGTACAGAAAATTTCAAGTTTTTCTGCTAAGTATTCATTGTTCATCATAAATATCATATTACATTTTGATTATAGTTTTATTATTCAGGTATTTGAAATAGAAAATTGGACATTTGCATAATAATGCTTTTTATTCATTTTGAAAAACTGAAATCCCGCACAAGCTGCGGGAGTAACTGGATTTGATTGTCTTAATCAAATAATGAATACAACATGGGATGGAATACTACACCACTGAAGATAACGTAAACATAAAGGAGGGAAGCAATTCATCATTTCCTGTGATGATGAACTGCTTTTTCTCGATGTCTTCAATTGTTGCATCTCCAAGCTACAACAATCTTAATTCCATGCTCCATGAACCTGCAAGATTGTAAAAAGAATGATGTTAGAGATTTACTCTAAGCAATGATAAATTACATTCTACTTCATGTCTATGCTACCAACAAGAATTTAATACACATTCAATCAAGCATTCACCATATGATTGAGTTACAAAGGTTGACAATCAAGGAACACGAAGTTCAATGGAAGCTTTTAGCTTCAATTATTTTTACTAACTTGTTTGTTTCAATGTGTAGGAACAGGTTCATTATGTTCATGATCATTTTTCATCAAATATGTGGAGAAAAAAGAGCTCCCACAAGGGTAGAGCCCAGAATATCAGGCGGATACCTCTCATTTATTTATACATGAGAGTCATTGATATCAATTACAGTCATGAAATAAAACTATTGTCATGAAAGAAATTCAAATAAAACTTAAGGTAGCAACTTTCAATCCATATCATGGTGGAAATTCAATAGAGAAGATCTACATTCTTCCTTTGCTCAATAACATTGAATACAGCTGACAAAGATGCAATCTCAAATCATTCATGAGTTTTTCTACAATTATACTATTGTAAGAGTTTCATTCACAACAAACAGTCCTATGCATTACATGGTGCAAGAGGTGCATGATTATGAGTTTCAAACTAAATATAACTTTAAGCATCATCATCATGGAGGACAACCATATATGCAAGTAAGGAATTGTCTCATTAAAGCATCAAGAGAAACATCAACAACATCGGAATATGGCTGTCATTACTATGTGCCATTCCCAATTGTTTCAATTACTAAAGCAGATCACAAAAGCTATAGTCCACAAAAGACCAAAATGGAGCATTAGCATCATAAGAAACAGTCACATATGCAAGGAAAATATTATCAAACCATCTTCATGAATGAATAATTGATCAAACAAACGAATGAGTCATGCATAAGAGAGATCTCAAACAAGGTGTAGTCATGATATCACACAGATATAAATAGAGCAGCATTATTTTCCAATTGCAAGCTTGTTGTGGTAAACATCTATAATAGTGATTTTTAGGCTTGAGTTAGTGGAATTACAAAGGAAAGAGTGTGTTAGTAGTCCTAACAGTCTGAATGGAAGGTTTGATTATCCATCCATTTCCTTATGATGCATTAACTGTCTATACCAATAAGATTTTAAGATATGCTTCTATAAAATCTGTAGGGCCTATAATGTAGCAGCAACAGAAATACAATGATCAAGCTACGATTCATCCATCAACTACTATGAGAAGCAATAGATTTGAATACAAGTATAGCCTATCATTGAATAAGACAACAGTTCATCTCATAAATAGTCTGATCACAATGATAATAAAGGACAGTGAGCTCATAAATGAGGTATCCTCAACATTTCTATAGTGCCTAGTTAATCTATCAAGGAAAGTAGCTATAGTGTTTGTATAAGCTCAAAGAGACAGTATAGTTTCACCTTTATGATCAAAGGGACATCAATGCACCAGTATAAGGAAAGAATTTGTATTCATCTTATAATTTACAGTGATCACAAAGGCAATGAAAGCTACAGAAAAATAAAAGAACAGTAATAGAATATGCATAGTGACAATGCTTCACTTCAGAAAAGGAAAAAAGGGTTTCAAGCAACATCTACTCATAGAGCCCGCTTAAGGTTTTTATTAGTGGTGTGCAATGAAGGGTAGATATTCAAACATCTAGAAGATTAAGATATGCTCATACATACTACGTTTTTGTTCATATTGAATATAAATTGAGCATATTTTTGCGTAATAAAAGATGCAATCAAGGCAACCATGGCAGTCTCAGAGTACCCATCTAAGGGTTTTTAATTAAAACACAAATTTGTCACTATTTTCAGCTTTTATACAATGATTCTTGCTCAAAAATGGTTTTTAGTGAGAAAAATACAGATTCATTGTTACCCATGTGAGGGTTTACTCTAAAAATGTAGAATGCAATGAATCACAAGTACCCATATGGAGATTGTTCAAGCCATATTCAGAATACAAAAGAAAATGTAGAGATTTTGTTTGTCTCTTTCAAAGTTTTGAACTAGGATAATATGGCGCCTCTTGTCACATAGTTAAAGCTAAAACAATAGGAAAGCATAGAGATAGTCGTGGCTAGAGACACAAATCCACATGATCTCAGCTACAAGAGCTTCAATCTCATACAAGTATAAAGAGCACTCAAGGAATCAATAGAAGAAAAGAGGTAAATTGTTTTGAAGCTTACCACAATTTCTATGTCAGAAGATACAAGTAAAGTTGTGGGTTCCTCCTCTAGATTGAGTCACAAAGTTTAAAGCCTTGTCATTCATGGCGAGCTTGCTGGAAAGGCAATGAGAGCAAAAGAAAGATGAAAAGAACAATACATCAGAATATTACCATAGCCATGGCTATAAATCCTGAAGATAACTTCGAAAAATAAGAGAAGTGTTCAGATTTTTCTTAGGAAAAGCTCACCATACGTTTCCCTGTGGATATCTTCAAAAAAATTGATATGAAACAGTAGTATGAACTCAAGTTTTGAGCTCAAGTGTAGTCCAAACCCTACCTAGCAGCATGGTGGCCAGCTTCTTCATGAAGCTTCTCTCCAAAAGTCAAAGAGCAAATGATAACAAGTGATTAGGGTTCGATTTCTTTTGTCTGCCCTAATTCGACCAAGGGTGACTTTTCTTTTTCTAATGATTTTAATAAATCATTTCATTTTACCATCACCGTGGTCTTGACTCTTGAGGTCAATCGACCTAATAATGCATAAGGGGCCTGTGGGTTTTGAAGATGACCTCAAAGAAATAGTTTGATTTTAGAATATTGCAATCTTGCATGGATTAATAAAATATCAAATATTTAATTAAATATTAAAAGTAATATTATTATTACTTTAATATTTAGACATGTAGTGAAGAGTGATATTATCAGCTGCCTAAATATTAAAATTATCATTTGATGATTATCTTTAACATTTAATCAAATGAATTCCTTTCTCAAGTCCATGCAAGATGGCAAGTGAAAGCTAACTGGAGGAATTAATTGTGAAAGTTATGGAGTTTATTGGCACTTTGCTCCAGTTTTACATCAGTTTATGAAATATCTTTATCATGTGCATGGAGAGGTGGAGTTTTCTAGACACTAAGATCAGTTTGCTTCAGTTTTGGGCCATTTTTACGAGGATTTTCTCATGCATTCTGGAGCCAG
Source organism: Sequoia sempervirens (assembly GCA_007258455.2). Lineage (NCBI taxonomy): Eukaryota > Viridiplantae > Streptophyta > Pinopsida > Cupressales > Cupressaceae > Sequoia > Sequoia sempervirens. The sequence continues at coordinate 4,294,588 of VDFB02000010.1, read as the reverse complement.
TTTGAGTTGCGGTTCAGTTGTACACATTGTGACTGCGAGTTTGAGACCAAGTTCACTCATTTTTGCATGAGTTTGAGCTCTTCTTTTGGAGATTCTTTATTTTGCTTGGGATTTTCCTTGGAGTTATCATTTTTCTATATTGAAATTTACTTTCAAATTCACCTTCATGCACTTTGGAGTTGCATCTCATTGTATATATTGGAAAAAGTTTATCTTTTTCCTCTAGTTCTTGTTTTTCAACCTTTGCATTCTGCAAAGTGAGATATCTTGTAACTTAGCTTTCATATTCAGATTAATACAGCAGCAGGTTTACAAGTTTATGCGTGTCATTTTGCAAAGATTCCTTCAATTGTAGTGAAATCAAAAGTCTTCCTTATCATTATGGTGTTTTTATGAATGATTTGATGAAGTTTTACTATGTTTAAATATCAAAACCTTTAAAATCTTTGTCTCATTTGTATTTGCATGCATTCAAATAGTAAAAATCACAGGTCTAAGGTTGTGTAAAGGAATAATATTTTGCTTCGCTGAGAAAACCCTATTTTCCTTCAAAGGTGGTTTATTCACACCTTCCTTAGAATCATTTTTGTGGTCAAACTGTTAAAATTGACTTGTGTGGATGTTTTTCTGAAATTTATTATGAATCACAATTGCAAATCTTTATCAATTAGGTGAATCACCACTAGTTTACAGTTTCACATGCATTTAGTAGTAGTTCTTCTATCCCTTTTCCAGCAATTTACCAGTTATTAATTTAAGAATCATATAGGAACCAGCCTAGAATCTGGAGGTCTATCTTCGCCATAGGAATATCCACAACTTGAAGATAGTTCTCATGTTTCAACAGATTATTGAATTTAATCATTCAAGCATTCAGGTGCAATCTGATTGACAACAAATAATTCCCACCATCTTTTTGTAAGGAGTGAGCTTGTCATCCTTAGTTTGTAGTCATCGTTGACTTGTTTGATAACTAGCTGTGAGTCTCCATAGACTTTTATCTCTTGTATCTGCCACTACACTACTATCCTCAGACCTGTGATTAGGGATTCATACTCAAAAATGTTGTTAGTACATGGAAATGATAGCCTATATGATTTTGGAATATAATCGCCTTGAGGGGTGATAAAAATAATTCCTACTCAAGATCCATGTTGGGTGAGCGATCAATCAAAGTACATCTTCCACTGAGCTGTGAGATTGATAAGGAACACTGATTCATCAGCGAACTCAGATATCAAGGGGTTCTTTGCATAGATGGGTGCCTCTACCAGTTGGCCTATGATCACTTGTCCTTTGATTGCCTTGCACTCCACATACTCTATGTCAAATTCGGTTAAGATCATTACAAATTTGGCCATTTGGGTAGTAAGAGTTAATTTAGATAATAGGTATTTGAGTGGGTTGATCTTTGCAATGAGCTTGACTTGATGTGATAGCATGTAGTGTCTAAAATTTTAGGAAGCAAAAACTACTACTAGGAATGCTTTCTCAATGGGTGAATAGTTCATTTCATAGCCCACCAAGGTTATGTTGATGTAATAGATAGCCCTTTCCTTTTCGTTTTCATCATGTTGTGCCAGAAGAGCTCCTAGTGTTGTTGATGTTACTAATAAATATAGAATCAATGGTTTGTTTGGTATCGATGGTATGAGCATTACAGGTGTCAATAGATAGTATTTTATCTATTGGAAAGATTTATCACATTTCTCATCCCACTTGTAAGTTATTCCCTTATAGAGGATATGTGAAAAGAGGCGTATCTTGTCTAATAGTTGTGATATGAACCTTCTAATGGACTACAATCTTCCTTGTAACCCTCTCATCTAATTTAGTGTTTGCGGTGGTTCCATGTCTCGAATTTCTTTTACCTTTTCTAGATCAATTTCTATCCCTCGTTGTGAGACGATGAAGCCAAGGAGTTTCCCTAATGCAACCTTGAAGACACACTTTTTTGGATTTAGCCTTACTTTGTATTATTCCAGCCTATAAAAGATGGGTCCTAAGACTTGTATGAGCTCACTTCTTTTCTTTGATTTTTCCAAAATATCATCCACATAATATTTGACTATTTTGTGGATCATGTCATGAAAGATGAGGGTCATTGCTCTTTGATAGGTTGCTCTGGCATTCTTTAACCCAAATAGCATTGTGTTCCAGCAATATGTTCCCCATGGACAAGTGAATTTAGTTTTATGCTGATCCTCCTCGGCGATCATGGTCTAATTATATCCTGAAAAACTATCCATGAGTGATAGAATTTCATGCCCAGATGTTAGGTCCATAATGAGGTCAATGTTAGGAAGAGGGAAATCATCCTTTGGGCATGCTTTGTTTAAGTCTCTGAAATTAATGCAGATTCTAATGTCCCCAATGGGTTTTGATATTGGTACCAAGTTTGAAACCCACTCAGGATATTCTATTAGCTGGATAAATCCAACTTCAAGAAGCTTTTGCAACTCAATTTTGACCAAGAGTGTTATCTTAGGGTGCATCTTTCTTATTTTTTTCTTGATTGGCTTAGCTTTAGGATAAACTGCTAAGTGATGCACAACCACTTCTAGGTCAAGGCCTGGCATATCTATGTATGACCATGCAAAGTTAGCTGTTCACTCTTTCATAAATGTTGCTAGGTTCTTTTGTCCTTCATCCAATAGGGACTCAGCATAGAAAGTGATCTTAGGTGCTTCTTTTATCCCCACATTGACTGGAGCAACCTTTTCTACTAGCACTGTTGACTTCTTTGGTTGCATTGCACTAAGGGGGAGATTGAATCCCTCATCCTTGGGTGCCTTAGAGAGGTTTTCATCATCATATGTGTCCTTTATTTTTACTATTTTAGGATTAGAGAGTGCCACAATGTCATTTTCACTCAAGGATTTGTATGTTAGTAGCATTTCATTAATTTTGTGACTGAAGGATTCAATTGTCTCCCCATAGTATGCCCGTGTTTCTAGCTCTATGTCAAAACCTTCTTTGTGATTAGCCCATGGTAAGTTTTCATGGAGTCCCATGAATTTTCATATTGCTTCATCATTTTTGAATAAATCTAGTATCGGTGGTCCTTGTTGGTCCATGTCAGTGAGTTGTGGGTATACTAGGCATATTTCAATTGGTTGATTGCTCAGAGTAAAGGATGTAATGGATATCATGAAGAGCGAGTTGTTCTCAAATAGTTTAGCAACATCAAGGGGGTATTCATCTAAGGTTGTATCATGCAATGGAGGTAACCAAGAGGAAACCTTGGCCTGTTTAGTGGAAGTACCTTTGCCAATAAGGGTGACCTTGCTAGTATTACAACCTAGACCAAGATTCTTTAGTCATTTCTTAGGAATGATGGGTTCTAGCAAACCATTTTCATTATGTCCCGATTTCTCATTCTTTTTATATCCCCATCCCTTCATTAGATACAATCCTTTTGTAAGGAAAGCCAAGGTGTGGAAACAACTCTCCTAATGTCAAAATATCAAGGAAGAACGTAGAGACTCTTTAAAATTTTACAATTACAGTCTAATTAAGATGCACTTGAAAGAATTAACAGAAACAGAGAATTAGACAAACACATATGAACACCAAATATATGTGGGAAAACCCTTACGGGAGAAAAACCCACCACACCAAGAGAAGTCACTTTGTATTACAGTAAAAGATTACAAACAGAGTTCTGACTTATCTTTCTGATGTCAGTTTACAATAGCATTCACCAAGAACAACCTTGTTACAAAACATTCACATTACAGTCTTCTCATAATAGAATTCATCCACTGATCATACAACCACATAACAATCCATCGAACCATACATATATCCAACTATCTATCATCTACAACTTTAGAGTATATCCATGATGCCCCTGTCTATCGAGCTTCCTCTCAGTAACGGCCACAACAGTCCAACTGCTAGCGGTTCCCATTCGGCTTCTCTGATTGGTCGTATACAAGCCACATAGGATGGTCTTCTCTCAGTCACAAGCATTCTACCTATGTTGGCATGTCAGTGAGACACTAACCATGTCTCCTCGATGCCACAAGACTTAACCATCGATGTTGCCAAGAGTCATCCTTTTGGCCAAGATGTTATATCGAGTCCAGAGAACTATCGCTCAGACTTGGCCATGTCGCCAAGACCTCATACCGACGATCATCACATGTATCGCTATCGCCAAGACTTATCGCTATCGGTGAAACATCATACCGAAGCTTCAAAGTGACACAGACATGAGTTTTTCATTCGGTGAGACAATTGTCTTTTGCTGAGCAATCATAGCGAGTCATTAAGTGTTATTCCAAAGCATCCAGCAGTCGGCAAGACTTACCGCTATCGCTAAGACGTTACTCTGAAGTCTTCAAGTTACACCACAATGTTCCACCGTCAGTGAGACTTTATTCGTCGCTAAGACTTCATACTGAGCCACCATATGTTATCCCGATGACTCCAAGAATACCTATCAGCGAGCATCTCCATATCGACAAGACTTCATACCGAAGCATATGAATTACTCCAATGACCACATGTGTAACACCCTGTCAGTAAGACATACCATCTCGATAAGACTTCATACCGAGATAAGCCTTTCGGCCAAAGGTCTCCCCGACACCGCTTGTCACCCAGAGTCTCCCCAATATCTGATAAGAATGGCCTGTCAGCCAGAATTCTTCAAATCGGTAAGAGATTACAGTGATCAACATGTCACAGCAATAGGATCATTCGGCAAGACAGAAACAAGGTCACAGCGACCAAAACTATTCACCAAGGTTTCAACTGCTAGTCGGCTAGACACAACGCATGTCAAACCGACTTGGCTCTCTTAGAGGTTTCAGCCTGTTGGATTGAGGCACATATTTCCAACAATCTCCCACTTGATGAAGATCACATAGGAACCTCCAGAGCACAACAAAACTACTGACATTCATGGGCACTAAGGCCCATCGAATTTGCACACCACCTGAACTTGTCTGTGCTTACTGGCTTCGTCAATGCATCTGCAAAATTCCCCAGAGTATCCACTTTTTCTAACGAAACCTTTCCATCCCCCACCATATCTCATACAAAGTGGTACTGTACATCTATATTTTTCATCCTGGCATGGAAAGTAGGATTCTTTGCTAGACAAATTGCACTTTGACTGTCACAGAAAATAGTTATTTTCCCTACATCAAAACCAATGTTAGAACACAAATTTTTTAACTAAACTGCTTCCTTACAAGCATGTGTAGCTTCCATGTATTCAACGTCTATAGTAGACAAAGCGACTACAACCTGTCGCTTACTCATCCAACTCACTGCGCCACCATTCATCATTAAAATGTATCCACTGGTGGACTTCCTACTATCAATGTCCCCTGCCTAATCAGAATCCACATAACCTCAAATGCTAAGAGTCCTCTGTGATTCGACCAAGTTCCCATGGTAACACAAAGCATATTCTGAAGTCCCTTTCAAATATCTAAACACTCTCTTCACAGCATCCCAATGTGCTCTTCCAGGATTAGCCATAAACCGACTAAGAACTCCCACTGCTTGGGCAATGTCTGGCCTTCTATAGACCATTGCATACATGAGACTACCAACCGCACTAGCATAGGGTACAGTGGTCATGTCCTCCATCTTAGTAGGGGATTTTGGATAGTCTTCAATAGATAGCTTCATTCCCTGCAAAACTAGAACAACTAGCTGCTTGCAGTCAGTCATAAAAAATATCTCTAGAACAGTCTTGATATACTTACTCTGACTGAGCCAAAGTTTTATATTCTTCCTGTCCCTAGTTATCTCCATCCCCAAAATATACCTTGCTGCACCAAGATCTTTCATTTCCAACTTAGCAAACAACTGAGACTTAAGATCAGAAATCATTAGCTTACTATTGCCTATGAACAACATATCATCAACATAGAGAGCAATAATAAGCACTCAATCACCTTCAACTTTATAATAAACTCAATGATCAGATTTTGATTTCACAAATCCCAAAGACAATACAAAAGTATCAAACTTCTGGTACCACATCCTAGGCGACTGCTTTAACCCATACAGAGACTTCTTTAACTTGCAAACCAATTTTTCTTTACCTTTTTCAACAAAGTGCTCAGGCTGGGACATATAGATTTCTTTTTCAAGATCACCATGAAGAAATGTTGTATTCACATCCATCTACTCAATCTCTAAGTCATACACTGCTGCAAGTGACAAAAGAAATCTAATGGACGTTAGCTTAGCTATGTGAGAAAAAATCTCCCCATAATCAATTCCCTCTACTTGGGAATAACCCTTTGCAACCAATCTCGCCTTGTACTTTTCCACACTGCCATCCAGACCTATTTTTTTCTTAAATACCCATTTGCAGCCCACAACTTTTCTGCCTTCAGGCAAGGGCACCAAACTCCAGGTATCATTCTTTTCTAATGATGCCATTTCTTCATTCATGGCTTCCAACCAAGAGTCTGAATTAGACATTTTAAATGCCTCTTTTACAGTTCTAGGCTCATCAGTGCTAGAAATCAAAGCATAGGCACAAGTAGAATCTATCAAAGAGAACCCATACCTAAAAGGTTGTTTTCTTTCACGGGTTGACCTCTTCACTGGCTGAGGCTGAGGTTGTTCTTCTTCTTCTGAACTTTCAGAACTGCTTGAGCTCTCCTTAGTTTCAGGTACATTTTGAATTTTCAATTCCTCTTTCTCTGGTGTCGGAGGAATTACAACTACATCCTTATTATTTTCTGACTTTTTCTCTGACTGTAGATCCAAGCTTGAAGGATTCAGCTCACGAAAAATTACACTTCTACTATATACAACCTTCTCCATATCAGGATTCCAAAGTTTGTATCCTTTTATCCCAACACTATAACCAATAAAAATGCATTTGACAGCCTTGTTCTCCAACTTAGATCTTTTCTCATTCGGCACATATGCATATGCCTCATAGCCAAAAACATGAATGTGTCTCAGAGAGGGCTTCTTACCAGACCACGCTTCCAAAGGTGTTTTCTCAATAAGAGCAAAATTTGGAGAACAATTTATCAAGTAGCAAGCAGTAGCAACAACCTCAGCCCAGAACTTCTCCTCCAAGCTAGCACTACTTAGCATACTTCGTGCTCTCTCCATCACTCTCCTATTGAACCTTTCTACAACTCCATTTTTTTGGGGAGTATAAGGTGTAGTCTTATGTCTTTTAATCCCATGGTCTTTACAATACCTCTCGAAATCATCAGAACAAAATTCACTGCCATTATCAGTCCTTAAACATTTAATTTTCCTACCAGTCTAATTTTCAACAAGGTTTTTAAATTCCTTAAACTAACTGAACACTTCTGATTTACTTTTCAGAAAGTATACAAATACTCTTCTTGAATAATCATCAATAAATGACACATAGTATCTCGATTTAGACAAAGAAGGAACATTCACTGAACCAAATACATCAGAATGAATATAATCTAACAAACCAGAAGATTTATGAGGACTGGAATAAAAAGAAACACGGTGTTGCTTTCCATATATACAATGCTCATAGAATTCAAATTCAAGGTTACAATCATCAAGCCCCTCAACTAGGTTTTTATTCTTCAAGGTTTTTTAACCTTTCTCTCCAATGTGGCCTAGCCTATGATGCCAGAGCATAGTCTTTTCTACTGGAAGTCTAATTTCTATAGAGTTTACACAATTAGGAACATTTCCCTCTTTACCTCCATGAGTAGATTTATGTGACTTTACAGAGACACTGTTACATTGAACAACATGTGCATCCAACTTGTACAAGGTACCAATATGGGCACCCCTTGCTAGCACCATTGAGCCTCTAGTCATCTTGCATCCATTTCCAGAGAACGTGACTTGCACTCCAATATCATTCAGCTTACTCACAGATAGTAGATTTCGTGCCAGACCTGGTATATGCATAACATCCTTGATTCCCTTCACTCTGCCATCAGGGAATTGGATTCTGACTCTTCCACGGCCAACAATCTCCAAAGTTGAATCACTTGCCAAGTACACCTTTCCACCATCATATTCTTCATACTTCATGAACCAGTCTCTATGAGATGTCATGTGGAAAGATGCTACTGAATCAATCAGCTAGACATCATTTGATGCCTGTGTAGCCAAGGCTGCAATGAAGGCGTCTGCATCACTCTGAGAAGAATAATTATCGGAAGAGCCCTTCTTCTTCTTCTTCTTTCTCTCCTCTTTACAATCCTTTCGGACATGACCAGGTTGCCCACAATTCCAACATTTCACCTTGGACTTCTTTCCAGGAGACTTTGATCTCCCCTCTGATTTTGATTTGGATTTCTTGTCCTTCTTCTTGCCTTTCTCTTTCGATCTTCCTCTAACAGCAAGAGCCTCCTTTTTCATCTCAGAAGATTTTCTTCTCATCTCTTCTAATAACAAAGATGCAACAACATCTTCCATCATAAAATTCGATGTTGTACTCCCAATAGCCATCACTAGGTGATCCCAAGAGTCTTGCAAAGAACACAATAGAAGCATACATCGATCCTCTTCATCAGTCTTTACACCAACAGATGTTAACTGTGCAATCAGCATGTTGAATGTGTTCAAATGATCAGCTACAGACCCTCCTTCCTACATTCTCAAAGTGTACAACTTCTTCTTCAGGAACAGTTTATTCACCAAGGACTTCCCCTGATAAATAGATGTCAGTCTCTTCCACAAGGAAGATGCAGTCTTCTCCTCATTCACATTCAGAAGTACGGAGTCTACCAAACAGAGCCTTATCAGCCCCTTATAATTTCTATCTGCAAGGTCCCAATCTTCTTGCTTCATGCCTATAGGTTTAGTTCCAGACACAGCAAGCCACCGATCATGATCCACTAAGAGATCCTCCATTTTGAGTTTCCACAACTCAAAATTGCTGCCATTAAACTTCTCTATTTCAATCTTTCCTGACGTGCTAGCCATATCAATCTGCAATTCAAATTAACAAACTTCTACAGGACTCCCACTGAACATAATTGACTTAAAAAATCCAACGTACCCACAAGGATAACACAATTGGATAGGCTCTAATACCACTTGTAAGGAAAGCCAAAGTGAAAAAACAACTCTCCTAATGTCAAAATCTTAGGGAAGAATGCAGAGACTCTTTAAAATTTTACAATTATAGTCCAATTAAGATGCACTTGAAAGAATTAACAGAAATAGAGAATTAGACAAACACATATGAACACCAGATATACATGGGAAAACCCTTATGGGAGAAAAACCCATCACACCAAGAGAAGTCACTTTGTATTACAGTAAAAGATTACAAATAGAGTTCTGACTTATCTTTCTAATGTCAGTTTACAACAGCATTCACCAAGAACAACCTTGTTACAAAACATTCACGTTACAATCTTCTCATAATAGAATTCATCCACTGATCATAAAACCACATAACAATCCATCAAACCATACATTGATCCAACCATCTATCATCTGCAACTTTAGAGTATATCCATGACGCCCATGTCTGTCAAGCTTCCTCTCAGTAATGGCTGCAATAGTCCAACTGCTAGCAGTTCCCATTCGGCTTCTCTGATTGGTCGTATACAAGCCACATAGGATGTTCTTCTCTCAGTCACAAGCATTCTACCTATGTTGGCATGCCACACAAATGTGAGTTTCCCATTCGATGAGACAATCGTCTTTCACTGAGCGATCATAGCGAGTCATTAAGAGTTATTCTGAAGCATCCAACAGTCAGCAAGACTTACCGCTATCGTTAAGACATTACTCCAAAGTCTTCAAGTTACACCACAATGTTCCACTGTCGGTGAGACTTCGTTCATCGCTAAGACTTCATACCGAGCCACCATATGTTATCCTAATGACTCCAAGAATACCTATCGGCGAGACATCTCCATATCAACAACACTTCATACCGAAGCATATGAGTTACTCTGATGACCACATGTGTAACACCCTGTCGGCAAGACATACCATCTCGATAAGACTTCATACCGAGATAATCCTTTCGGCCAAAGGTCTCCCCGACACCGCTTGTCGTCCAGAGTCTCCCCGATATCCAATAAGAGTGGCCTGTCAGCCATAGATCTTCATATTGGTAAGAGATTATAGTGATCAACATGTCACAACAATAGGCTCATTCGGCAAGACTAAAACAAGGTCACAGAGACCAGAACTGTTCACCAAGGTTTCAACTGCTAGTCAGCCAGACACAAAGCATGTCACACCGACTTGGCTCTCTTAGAGGTTTTAGCCTATGGGATTGAGGCACATATTTCCAACACCTTTGTTGTCATCTTCCAAGGGAAGAGTAGGGACAGGTCATTCATCCCAATAGAGGAGTTTAGAGACATCCTCCTCATCAATGTCTTCTTGGTTTAAATCTCCCCACTTGGTGACGGTAGTAGCTTCCATCTTGATTGTTCTGGGCTCTTTGTTGCTAGATGTGGGTTTCCCATGAGACTGAGGAGAAATAGGTAATTCTCCTAAGATAAAAGTGTTTTTCAATAGCTTTTTCCCACAACCATCATCCTAGATCACTGCTTTGATGTTGAGTATACTTTGCACAATGGATGTTTTCACTTCTGAGGTATATGCAAGGGATGTTGGGTCAACAAGTGAGGTAGAGGGTGTAGGCCCTTCGTCATTCTTGGGTATTTGGGGTATCTTATAGAACTTGGCCTCAAGATTCTTGCAATAGTAAAAAGGCTCAAGATCTCCATGGATGGTAATTTCTCGTCCTTTAAAAGGAAACTTTACACATTGATGATAGGTCAAGGCTATAGCTCTTAGGGCATGGATCCATGGTCAGCCAAGTAGGATGTTATAGGTAAGATCAAGATCCAGCACTTTGTATGTAGTTTTTGCAATGAGAGGTCCTACTTGAATGGGAAGTGCAATGATACCTTGTGATATTTGTTCTTGATAGTCATATGCTTTGATGGTGGTACTCTTTGCTTTCTCAATAGTATCCTCTGAATAGCCTAGGTTCTTCATTAACTATAGGGTACAAATATTCAAACCAGCACTTCCATCTACTAAGACTCTTTTGAACTTGTTTTTATGAATGATAACCTCAAGGTGTAAAGCACGGCTATGAGATGGTTGCGATGGGATGTCTTGTTTGGAGAAGGTGAGAAGATGATTATTGATATTCCCTACCATAGCTTGAAACTTATCAGCATCAATGTCCTCGGGGATGAATGAATCAGAATAATGTTTTTCCAATATTTCCTTATGTACGAGGGATAGCTATAATAGCTCCAAGGTTGATATCTATGTGGGGGTCTTCTTAAGCTGATATAGGAGATTGTACTTGCTAGGATTGGATGTTGGTAAAGTAGGTTGTGCCCTAGATTGAGGTGGGACTCCTTGAACGGTAATTTTTCCATGTCATGTGGTGACTCCACATTCCACACTAGCCCCTTTAATGGTGACGACAATGATGACACTATTGCAAGAAGTGACATTATTGGAATAGGTATCATGTACGTTTGTATAATCCTTAGCTTTGTCGTTGTTGTTTGCTTTGTTATGATCTGGCATAGGGTTCTTGTATATCTTAATATCTTGATTCCTAGTTGGTACCTCAATAGATATGGTGTCATTCAAAATGAGTTCTTGGATAATATTCTTGAGTCTCATGCAGTTTTCCATTTTGTGTCCTTTGATTTTATGGAAGTCACAAAGATCATGCTCGTTGAACCAAGATGGTTTCTCTTATGGTTCTTGGTAGTTTTCAAAGTTGGGAAGTCTTATCAGATTAGACTCTACCAACTTCTTCATGATGGTTTTGATAGGTTCATATAACTATGTGTACTTTCATTTGGGATAGTTTTTCTTGTTGGTGGTTCACTTTTGTTGTGCGTCAGTGTTGTTGATGTGATGGTTCTGAGGAGGTGTTGTTTGTTGCACTATCGGTTGAATGTTATCAACTTGATTGTTGTTTGGTCTAGGAGCACTTAGGAATACCTTAGCATCTACCACACCATCATTTGTTACATTCTTGTTCTTAGCCTAGACATGAGGCTTCTCACTTGAATTGGTTGATGGGCGATTATCTTTGTAATCTTAAGTATTTCCTTGTGATATTAGAGCTCTCTCAATGTTAAGGGCTCTAGGGACAAGCTCGTCATAATATGTGATGCACTACATTTTCAAGTGGAAGGATAGATCTGGATCTATATTTTCTATGATAGTTCCAATTTGTTGTTCCTCGAGAAGAGGCCACTTGCTCTTACTAGCTCTCTGTCTCCACCTTTTTAAGAAATTGGTGAAATATTCTCCTTTGTTTTATCTGAGAGTGTACAATTCTTCTAGACTTACGTCCAAGTCGAGATTAAAGGAGAAGTGATCGATGAATTTATCAATAATTTCTTAGAAAGTCTTGATACTGAGAGGTAGATGAGAAAACCAATCCATAGCAGGACCTATTAAGCTTCAAGGGAAGATGAGCATTAAATAAGAATCATTGTAAGCTACCTCCATACACATGACATTAAATTCCTTGACATGGTCCACAAGACTTCCTCTCCCTTTAAATTTATCAAATTTGGGGATTTCAAAGCTGGGGGGAATGGTACCATTGCAATATTTTGATCAAATGGATAAGGACATAGATTATGTGTATGAGGCTTCTTTTTCTTTCCCATTCAAAGATCATGCATTTCTTGTGATAGCGCCTTGAACTGTGATGCAAGATCATCTTGCGGGTTTTGGGGAGGAACATATGGTGGGATGATGGATGAGTTGTAGTCAAGATTTTGATATGATAAGGTGTTATACGAGGTATATGGTGGTGTAGGATAAGGTGATGATTTTTGTGTTGATGTATATGTTCTCAATGCATTTGAATTGATGATATTTTGTCGAGGGTTATAGTAGGAACCTTGTTGCGTGATCAATTATTGTTGTTGAGCATATTGTTGGGCTTGTTGGGTTGATAGGGATGCTTGTTGAGCTTGTTGTTGTTTCACTGCTAAGGCTGCTTGATAAGCCTGATACTGTTGTTGTGCTAATGTTACTTTCTAACTTGATGTTTTTTTGTTGTTGTGTTGCTTGTTGTGCTACTAAGGCTACCTGTTGTTGTTGTTGTTGTCTTGATTATTGTGCTACTAAGGTTGCTTATCATTGTTTTTATCGTTGTGCTACTTGTTGTGCTACTAATGCTGCTTATTGTTGTTGTTGGGCTGCTAGGGCTACTTGTTATTATTTTTTTTGTTGGATGGATTGCTAATAAGTGTGTTTTGCTTGTTGTAAAACTAAGGTATGCACTTGCAATGAAGGAATGTAAATTTTGGGTCCCAATTTATTTTGCATGATAAAGGGAACCGTGGGGAATGATGAGGATGATGTCATTAAATTGTATGATGGTAATGGAACATTAGGAACTTGAGTTCCTTGTATAAAAATATTCCCTTGTCCCATGTCTTGGGGATTTCCTTGTACTAGAGATGTAAACAAGGAATTACCTAGGTTGATGGGATTCACAACCAAGTGTTTGTTTTGAGATAGATTGGTAATGCTACTAATGTTGCTTATTGTTGTTGTTGGGATGCTAGGGATACTTGTTGTTGTTGTTGGATGGATTGCTAATAAGCGTGTTTTGCTTGTTGTAAAACTAAGGTATGCACTTGCAATGAAGGATCAGGTGGTTGTTGAGACATCTGAGATGGATTGTGAGTGTTAATGTTTTGAGTGGGTAACGGATTGCTGATAAGAGGTGGAGGGTTCCCTTGGTTTAACATCCCTTGTAATATGGTAGATGGAGGTGGAGGAATGTAAATTTGGGGTCCCAATTGATTTTGCATGATAAAGGGAACCGTGGGGAATGATGAGGATGATGTCATTAAATTCTATGATGGTAATGGCACATTAGGAACTTGAGTTCCTTGTTTAAAAATATTCCCTTGTCCCATGTCTTGGGGATTTCTTTTTGCTAGAGATGTAAACAAGGAATTACCTAGGTTGATGGGATTTGTGACCAAGTGTTTGTTTTGAGATAGATTGGTAATGGATGGGATGGATGTGCTTTGTGAAACAAATGGTATGGATGAACCAATTGGAGGATTGGATAGAGATGCCCTGATCTGCATTAAGGGTTGACTTTTTGGTATGGTATTGACATGCCATTGTGTGTTGTTTTGAGATACTTGGTCTATACTACTTTGCATGATGGTGGGCACACTTGTGGTACTCATGGATATGGATGAAGAGGGGTGTCCCCAATATGTTGAAGTGGTTGTGGAATAATGAAGTTCAAGAGGTGTGTATGGCTATTTAGGATCTTCAAGAATGGGAGGAGCACCAAAGGTAGGTGTCCAAGTGGTTGTGTGAGATGGAGGATTAGTATTGATGGTACCCACAAGTGTGCTTCTTTCAAATGGAAGAGTTAGACCAAAGTCTTGGGAAATACTAGTTGCAAGACTAGGAGTGGATTTTTTATTTATCCCTAGTGATGTAGTGGTGAAGCTTTGTGTCAAATTCTATGCAACAAATGATGGGAATATTCGAGCTATGTTTTCAAAAGCTTGATGTTCCATGATTTTTTACCTAGTGAGTTCAAATGGATTATTTGTGATGTCTTATATCTCATATAGCCCTAATGGAGATGATGGTTATTGTGATGGTGTAACTTGACTTCTCAAATCAAATTCTAAATGATTTGAATCACTTGTAGTAAATGTAACTTTGGTTTTCTCCATGATTCTCTTGTGTTGTGATCTTGTCCTCACCATAAATTTTGGGTCACCTATGGGAGAGTTTTGTTGTGATTTGTGATGTTTGAACTCTCTAGTTGACTCAAATCTAGGTAAAAGGGATACTTTAAGTCTTTTCGAAGCAATGATGATAGTGGGGGATGAAAAGGTGGATGATATCGGAAGTGATATTTGCAAACATTTTGGCGCAACACTTTTGACTTGAGTTTGATGTTTTGATGTTAGGCTAAAGGATGTTTATGAACTTGGAAATATTTAGGGTAGACTCATGACCTTCAAGATGAATTAGTTCAAAGATGATAACTAACTCAGCCAAATGCATGGAAAAGGATTCATTTCTCATACAAAATAGCCAAGTTAGGTTTTGGGTTGATTGATGTTTAATTCAAAAAGTGTTTGGGGTATTCAAAATTTTTGCAAATTTTGGTGAGATGAAGGATGAATTTTGATGGAGAGATGAGTGAAATGTTTGACCCAATGTTGACTTAGAATGAACCTTCATTTTCCAAGACCAAGGTAGTGATAATGATGCTAAACCTCTAAAGTTTTCAAATCCCAAAGATTAATGTTGACCTAAATGAGAGAATAGATATGGGTATGTAAACATGTTTGATTCATCCTAGATCGAGCATAATAGTTTCTTAACAAGAGGTTATGATTGTGATGAAGTATTAAAGCCCACTTCCTACCAAACTTGGAATTATGATACCTACATCTGTAGTGGCAACATGTGTATCTTCCCCTATGGAATTTGATTGTGTGATAGATCATTTAGGGGAGGTTCAGACCATGAAAAGGACCAATGTTCTAGATGGGTTGATTATCATGAAAAAGACCTGAGTTTTGACTCATAAAGAACATGTACATGTGTGGATGTTTCCTCAATGTACGTTCATAAAAGTTTACTAAAAACTTGTTTCGGTTGAGGTAGAGTGCTAAAATGCAGTTTTGGATTGCCTTTGAACTAAGATTCCTAAGTTTATAATGAAGACCTATAGACCTTCTTTTGGGGATTCTAATTTTTTGGGAGATCATTTAGAAAAGTCTAAGTATATGAAAGAAAAGAGGATATTTATTGCCATGTGGGTGGTGATAATATGGGCCTTCCAGCCTCAATATAAACTTGTTCCTCTTTGTTGTCTAAGATGTTTGCGACATTTCTCCACTGGGTAGGTGTTTCTTTTTTTTCAAAAATGAAGCTTCTCAAACTACTAATGATATCAGTTTGTTCTTTGTTAATGAGTTCAAAGTTTGGTTAAATGATAGTGCCTTCAAGATCAGGTTGTTCAACAGGAGCAATCAGTCTCCAAATAGTCATGTGGGGTTCAATTGTGTCAAGTTTATCTTGCTTAAGTGAATTGATTTTACCACAAACACTTGCCTTTGATTATTTTTTCAAACTAGATGTTTATATCAAAAACATCATAACTTTCACAATGTCCATTTCATAACAATCATGAGGTTGAAGCAATAATTTCCTATGTTTTCTTTAGAAAATATGGATTAATATTAGGTCAAGATATTTAGAAATCTCTAAGGATAAATCCTTAGGACAAGCAGTAATATCAAGGCTATTTCAAGAGGCATCCATATTTAAGCCAAAGTGTTTGAAATTCTGAGGAATATAGTGAATGTTTGTTTTTTTAATGTTTTGGAACCAAACAATGTATCAAACTGACTCACAATCATTTAAAATCCTAGGTTTGAAATGGCCATACTTGTTGAGTCCCAAATCGGATTTCTCCAAACACTAAGACATTGTGAATAGTTAGAGATTTGGCAACATTGGCTCCCCCTTTCTTGGCACACAATTCTAGGGACCACCAAATCTCAAAATCTTGAATATCCTAATATCCTAAGGATTTTTTTGTTTCAACAATGAATATTACAAATGTGGGGTGGCTTTAGAATGATCATTCTTGCACTGAAAAATATGATAAACTCCCTCAAGAGGTCTCCAAACCCTTAGAACAAGGGATTTTTGCATCATAAAGATACTACGGGAGAGCTATCACATACCACTTCCCGTTGATCGCAATTTTCATCACAACCACATATTTATATAGTGATTTGAAAGAGCTCGGCTTTAGCTCATTACCGCTTGGGTCATTCCCTCCTTTCAAAGTGGGGAGGCAGGCCCTCTAAAGATAAACAATAGCAAGGAAGTATGTTTGTAGTTTGATCATCCAAGTTCACATGAAACAAGGAGAGAACACACACCACACCCTTTTCCCTACACTCACAAGGGGTTCATTTTTTATCCGAAATGAAAGATGTAGATGATTTTGTAAAGTGTTAAGGAATTTTTATGTTTCTCAAGATCGTCGAGTGCCACAAGAGAATTGCATATGCATCCAATAACAACATTGTAAATCAAAACACAACACACTCATAAATTTTAACACCTCAAAGCAATGATGAGTTTGTTTTAAGCACCAAACGAAATGTTAAGTTGCCTTGTTCAATTTTAAACCCAAAAGAAAATGATGAGATGAGAGTTCAATTTTAGTCCCATTTGAGCATTCATTTTAAACCCAAATTGAAATTTAGTGAGATCCTAGAGCATAAAAAAAAAAGCATGAAAATTGGGTTATAATTGCCCCAAAGCATCAAACGCTTGTTACAATCATAAGATCTTAAGATGAGAATGATTCTTCACTTTGACTTTAATCATCCAACCTACAAAACCTAGTTAGCCTAAAAACCAGAGCAAAAATTTAGAGACATGTTAAAAGTTAGATAAAGTCAAGAAAATTTAAAAACATGTCAAAAAACCAATTATGTTATGTTTACCAGTAAATAGCGACACTAAAATCAATTGTGTCATTGAATTTTGTCAATAGTTTTTCCATATTGAAGATGCATCATTGTAAGGGAAAATCAATTGTGACTCTCTGTAGAAAACAGTGATGTCAAATGTGTTGCTATACCAATAGCATCGCCATACTAAAATTCATTTTGAAAAAAATCAAAAGCATCACTAGATTTAAATGTGGTGACAAAATTTAATATGCAATTTGATTTTAATTGTGTTTTTCTAGAATGAAATTACGAATGTGTTGTTGTATAGTGACACATCAACAATTGTGTTGTCTAATAATCAAATGCATCATTGTACCTGAAAAACAAGGAAAATGAAGTTTTGACAAGGAAATCATCAGATTAGTCAGTTTAAGCCCTCCTCCTTGCGCCAAAATGTGACCCAGGATATAGTACGGGTTAACCACACTTGATCCATGAGGATACAAAGTGAAATTTAGCCACTAAACCTTAGTCCCAATAAAATAATCTAATGTAAATTAAAATAGAAGCCATTAAACTAAACAAGTTAAACTATGAAAGCTTTTAGAAACCCCTACTTTAACCCATTAAAACTTATTCTATTGGGGAATTGGTGTCGTGTTGATGTGGAACAATGACCCTTTCCCAATCCAGTGTGCATTGAGCTTGTTTCAATTGATTCTATTGAAGAGAATCAATGAAACTAATGTGATATGTGGATGAAAACATGATTTATGCAAAATTGAACATGATGCAAGCTAAATTAACATGATTTGATACTAAAAATTATCTAAATATGCAAAAGCTAAGCTAATTCTAAGCTAAAAGATTCAAACCCTAATTTATAAACAAGCTAAGATGGATGCATGGAAGCTTAAAGCTAATATGCAACTAAATGAACTAAAATTATGCTAGATTTGAGTAAAGTATGTGTGTGAACACAAGTGATTTCAACAGCATAAGTTTGCAATTGAAAGATGGATCCATTTGTCTCCAAATAGTTAACTATTTATAGGAGAGCAAATGAGAAATGAAGGGTTGAGATCGAAAAGATTATTCAACGGTCAAGGATGGAGGAAATGGGAGGCATGGATCATGGATTCTCATCAATGGATGAGAGTGCAAAATGAGACTTAATCAAAGGTTCTCATTTGTTCCAAACAAACACACTTTTGACCTACATATGCAGGTCATAAGGTAACTTGCTCAAGAGGTCACGATTTTAGCTTGCTCAAGAAGACAAGTGAGAATATCCCTTTCTTAAATGATTGGAGGAGAGAGAATATTCTTTTTGGAATATTCTCATGGGTGAGGGAAAAGGATAATTTGCAATTTAAAACAAAGTTTTAATTGTGCAGAAATGGGTAAGGAATATTCCATGGGAATATTCTCCTTTTGGAGGAAAATTAGATTAATTGTTAATTAAACAAGGTTTAATCATACAATTAGGGGTTTTAGAGGAATAAAGTGGTTTTCATTAAATTAAATGGTTTAATGAAAGGGGTAAAGGTGAAAGGACATTTAATTAAATAACTTGGGGTTATTTAATTAAATAAGATGACCTAGGGAATTAAATTAAATAGTTTGATTTATTTAATTTAATAAGATGAAATATTAGCATGAAAAGGGGGTGAATTAACCCGATTAAATGTGTTAGGTCAATAGACGAAAATTATGCAATTAATTAATTAGCCAGGCTAATTCAATTAATTAAGCGAAAAGAGGATGGGTCCGAGAGGAAATGATGTTAGTATACCTAATTTGAGTGTATGATATCTTTTAGGACATTTTTCAATGTCTACAGTTGGGGACAATGATAATTTTTTATAAATATGTGTGTCCTTATAGGACCCCCTCTCTTCTCTATGTCTTTCAATTAGAGTGTTCCCTTGAGTGGGCCCCTTGTTGTCTTGAAGGGTTCTCTAAGGAACCCCCTTTGAAAGCTTTTCTCTCAAATGAATTCTATGGTGTGTAGCTTGGGGGAAGCCTGACTAAGCCTTACTTTTCAAATAGTGTGTCCCTTGAGTGGACTCCTTTTCTTTTGAAGGGTTCCTGAGGCACCTCTTTGAAAGCTTCCAAATTATAGACTGTCTGTGTGGTTGTCTGCTTGCTTTCTTGTGTGGATTTTTGTTTTCTAACATGTTTTATCTCTGGATTAACATGTTGATTTGTAGGTGCACCTATGAAGCTGCTTTCCAATCCGACTCTATGAAGTCCCCTACATCGGGCTTCCCTCAGGAGAGAGTACCTGGGGTGCCTTCTTTGCAAGTTTAAGGACTTGTAAAGCACTTTCATCCTGCGAGATCTGTTCACCATTGGTTTATGGGCCTCTGGTGCAGTTTGTTCAACTTTGTAGTAGAGAGAACCTACAGAGCCTTTTGTTCACCTCTTGTAGGTCTATGAATTTGTGATGCATTTGTTAACTCTCCTTGGGTATAAGGACCTATGGAGCCATTTCTCTTGGAATTTTCATTCCTCCTTGCTCTCTCTTGAGCCTTTTTGCTTCTCTTCTCTTCTCTCCTCAAATCATGTATATTGAATCAAAGATCTGCATCTTCTTCATCCTGAGTATATTATCTTTCTCTCTTCGATATTGGTTGCTTCCCTGACTTTTGGGTGCATTGTTCTCTTGAAGTGATCAATCCTTACATTCTTCTCTTTGCTTAAGAATTCTTCTATCTGTTATTGTTTTTAATTTGGGGATGACGCACAATATTGAGACAACCTTTTACATCGAGGTCTCTTTCACTTTGCTAACTCAAATCCTTTAGTTTTTTTTGTGTGCCTCTATGTGTGTTTTTATGTTCTAACCCCATGGTGTAATATTTTTTATGTTCTAACATTGTTGTCTTGTGTAGGTATTTCTTGTCTAATGTGTTTGTTTTGTAGATCTTTAGCCTAGGGGCATGCGTCCTTGGTTCAAGGAGTTGTCTCCTTCATCTACAGTATCCTTTTAGCATAATGATGTTATTTATGTTTAGTAGATTTCCTTTAGCATGCATATTAGTGTAGATTCATATGCTCGCTAAAGTGGGGGGAAAATGTAATGTAAAATTGCACCCCTTGTAATTTCACATATATTCTTGCACCCGCTTTGGTGTCCATCCCTTAGCATCTTGTGTAGGCTCATTTTATCCCTTGCATCAACCTTTATCCCTTCTCAAGATGTTGTGGACCCCTTTTCAGTAGCTACCTTCGTGTGTCAGCTTTACGTCAAACCTTGTACTTTTCCCGTTCATGTCATTTTCTAGAGTGATGTGTCTAGAAACTAGCATGTTGCATAGATGTCTACATGCCGCACTAGAATCCTATGACATTTCAAAATTCAAACGATCGCTTATGACCATGTTTTCCACTTATCAACAATTTTTTTCAATGGTAACAGCCCGAGATGCTTTGTAACGGCTCAAGAAGCTTCTTTTCCTTCCCCTTCTCCCTTTAAATGTTATATTTTCAATTCATTTGGTCATCTTCTACTTCTTGGATTCTATTTTGGACATTCTCCCATCTTTCCCTTACTATCTTGCTTACACAAACTCTTGCTTGCTATAGCAGCTCCAAGCTTTTATATTCTTACAACACTCTCAATTCCTTGCAACACTCTTGGCTCTTGCAGCTATCTTGCTCTCCCTCTTTGGCTTCCTTAAGCCTTGTAGCTAATATCTCCCTTGTCTTATGCTTGCGAGCATCATGGGATTTCACACATCCCCTATCTATTGCATCTATATTTTGTGATATGGGTTCTCCTCCTTAGGTGGCGATTTCTTTTATCACTCCTTTGTTCATTTCTCTCTATCTATTTGGTTGTTTATCGAGGTGGGTACACCAAAATGGGGGTTTGATTGAGGCAAACCCTATACAGCCCCAAAATTTTCTCCAGATCTTATGCATGCAGGTATTAAATACAATCATTTGTTGGAGGCTCCATTACTTGGGTTTTTGTGAGCTTCTTCTATCTCTCATCATCTTTAACTTTATCATTTGTACTTCACTTTATTTTAGTTATATTACTTTCTATTACTTTCTTGCATTCTAAGAGTTCCTAGCAATCAGAATAGAAGTAGTCGCTTTGTTGTTTTCTATGATAAACTTGGTTTTTGGTCCATATGAGATGTCAGCACACCTTTGGGACACCAACACGCTGTGATGTCATCTATTTGTTGCACTAACGTCCTTTGGCTAAAATATCGCTAGTTTTTCTAAGAAACCTCTTTGTCCTTCTCTTTCTGATTTAGAAACTCTTGCTTTGTTCCCTGAGGTAGTTTAGGGTAGTTCATCCCTTTGGAATCTCTTGAGAATAAAGAGACTCGTGAGTAGAAAATCCCCCTTCTCTACAATCACTTATGCAATGTGAAGTAATTCTTTGAGTTTGAAAGATGTGCAATGCAATGTAATCAATGATATGAATATAAACTACAAAAATCTATTTTCTACAATTCATTAGTTGAACTCTTTATTTTATTTTCTCTAGATATATCTCTATGTTATGGAAATGCATTTCAATTTTGCTACTATGGTTGCAACTATAGAGATTAACGATAAAGGGATCAAGTTTAGTGAAGTTTACAAAGGAAACCAAATTTAATAGTACTATAACATGAGTAAAAATGATCTATGTAGTTCATAAAATATTAAAGTGTGTACTGTAGAAAAATGTAACCCTTTACATTTTCTCTATTGTTTGGGACCTCCTAATTAAAATGCACTTAATATTGCCTTAATTTAGTGTTGTTAAATGTAACCCCTTACATTTACACACTTATTTGGGCTCTCTTAACTAAATTGAGCTTAATTATGCCTTAATTGTCCCTTTAATTCATTTCTAAGCCTAATTAATTTCATTTTTCAAAGAGGAAACTAGACAATAATTAATCCATAAACATAACACTTCACATTGAGCAATGTGTGTTTCAGGTTTATGGACCTAGGACCCATTTTCCCATGGGCGAATGGGTCCTCCCTAAACCTTTGGACCTAAATTTAAACTATGTTTTTGGTGGTATTTTAATGATTTCAAATCTATGATTCAATGTCGGCTTATGATAGTTGAATTTCAAGAATTAAGGATGCATACCTATAAACACAAGTTTATTTCACTAAGTTTCACCTAGAATTTTTTATCTAAGCAACCTAGAAATTTAATGAGAGAAAAATTAGAGCTAAGGTTTATGATCAAGATAATTCAAGAGCAGATATATTAGATATTTGCATTCAAGATCCATTCATCATCTCAAATTATTCTCACATCATGCATGTTTTTGGAGCTAACATTGTGATGTAGGTTTCATAATCAAGTCAAGTATTCAAAGTATCATTTCAAGAAAGATTCAAGCTTCAAGATCCACATCCAATTCATCCATCTCATGCAAGTTGCAAACCTCCTAATATCTCCATTATCAAGATTTCATACAAGGGTTTATTGAGTGGTAACATAGCTTTTTTCATTCTTCACTCCCTCTTTCATTTCAAGGTTTGATTACCAAAATGGGGTTTGACAAAGGCAAACCCCTATTCACCCAAAACAAACACTTTTTTCTCATGTATGTATGATTGCAGATTTATGTTGAAGAAGACTTGAAGACCTTTTGAAGAGAAAGATTTACAAAGTTGTCAAAGTTGTCAAATCATGGAATCTCACCTACAGATCGGATTTCTAACTTTTCGGCACTAAAACCTGGATAAATCAAAAGCTTCAAATCTGCACCAGAGGCTCCTAAAAAATTGTTGCAACCACTATACTTGGACCCATTTTCCTATGGGAAAATGAGTCTCAGATTAGCTTCTAATAAGTACTTTTGGTGACTGGTACACAAGTCTCTTCACTTCTCATATTTGTATTCTATTTTTTGGTCCTATAAATATTGAGTTTAATATTGTTGTTTCAAGTGTTAGATCGCATTTTGGTGTTGATTTGTTATTTTTATTCTTTCTCCCCAAAATACCATTTGACCTTGACCCTCATCCTTCAATCATAAGGAAATCTAAAGATTCCCACATTGAGTTGATTCACCTAAGGGTTGAAAATCAATTCATTGTGTGGATCTCATTTCCTAATGAAATAGAGGAAAATAGGGTCTTCACCATATCATATTTAACCCCCCTCATAAAACCTATTTTTCTATGTTTCAAAGTGCAAGATTGCAAGAAATAAATATATATATATAACATGTTATCCATCATAGCTCAACCATTATAAAGTGATTATACATTCAAATTTTTAAGTTTCAAAATAGGAAACCATGTAGACAATGAACAAAATATGTCGAATATCAATTTTTATATATAAAAGTGTTAAGTAAGTATGTATCTACATATACAGATTTTTCATATGTGCCAACTCAAAACAGTATTTACAAAATATGGCATATGCCATCTCATGTTCTATATATATATATATATATAATGTTTATGTCAAATAGTTATGTCATGTCAACAAAATCCTAATCTTCTAACGAATCACCAAAATGTAGCCTCTCCGCGCTACCTGATGGATGAGAAGATGTCTACACAAATATAATTTGAACCAAAAATTAGATTAATTAGCTCTCAATGGTAAATAACTTAAACTACTAAATAGAAATTTATCTATTATTTTTTATAACTTTCAAAATAACATCTAATCACTATATTAAACTATAAATTAAAGTGTAATTCAATTATTCATTACCTCAAGCATTTTTTCTTTGGCTTCCATACATTGAGAAAATGATGGCCCCTTAGGATGCTCAAGAGTCCTGCCATATTGTCTTAGTCTTGGATCCACATACATGGATGGTGGAATACTCTATAAGAAGAAAAATAAAAATGACAAAATTAATATATAATTTCTGAAAAAAAAACATAAACTAACATATATCTAATTATATATCTACAAACTTATATAGATCTACTAGATATAAAAAAACCATATACCCAAGTAGGTGATACAATTGAGATAATTGATTTAGAGGAACTCATCTTGGTAAAAGGTGTAGCATCTGTCACGTCTAGAGTACATTACAAAATTAAAAATAAGATCAAGATATAAATTAGTATTTATTTAATTAATCATGTTTTAAAGGATATGTGTACAATAAAAAAGTTTTACATGTATAAAAAAAATATACCAATGTGTTTAGGCCAAATTCAATATTCAAAATATTTTCATGCTACACATATCTAATCTATTCCTCCATCATCAACTATTCAAACCCACTTAAATATACATTAGCAACATATTTGTTATAATAATTTTAAATGAAATGCACTATAAAATAATTTTAAGTCTTGTACAAAAGATTGATGTTGTTGCTCCTAATTTGGATCAGTGGAGGGCATTGTACCCATTTCTCACTCACACGTCTCTGTTGCACCTGTTGTATGCACTACTACCTCATCTCCTCCAAGTGACACATCATGCACCTCATACTCAGATGTTTCTAGGGGAGGCTCATTTGTATCTCCCATAGGACCTAGACATGTATTTCTACATGTAGTACACTGATGAGGCACATAAACATTCTTGGATGTTGATATTGCACTATTATCAACTGAACCACGAGGAGCACCACCCTCTGGAAGATGAGTGAACTATGACGACTATCTAATCAAATGGCTAGTTTAAAAGTGTATGGCCAAGAGACTATGTTGGGTCACATCGGCAACAAGATCTCAATGGGGTGCTAGAGGTGGGGGAGGAAGATGAGAAGGGGGAACATAGGGACCTTGCATGATACGCATTTCCCTAGGTCTACGTTGGAGCATACCCATACCTACTCCCTAAAAATTCCTCAAATCAAAATAGTTGACATGTCTTCCTAAAATAAATTATTCATATAATGTATGGAGAAATTATAAAGGGACATCGAGATTATTGTTGAGTGGTTTCTTAAAAGCCATCCACCAACAATCCCAAAAGTTTGCAACTATGCCCTGATGGGCGCACCATTTTATGGAAATTTTTGGTTTGTGTAAACCAATATTTTGTCATGTTCTTTGGTTCATAAAAAGTTGGGCTAAATCAACTTTAGATATTTCTAATTTTTTAATATCGTCATACCCCAAAATATTTTCATATTCTAACCTCTTATGATCTCTCCATTCTTTAAATGAAGCATGTTGCCTAGTGATGTCCCTGTTCATGATTGATTATGGCCTCTATATTCGGTGTGACTGATCGCAAATGTTCATGGGTACGGTATCTCTCAACAATGTTTCTCAAATCAGTGGTATTGATTTCAATTAGGTCCTAAATTGAAGGAGGGTTTGCTAGGTTTGGTGGAGGAGGGTTTGCTAAATATTGGGCCATTTAAACCCTGTTGTAAATTACAAATTTATAAATTAACATAGTTTTCAACTAATTCCTGAAATTTCAACAAAAAAATATAATATTTTGTTAAAAAACATATAAAACAATCAAAATAATCTAAATAAACTCGTTTAACTTACCCTTTTGATGTTTTTTGGTGAAAAATCAATGGGAATTGGTCGAAATTGCTTGAGGTTGCTTCAAATTGCTCGAAAATGGATATCAGTTATTTTTTATATCTATTTTTTGCTCCTCTGCCATGAACAGTCACTGTTAAAATGACTATTTGTGACCCTTTTTCTTTTATTTATAACTCAAAAAATAAATATCCATTTTGTAAAGTTATGTGTAGCTCTTAGAAACGAATATCCATTTATGAGAGCTTTGTTAAGCTCTCTGAAATGGATATCCATTTCATAGAGCACTTTAATTTTATAAAATATGACATATACATATATATATATATGATATATTATGATATGCTAATAAATTAATATATATTAATATATTAAAAATAATAATAAAATATAAAAAATGTTAATATATTACTATATATTAAATATATGCCATATTAATAAATAAATGATATATTAATATATAAATCAGATATTAATAATAATATGTCATAGTAATATATAAATGATATTACTATGTCATAATAATATATATATTATTAATATATATTATTAATATATTAATGATATATTTTTTTTAATGTATAGCGATAAAAAAGGATATGTATTTCGGAGAGGATTGCAAAGCTCTCTGGAATGGATATCCATTTTTAATTTGTTGAGGTTAATATATATATATATGATATATTATGATATGTTAATAAATTAATATATATTAATATATTAAAAAATATAAAAAATAAATAAAAAATATTAATATATTACTATATATTAATATATTAAATATATGTCATGTTAATATTTTAATATACATTAATAAAATTAATATATATTAATGATATATTTTTTAATTTACAATGACAAAAATGAATATCAATTTCTGAGAGGATTCTAAAGCTCTCCGAAATGGATATCCATTTTTGAGAGCTTTATTAAGCTCTATGAAATGGATATCCATTTTTGAGAGCTTTATTAAGCTCTCCAAAATGGATATCCATTTTTTAGAGCTTTACTAAGCTCTCTAGAACAAATATATGTTATGGAGAGTAATTTAATGTTTTAGTACATGATATGATAGTTAATATTAATAAATTTTAATATATATTATTGATATATTAATCTATATTAATATGACATTAATATATCATTAATATATATTAATAATATATTAATATATTTATACTATTTTAATATTAATAATATAATATATAGTATTATATAATATATAATATTATACAATATATAATATTATACAATATGTATAATAATATATTATTATAATATATTTGCATTTCTGAATGGCTCGCTCTGCTCTGAGTTCCTCCAGTTACCTACTTGCGAAAGTCAATGGTGAATTCACCCATAGAGGATCCATAGCGTCTGGTTCTGCTCACTCGTGCTAGCCCTTGGGCGCGGCCCTTGCACTTTTTCCTTTGCACGGGGATTTTTCTGCTTCGAAGGCTCATGGTCGCTCTGACTCAGAGGCTTTTTTTGTGAACCCTCAACTCGATTTCAAGGCTGCCCTAGGTCTCAACGCCCATGCTCCGAAGGTGGTTGGTGTGTCACCTAGTTCCTGCTCGTCGCTGATGGTTGTTGGTCAGGTCAACTCTCCCTCTCACCCTCACGCCTCTCAACATTCCTCATTCTCCTTCCATTGCTCCAATTCAATTCCTGAGATCTGCCTAGACAACACTTCTTGCGATAGAGAGGCACACCTGATGAAGCATGCCCTAATTTGTAGATTCTTGCATGTCTAGCCAAAATTATGCGACTTGCACTCTTGGATAAGAAACAATTGGAAAGCACACATGGTGGATGAAATCAGTATTTACCCCTGTGCAAAGGGGTTCTTCACATTGGAATTTGAATCAATGGATGACAAGGAACTGATACTTAATACTGGTTCATGGTTCTATCAAGGCGATTTCCTTTGCATTAAACCCTGGTTCCCCTCCTTCGATCCAAGGTCTGAAAATTTTTCCTCTGCTTTTCTTTGGGTAAGACTGCCCTATTTACCTCTGCAATTTTGGGAGATTGGGTGCTTGAAAGCAATAGCCAATGGATTGGGAAAGTACCACAACATTTCTAAGGAAATAATCAATTACGAAAGCTCTACCTATGCTCGTCTTTGTGTCGAATTCGACCTATCCAAAGGCCTTTCAGCTGAAATCTTATTGAAGGTTGGAAATAGACGATGGAGTCAGCCTGTAGATTATGAAAAGATCCCATTCAGGTGCAGAAAATGTTACTCAACTACTCATAGCACCTCCCAATGTAATAAGAAGCAAGATTGTGTGTGTAGCAACAGTGATCTCAACTAGCCTACCTGGTGGATTGGGGCTGACTCTAGCCAGAATGTTATCACTCTGAAGGTTAAGGATGTTTCACCTCACTCCATTGCTGAGAATGAGATGCTCTCATGTTCTCCCCCCTCAATGGCTCCTCCTACCCCTGTTCAAGAATGTATTCCTAAAGTGAATTCCGTGGATGATAACTCCTCTCCTCAAATTGTGAAGCTTGAATCACCATCGAAGAACTCTTGTGTGTGGTCCCCTGACACTGGGGGGATCCCTGTTGTTTCATCGTGTGAGGGATCATCATTGGTAGAAAATCACAACGAATAGAAAACTGCATTTTTGCCTAATCAGCCTTGGATAGAGGTAAAGAGAAAAAAATTACTCTCTTCTAGCCTCAAACATTCAATGACTTTAATTTCTTCCAAGGTCGGGGAGAAAAGTTGAGTATGAGTATTTTTGGTACATGTAAAGTTTAAATTTTGTTCATCTACTAGGATATTCGGTCAGCACAGTCGCACCCCTTATGGCAAGGGTATTCCTTCATCTCTTTGTTTGGATCTTATATTATGGGAGCTACCCCCTTGGTAGCACTTACCTATAATATATATATATATATATATATATATTATTATAATATATAATAATATATTATATTATTATATTATTACATTATATGCATGTACTTGGTATCAAAAAAGTGTAATTTTCCAATAAAAGATATCCAATATAAATCATGGATACTTGTTATTGAAGCCAATTAACTGATATCTGATATTTATATATCAGATATTCGTTATTAACGAATATCAATTTTTTTAAAAATGGATATCCATAAATAACAGATATTTGTTTTGCTTTGGTCTTCACCTTAGCAAAATGTAATTTTTACCAACCCAACCAAAAATTCAAACATGATTTCCGTGCTTTTCACTTCCTCATGTCACATTTTTTTTGTTGCAACACCACTGTTTGTCCCCCCATGATCCTACACAAACCATGTTGAGCTTGAAATTAAATTAATAGAACTTGTATTTGATCATTTGAATTTGAAGTTACAATTTTTGTATGAAATATATGATGACATGACTAAATTCTAATTTGTATTTATTTTGATGTTTGGTAGGGGAGCCATACACCATTTATTATTTGTATAGGTACCTATAGTAATTATAGTTGATCCATATGGATGTGAGAGAAATTATGCTCGAATATACATTTGACAACCCATCAATTTGATAGGGGTTTGAATTTATGCTAGATAAGGCACTAGTAAGTGTGCACTAAGATGTGTAAATATAACTTGTTCCACTTTTGCACCCTCTCAAACTGGGTGATTAATGTAAACATTAAATTTTGAAATTAATCAAAGAATATGTATTTTGGACCAAATTGTCTTATATTGGAAGTGAACTTACATGTACTTTGTCTACATTCAATGATAAACTATACATGCACAATTGAACATGCATTAGTGCATGTAGAATACTTTACTAGAATCTTAATTTTCTTGTATTGATTATTTAAAAGGGATAACCTAGAGGGTTAAGTATGCAATAATTGGAAAGCTATTGGACCCTTTCCTCTAATGATTTCTTACCAGTTAAAAATACTTTATTATTCTAAAAGAGTAATTTTTAAAAACTTGTAACAAAAAAACACCAAATCGGTTAATAATGCAAAAAATAGCTTAAAATTTGAATGGTGGAATCTGGTATTGTCACATAATTATAGACCATATGCCCTTTGCCTAAAATGGAATGGATATATGTATAGATATCACATTGTGGAGATTCACAAATTTAATCAATTAATGTATAGTCTTCATTATGGATTGTAGAGTAGGACAAGTGATCCTAGAACCAACTAGATTAACTATGATTAAATTATTTTTACTTGGACTCCACATTCAAATACAAACCAACTAGGGTTTGATGGTTGTCTTGTTGCCACAAGGGAGAGAAAATCTCATGGGTTTTGTATTCTCTTGAGTTGCAAAGATTACAATTTTTATGTGTGTTTCAACAACCCTATTTGACATAAACCCTAGATCTAAAAATATATTTTATCGCATAGATGAAAAAAAAAAACTAACAGAATAGACCCAGATATGAAAAGGTAGATGTGGCAACTAAAAAATTATGCCTTTTCCTTGCTTGATTTGAGAATAGTTAATGATAAATTAGACTTAATATCGCCTTGATCTAGTGTTGTGATGTGTTTTACACATCCACATTAGGCTTAAGGCCCTTCTAAGCTAAATAAGCCTAACTTTTTTGTAATTTAGTGTTTTAAAGTGTATTTATTTACACCTTCACATTAAATTTAGGAGGATTGTAAACGAAATGGACCTAATCTAGTGTTGTGATGTGTTGTACACATTCACATTGGATTTAGGCCCCTTTAAAGCTAAATAGACTTAATTTTTCCTTAATTTAGTGTTGTAAAGTGTATTTATTCACACTTTCACATTGAATTTTGACCCTTTTACATTTATGACCTTAATATCATCATTAATAGGCCGCTAAGACCCTATATTGTGTCTCCCAAGGAATAATTTAATCAAAATCCCAACAATATCAATAAGCAAACTTAATTTCTTCACTCCCCGACACTTTCTCTCTCTAAAAATCCCCTGTGGGGCCCATACACCACCTTGGGTGTATGAGTCCCATTTGGCCTATTTTTAAGGTTTTGAGCAAGAAAATTTGGGTTTTAAGCTTAAATTTTCTGAGTGTTAGCTTGTGGGATCCAATTAACGGGATATTAGATGGATTTCCTATATAAATGAGCTTTTGAATCACTATTTGACATAATCCTACATGATAGCAAGTCAAGCACTCAAGAGTTAAGTATTCCAAGACTTTACAAGATCATCAAGAGAGCATTCAAGAACATTTCTAAGGCATTCAAGGGTAGATTATTCATCATTTTTTGCAGCAATTCAAGATCCATCATCATATCAAGATTATCAAGCATCAAGCATGTTATTGAGCTAGTGTTGTGATGTTTCATTCAAGATCCAAGGTCAAGCATTCTTCTACACTTAACACAGATCTATATTTACATCCTTCATGGCCATTTCATGTTAGATTGTAGATTTACAAAGCATCATTTACAAGGCATCATTCAAGGTATCATTGCTCATGTTTCATGTTTCTTACCCTCATTTCATTATCTCATCATTTTCTTTAATTACCTAAAAGGGGTTTGAGCAAGGAAAACCCCTATTCACTAACAATCAACAATTTTTCTTCCTCTTTACATGTGTGATTGTAGATATGGGTGTCTTGTAGCATGAAGGAACTTCGAAGATTAGGTTACAAGCTTGGAGAAAGTTGTTGGAATTTTCCCCTCATTTGCAAGGTTGTAATCTTCACTAAAAAGTCACCCATAGCCCCGAAATTAGGGTTTCATATTCAAAAAATCAATTGGGAAGGGAAAAGCAGAAATTGAAGACCAGATTCAAACTTTGAAGTTCCAAAAAACCCTAACTAGAATCATATGCCAGTCCTGTCGTATGAGTCCCAATTTAGGTCATTTTTTAGATTTTGGCAATTTCAGATACCCTTTTTCTAGAAACCAGTTCCTACACAGAAACCTAGATCTGGGACTGATATGCCCAAACTGGCATATGAGTCCCAATAGGCCTAAATTTTATGTTATTCAGCATTTCGGACCTCCATTCAAGCTCTCTTAGATTTCCATGTGCTCCTCTATACTTTCCAGTTTGTTGTTCTAATTTATTTGTATTTATAGTTCTTTTAGTGAGGCTAAATGAATCATTGAGTTCAATCATTAGATCTTGCATTTCATACATTTTTCCAAGCCCTAGCTTGGTGGTGAACCCCCCATTTAGCCTCTTTTAATCTTAAATCATACCCTAGGATACCCTATTGCAAGATCTATTTCCCCTACTTCATCCTTGGATTAAGATCTCTAAGGTATCCTTGAGTGTAGCAAGTGCAAAATAGAAACCCTACCCTTGTGCTCCACCCCTCAAATGTGGGGAGTACTATATTTGTTGCTACATTTTGGTGAACCTGCATTTAGAACATCATAATTCTTATTTAGAGTGCATCATCATCCTAGATCTTGCTTGCATTAACATTGCATTAGGGTTTTCTTTAATTAATTGGCATTCTAGGGTTTCTAATTTTTACATTAGTGAAAGTGCATTTAGGTTGTAGTTTTTCATCTCAAATCATCAAAAATCAATTGAATTTTTCATTTTCATTTAGTTTATAGATCAAACAAACTAAAAATCATAAAAAACACTTAAAATTTCCTAAAATTTATGAAAAAACCCTAACTAGGACTCATACGCCCCTTTGGGTGATTTAGTCCTAGTCCAAATTTTAAACTACCTTTTACAACGTTAAACACCTCATTTATGTGCTTCTTAAGCCTCCTAGTAACATATAATATCAGTTTGGAAAGTTTTTGTAACTTTTGTTTTATGCATCTAGGTCAAAAACATCAATTTAGGGTAGTCATTTTTTAAATCATTTTAGTAGTAAAAATCGTTAGATCTGAAAATGTTCACAAATCTGAAATTTTGCATCATATGGATAAAATTACTTTTCAATTTTTCATATACAATGTTTTACATTCATAAAACTTTGCATAAGTTTGATAAAAGTGCTTTTCATTTTTGGATATACATTGTTTGCATTCTTAAATTTTTGCATACATTGGATAAAAGTACTTTTCATCTTTGGATATACATTGTTTACATTCTTGAAGCATTGCATAAAATGGTTAGAAGTTCTTTTCATTTTCATTCATACAATGTTAGTACATTACCTTTCTAGGAATGCTAAGAAAAGGTTCATATCCCCTTCCCATGAGAGTGTTTTAGTGAAAGAGAATACAACCTTGGACAATCGTAATGATCATATTATTTCTTCTCCTAATATCTCTCCTATTTGTGAAGAAGATATTTTGGTGTTAGAAGAACCAATCAATGATATTTTTGAGAGTCCTAGTTGTTTCTCTCCTCTTACCTCTCTTCGTGGACAAGACATTGATGAACAAGAAGAAACAACCAAAGGTAATCATGATGATAACATAACACAACAAGAGACCATTGAAACCTACCTACATAACACTTCAACTAGTCTAAATTCATCTCTCAACAATTTCCCCTATTGTGATAATGTTTTAGAGGATGAAATTGATTGTTAGGAGGATATTTTGGTGTTGGATGACCAAACCTCTAAGATCTATGACAACCCTCTTTATGTTTCTTCCCCTACCTTTCCTATTTTGGAAGAATTATGGCACAAGGGAGTGAAATTTTGGACAATCTTGGCAATCACATTTTTTCTTCTCCTAGTTGTGAGGAAGATGCTCTAATGTTAGAAAATACAACCAATGAGAGTCATGAGAATCTTATGTTTCTCTCTTCCCCTAGGAAAAACATTATTGAACAAGAGAATGCCATCATTGATAAACGAGACAATTCAACCATTGATCATTCCCCTACTTGCGATGAATTCATTTTGGAAGAACCAATCCTTGAATGTCAAGAACATTTGGTTTGTAGCTCTCCTAAAAACTCTCCTCCTATGGAGGATATCATGGTGCAAGAGAATGATAGTAATAGTGATGTGACCTCCTTGGATTATGGTGAAAAGATGATACTAGATTTCCCTTTATTAGAAATACATCAAACCAAGACCATTGAGGTTCTGAATGCACAAGTGTCCATTAAATCCCCCTTAACTACCAAACCTCCTACATACCTTGTGGTACATCGTAAGAATCCTCTAATCCTTTACCCACCTTTACAAAAATCTCAACCTAAAAACAAGCCTGAACTTATCCTTTACCCACCTAAGAATAATGTTTCACAACAACTAAGTCATAATACCATTGCTCATACATATAACACTAGGAGCAATCTATAACCAAGAAAAAATCCTTCAATATCCCTCCCATTGCCTAATCCTATCTTACCTAGTCCTCCTCATTTACCTACACAAAGTGGAAAGGAGTATGATCTTGTTGAACAACTTAAGAATACTCTTGCTAAGATATCATTGTGGGACCTTATTCAATCCTCCCCTCATTACCATAACATGATTCAAAGTTATTTACAACAAGCTCCTATCCCTTCTAATGTGCAACCAAATTACATAGCAACCCTGATTCAAGGAATAAATGCTAACATTGTTTTCCACCAAAGTGAGCTCCCTCCTTTGGAAGTGCAAAAAAAAAAGAATCTTTCATAATAATATCTTAATATAAAAGGATAGGGATAAAGTGAACCCTTGTTAACAATGTGTGACCCTTTTGGATAGGGTTGGTGTGGATAAATAAAAAATTCAACCTGACTCTTTTTCTATTAAGGGATTTGATAATGTAGGAAAGCACCCGCTTGGTGTGATCACTTTGCCTATTATAGTTGGAAAGGCCACATTAGAGACACTGATCCATGTTATGCCTCACAATCTTTCATATAATCTCCTTTTAGGCAGACCATGGATTCATGCAATGAATGGGGTGCCTTCTACTCTTCATCGTGTAATGAAGTATGTCTACAACAACAAATTGTACACACTCAAAGTTGACCTTGACCCAAAAAATTGTTTGAACATTGAGAAAAATAAGGAAAATCCTTTGAAAACATTAACACCAAATACACAAGTAGAACTGGTGCAATAGAAAGATAACGAAAAACACATTGAATAAATCACGAATCTATTAGAAGATGATTTGGGTTCCTTAGTCTTTGAACCAAAATTCATGGGTGAATACAAGATTATAAACAAAGACTCTGAAAATGAAAAAGAAAAAGCAGTAACGTCAACTCAAAATTCATAAGACCCTTCAAAAGCATCCACCTCAACCACTTTAGAAGAAGCACATTACGTGCAACAAACTTTGATGAACTTAATTATGAGCAACCTCTGAATCCAAAAGAGATGAAAAATATTTATGGAAAATCTTATGAAATGATGAAAGGATGTGGTGCTAGAGAACAAGGTATTCGTGTCCCTATAGAGCCTCACATACAAGAAAATAATAATGGCCTTGGTTATTGCCCCTCAAAAGACACAAATAAGCCTTCACTCAATATCAACACTCTTACAAAAGATTCTTCCAAGTTGACTTTAATAGTAGTGCATCCTGAATTGATAGGCACTAGTGTTCTTGATTATCATCCTTTGAACAAAATGAAAGAAACAAATAAATCCTCACTTAATGTCAATGGTATCATGCAAAACACTAATAATTTGAATTCATTAGATTTTACATCCTCCTTTCAAGGAGAGAACAAAATATCAAAATATAAAGAGTCTTGTGTAGATATGACACCTTGTACTAATCAAGAGATATCTTTGTCGCAAAATAAAGGAACATTTTCTATTGATCAAGAGAGTATCTTATCAAGGCTCCTCCAAGATCGTTTGATATTTCTCCCTCCAAGAACATGAAAGAAATTCTACTACAAGAGTTCATTTTGTGCATATGATAGAGTTCATGGTCATGCTACTAATGAATGAAGGGCTTTAAGTAATAGAATTCAACATCTTAAGGAATATGGTGCTCTTCCTTATGTTGAGGCACCTATTTTTGTAAGGAAAATCAGATCCAGAAATGACTCTCCTAAACGTCAATTCCTCAGGAAACAATGTAGATACACTTTTAATTTTTCAATTACAGCAAAATTAAGATGCACTTGAATTAAATATCAGAAACAAAGTATTTGACAATCACACATGAACACCATATATACGTGGGAAAACCCTTACGGGAGAAAAACCCACCACACTAAGAGATATCACTTTGTATTACAGTAATAGAGATTACATACAAATGCTAGACTTATCTTTCTGGTGTCATTATACAGCAGCATTCACCATGTACAATTTGTTTCAAGAACCTTCACGTTACAGTCCACAGAATAGAATTCATCCACTGATACAATCACTCAATAGTCTGTCGAATCAACCTTCGAACCAACCAACTAACCATCCAACCGATCACAATCTGCAATCTCAGAGTATATCCATGGCATTCCCTGTCTGTCGAATTTCCTCACAGAACCCTCACAACCGATTGTCTTCCAACTATTCAGATTTGGCTTCTCCTATTGGTCCACGAGATTCCACATAGGACGGTCAATCGGTCAACAGAACTCGCACTGTGTTGGCATCTCGGTGAGACACTAACAGTGTCTCGCCGATGCCACATAACCTTCATATTGATGTTGCCAAGAGATATCGTTATCGCTAAGATGTTCTATCAAGCTTTCAGTGTTATGCCGAAGCACCAAGTAGTCGCCCAGACCTATCGCTTTCGCTAGGAGATCATAGCGAGTCACCAAAGGTTATACCGAAGTCACAAGTCATATCGAGCTCCAAAGAATAGTCGGCAAGACTTACATCTTTCACTGAGAGAACATACCAAACTCCAAGACTTACCCCACAGTGTTCTTCCATTGCCAAGAGTTATATCGAAGATTCCTTATCATCGGCAAGACTTACATTCTTTGTTGGGACTTCTTCCCGAGATCATTCGGGTTACCCCGATAGCCATAGGCTATCAGCAAGACATCCTTTAGTCACTAAGACGTTTCTCTGAAACACTTCTAGTTACACCGAACACCGAACGGTTGGCAAGACTTAACACTCTCACCAAGACCTTTCCCTGATCGCTTTGAGTTACTCCGATGAACGTTAAACAAAACGTTGTCAGCGAGACTTTAACACATCGCCCAGACTTCTTCCCGAGCAAGCCTTTTGGCCAAGGGTCTCAATGATATATGATTGAATGGCCTATTGGCCAAAGAACTCCACATGACAAGAGATCACCCCGAACACAATATGTCACAGCGATAGAAACATTCGGTGAGACAGAAGCTAGGTCACAACGACCTGTACAAAACATGATGTTACCAATCTGCTAGTCGGCCAGACATGATAGATGTCATACCGACTTGGCTCCAATGGAGGTTTCAGCCTGTATTGATTGAGGCATAATTCCAACAATCTCCCACTTGACAAAGATCATACAGGCACCTCTAGAGCACAACATAACTTACTGAAAATCATGGGCACTAAGGCCCATTGAACTGGCACACCACCTAAACTTGTATGTGCTCACTGGCTTAGTCAATGAATCTGGAACATTCTCCAAAGTATCAACCTTTTCCAAACTAACCTTTCCATCCTCCACCATATCTCGTACAAAGTGGTACTGTACATCAATATGTTTCATCCTGGCATGGAAAGTAGGGTTCTTTGCTAGACAGATTGCACTCTGACTGTCACAGAAAATAGTTATTAGCCCTGCATCAAAACCAATGTTAGAACACAAGTGTTTCAACCAAACTGCTTCTTTACAAGCATGGGTAACTGCCATGTATTCAGCCTCCGTAGTGGGCAAAGCGACTACAGCCTACCGCTTACTCATCCAACTCACTACATCACCATTCAACATGAAAATGTATCCACTGGTGGACCTCATGCTATCAATGTCCCATGCCCAATCAGAATCTACATAACCACGAATACTGAGAGTCCTCTGTGATTCAACCAAGTTCCCATGGTAACACAAAGCAAAATCTGAAGTGCCCTTTAAATATCTGAAAACTCTTTTCACAGCATCCCAATGTGTTCTTCCTAGATTAACCATAAACCGACTAAGTACTCCCACTGCTTGGGCAATGTCTAGCCTTATACAGACCATTGCATACATGAGACTGCCAACCACACTAGCATAGGGTACACTGGTCATGTCCTCCATCTCAGTAGGAGATTTTGGACAATCCTCATTAGATAGCTTCATTCCCTGCATGACTGGAACCACTAGTTGTTTGTAATCATTCATACAAAATCTCTCAAGAACAGTCCTGACATACTTACTCTGACTGAGCCAAAGCTTTCTATTCTTCTTGTCCCTGGTTATCTCCATCCCTAGAATATACCTTGCTACACCAAGATCCTTCATTTCAAACTTAGCAGACAACTGCGACTTAAGATCATAAATCATTAGCTTACTATTGCCTATGAACAACATATCATCAACATAGAGAGCAATAACAAGTACTTGATCACTTTCAGCTTTATAATATACAAAATGATCAGATTTCGATCTCACAAATCCCAAAGACAATACAAAGTATCAAATTTCTGGTACCACATTCTAGGTGACTGCTTTAACCCATACAAAGACTTCTTTAATTTGCATACCAGTTTTCCTTACCTTTCTCATCAATGTGCTTAGTCTAGGACATATAGATTTCTTCTTCAAGATCACCATGAAGAAATGTTGTCTTCGCATCCATCTGTTCGACCTCTAAGTCATACACTACTGCAAGTGACAAAAGAAATCTAATAGATGTCGCTTTGCTATAGGAGAAAATATTTCCCCATAATCGATTCCCTCTGCTGGGAATAACCCTTTGCAACCAGTCTTGCCTTGTACTTTTCCACACTACCATCTTGACCAATTTTCTTCTTAAATTCCCATTTGCAGCCAACAACCTTCGCCTTTAGGCAAGGGCACTAGACTCCAGGTTTCATTCTTTTCTAATGATGCCATCTCTTCATTCATGGCTTCCAACCAAGAGTCTGAATCGGACATTTTAAATGCCTCCTTTACATTCCTAGGTTCATCAGTGCTAGAAATCAAAGCATAGGCACAAGTTGAATCAATCAAAGAGAACCCATACCTATCTAGTTGTTTTCTTTCACGGGTTGACCTCCTCACTTGCTGAGGTGAGGTTCTTCTTCTTGAGAACTTACTTGAGCTCTTGAGTTTCAGGTACATTTTGAATTTTGAATTCCTCTTTCTCTGGTGTAGGAGGAATTAATGCTACATCCTTATTGTTTTTGACTTTGTCTCTGACTGTAGATCCAAAGTGGAAGGTTTTAGCTCACGAAAGATTACACTTCCTATGTATACAACCTTCTCTGTATCGATTCCAAAGCTTGTATCCTTTTATGACATCACTATAGCAAATAAAAATACATTTGACAGCCTTGTTCTCCAGTTTAGATCTTTTCACATCCGACACATGAGCATATGCCTCACAGCCAAAAACACGAACATGTCTAAGAGAGGGCTTCTTACCAGACCACACTTCCAAAGGTGTTTTCTCAACAAGAGCAGAATTTGGAGAACGATTAATAAGATAACATGCAGTAGATAAAGCCTCAACCCAAAACTTCTCCTCCAAGTCAGCACTACTGAGCATACTTCGTGCTCTCTCCATCACTATCCTATTGAACCTTTCTGCAACTCCATTTTGCTATGGAGTATAAGGTGTAGTCTTGTGTCTTTTAATTCCATGGTCTTTACAGTATCTTTCAAATTCATTAGAACATAATTCACCGCCATTATCAGTCCTTAAGCATTTTATTTTTCTACCAGTTTGATTTTCAACAAGATTTTTAAATTCTTTAAACCGACTGAATACTTCTGATTTACTTTTCAGAAAATATACAAATGCTCTTCTTGAGTAATCATCAACAAACAACACATAGTATCTTGACTTAGACAAAGAAGGAACATCCACTGGACCAAAAACATCCAAATGAATATAATCTAGCAAACTAGAATATTTATGAGGACTAGAATAAAATGAAACATTGTGCTACTTTCCATATATACAGTGTTCACAGAATTCAAATTCAAGATTACAATCTTCAAGCCCCTCAACCAGTTTTTTATTCTTCAAGGTTTTTAAACATTTTTCTCCTATGTGGCCTAAGCTATGATGCCAAAGCATAGTCTTCTCTATAGGAATTTTTACTTCCATAGAGTTTACATAATTAGAAATATTTCCCTCTTTACCTCCATGAGCAGCTTTCAGTGACTTTCCAGAGACAATGTTACATTGAACAACATGTGCATCCAACTTGTACAGGGTACCAATTCGAGCACCTCTAGCCAGCACCATTGAACCTCTAGTCATCTTGCAGCCATTTCCAGAGAATGTGACTTGTACTCCAATATCATTCAGCATACCTAAAAAAAGAAAATTTCAAGCCAAACCTAGTATGTGCATAACATCATTGATCCCCTTCACTCTTCCATCAGGGAATTGTATTCTGACTCTTCCACAGCCAACAATCTCCAAAGTTGAGTCACTCGCCAAGTACACCTTTCCACCATTATATTCTTCATACTTTTTGAACCACTCTCTATGAGATGTCATCTGGAAAGATGCTCCAGAATCAATCAGCCAAACATCATCTGACGCCTGAGTAGCCAAGGCTGCAATGAAGGCGTCGCCATCACTATGAGAAGAACTATTATTGGAAGAACCCTTCTTCTTCTTCTTCTCCTCTTTACAATCCTTTCAGACATGACCAGGTTGCCCACAGTTCCAGCATTTCACCTTGGACTTCTTTCCAGGAGACTTTGATCTCCCCTCTAATTTTGATTTGGACTTCTTGTCCTTCTTCTTTCCTTTCTCTTTCGGTCTTCCTCTAATAGAAAGAGCTTCCTTTTCCATCTCAGAAGATTTCCTTCTCATCTCTTCTGACAGCAAAGAACCAACAACATCTTCCATCTTGAAACTGGATGTTGTACTCCCAATAGCCATCACCAGATGATCCCAAGAGTCTGGCAAAGAACACAATAATAGCATACATCGATCCTCTTCTTCAATTTTTACACCAACAGATGTCAATTGAGCAATTAGCATATTAAATGCATTCAAATGATCAGCTATAGACCCTCCTTCCTGCATTCTCAAAGAATACAGCTTCTTCCTCAAGAACAGTTTATTCACCAAGGACTTCCCTAGATAAATAGACGCCAGTCTCTTCCACAAAGAAGAGGCAGTCTTCTTCTCATGCACATTCAGAAGAACTGAGTCTGCCAAACAGAGCCTTATCAGCCCCTTAGACTTCCTATCTGCAAGATCCCAATCTTCTTGCTTCATGCCTGTAGGTTTAGTTCCAGACACAGCAAGCCACAGATAGCAATCAACTAGAAGATCCTCCATCTTGAGTTTCCACAACTCAAAGTTATTTCCATTGAACTTCTCTATTTCAAACTTTCCAGACGTGCTAGTCATCTCACCCTGTAATTAGAAATAACAAACTCTACAAGACTCCCACTGAACAGAATTGACTCAAAAAACCCAACGTACCCACAAGGATAACACAACTGGCTAGGCTCTGATACCACTTATAAGGAAAATCAGATGCGGAAACGACTCTCCTAAACGTCAATACCTCAGGAAAGAATGTAGATACACTTTTAATTTTTCAATTACAGCTAAATTAAGATGCACTTGAATTAAATATCAGAAACAGAGTATTTGACAATCACACATGAACACCAGATATACGTGGGAAAACCCTTACGGGAGAAAAACTCACCACACCAAGAGAAATCACTTTGTATTACAGTAATAGAGATTACATAGAAATGATAGACTTATCTTTCTAATGTCATTATACAGCAGCATTCACCATGTACAATTTGTTTCAGGAACCTTCATGTTACAGTCCATAGAATAGAATTCATCCACTGATACAATCACTCAACAGTCTATCGAATCAACCTTCGAACCAACCAACTGATCATCCAACTGATCACAATTTGCAATCTCAGAGTATATCCATGGTGTTCCCTGTTTGTCGAACTTCCTCACAGAACCGTCACAACCGATTGTCTTCCAACTGTTCAGATTTGGCTTCTCCTATTGGTC
The DNA here is from genome assembly GCA_007258455.2 of Sequoia sempervirens. NCBI lineage: Eukaryota > Viridiplantae > Streptophyta > Pinopsida > Cupressales > Cupressaceae > Sequoia > Sequoia sempervirens. Next base: position 4,252,727 of record VDFB02000010.1, on the reverse strand, counting down.
CACGAGATTCCACATAGGATGGTCAATCGATCAACAGAACTCGCACTGTGTTGGCATCTCGGTGAGACACTAACAGTGTCTCACTGATGCCACATAACCTTCATATCGATGTCACCAAGAGATATCGTTATTGACAAGATGTTCTATAGAGCTTTCAGTGTTACGCCGAAGTACCAAGCAGTCACCCAGACCTATCTCTTTCGCCAAGAGATCATAGCGAGTCACCAAAGGTTATATCAAAGTCACAAGTCATATCGAGCTCCAAAGAATAGTCGGCAAGACTTACATCTTTTTCCGAGAGAACATACCAAACTCCAAGACTTACCTTGAAGTGTTCATCTGTCGCCAAGAGTTATATCGAAGATTCCTTATCATCAGCGAGACTTACATTCTTCGTTAGGACTTCTTCCCGAGACGATTCAGGTTACCTCGATAGCCATAGGCTATCAGCAAGACATCCTTCAGTCGCTAAGATGTTTCTCTGAAACCCTTCTAGTTACACCGAACACCGAACAGTCGGCAAGACTTAACACTCTCGCCAAGACCTTTCCTTGATCGCTTTGAGTTACTCCAATGAATGTTAAACCAAACGCTATCGGTGAGACTTTGACACATCGCCTAGACTTCTTCCCGAACAAGCCTTTTGGCCAAGGGTCTCAACGATATACGATTGAATGGCTTGTCAGCCAAAGAACTCCACACGACAAGAGATCACCCCGAACACAATATGTCACAGTAATAGAAACATTCGGTGAGACAGAAGCTAGGTCATATCGACCTATACAAAACATGATGTTACCAATTTGCTAGTCGGCCAGACATGATAGATGTCATACCGACTTGGCTCCAATGGAGGTTTCAGCCTGTATTGATTGAGGCATAATTCCAACAATTTCTTCTAATTGACACTTATTTTCATCCTATTCGGCTCATCCTTGTCCTACACTAAGTGGGGGGAAATGGGTTAGTTAGCCTTGTCCTTGTATGTCACTTGTCATTGTCTCTTTTGGCTAGTTGATCACCTTTCATGTATATACAAGAGCAAGCTTGGGATGTGGATGACATGCCTTAAGTTGGCTTGCATGTGACATAATTATTCATGGCATAGCTTATTGGAAACATATGACTTGGCATAGGGATTTTTGAATAAGCTCTCATGTCTTCTTCTACTTTAAAGCAATTTCTCATAGTAATGGTGTTAACAACTGCTTTAAAGTGGGGGCATACATTGACACTCATGTTTCACTTGTGATTGTTTTTCTTCCTGCAATGCATCCTTTTCTTGGTGGTGTCATTGGGTTTGATTTCCTCTAAGAATGTAGGTATTTCTTTGACTTTTCCTCTCTTGGAGACATTAGGCATGATGTTCCCTAATAAGAGACCTTGCACGAATTAAGAAAAATCTCTTTGAACGCACCTTACACTATTTATATGGCCACCTTGCATAAGACACTTTTCATGTATGTGGAGCCATCTTGTTTGTTCATGAGTTCCAAGCATATGAAAATTTTCTTGCCTCATGAAGCTCGAAGTTCATTGTTTGTTCATGAGCTCCAAGAGTATGAATTTTTTCTTGTCTTATGAAGCTTGAAGATCATTTTTGTGTGGTGCCTTATCAAAGTTATCAGGAGGTCTAACTTTGGTATGGTTAGATAGGAAGTTGATCCGAGGCATGACTTTCCCTTAGACAATCACATCTGTGTGTGAGCACATATCAGTCATATTTGTCTCACCTTCCTGGATTACTCACCCAGCGGACAACCAAGAGTTTTGTTGCCTCAAAGTGAGCATGCATCTTTGGAAAAAAATCCTAGATCTAATCCACATTGTGTTGGACAAATGATCGAAGCTTGATCCACCTCTTTTTTTTAATTTTTGCTTGTTTTTGTTTTTCTTTCTTTCAATTATCGACATTGCATATTTGATTATCTTGTTTTGTTGCACATCATACACCTTGTATGTGTCCTTTTGTGCTTATGATGGTTTGATGTAGGATCTTGGATCATGGGGGATTGACCACTCCCTTGATCTTTTTCATCCTAGACCATCTGCATTGGTACACTTGGACCCCTCTTGAATGTCTAGTTTAGTGTGATTTTGAAGCAAGTTCCTCCTCTCACTAAAGTGGGGGCTAAATGTGGCAATAGAAAAATTGCACCTTTTCCTTGCTTGACTTGGGAATAATTAATGATAAATTGGACTTAATATAGCCTTGATCTAGTGTTGTGATGTGTTTTACATAGCACATTAGGCTTAGGGCCCTTCTAAGCTAAATAAACCCAACTTTTTGTAGTTTAGTGTTGTAAAGTGTATTTATTTACACCTTCACATTAAATTTAGGAGGCTTGTAAAATAAATGGACCTAATCTAGTGTTGTAATGTGTTGTACACATTCACATTGGATTTAGGCCCCTTTTAAGCTAAATAGACCTAATTTTTCCTTAATTTAGTGTTTTAAAGTGTATTTATTCACACTTTCACATTGAATTTTGACCCTTTTGCATTTATGACCTTAATATCATCATTAATAGGCCCCTAAGACCCTATATTGTGCCTCCCAAGGCATATTTCAATCCAAATCATGACAATATCAATAAAGAGACTTAATTTCTTCACTCCCTAACACTTTCTCTCTCCAAAAAGCCTCTATGGGACCCATACGCCACCCTGGGTGTATGAGTCCCACACAGGTGGGACCCATATGCCATAGATGGCGTATGAGTCCCATTTGGCCTATTTTTTAAGGTTTTAAGTTCAAATTTTATGAGTTTCGACCTATGGGATCCAATTAACAGGATATTAGATGGATTGCCTATATAAATGAGCTTCCAAATCACTATTTGACATAAGCCTACATGATATCAAGTCAAGCACTCAAGAGTTAAGCATTCCAAGACTTTACAAGATCATTTCTAGGGCATTCAAGGGTAGATTCTTCATCATTTGTTGCAGCAATTCAATATGCATCATCATGTCAAGATTATCAAGCACCAAGCATGTTAGTGAGCTCATGTTGTGATGTTTCATTCGAGATCCAAGGTCAATCATTGTTCTACACTTATCTCAAGATCTATATTTACATCCTTCATGGCCATTTCATGTTAGATTGTAGATTTACAAAGCATCATTTACAAGGCATCATTCAAGGTATCATTTATCATGTTTCATGTTTCATACCCTCATTTCATTATCTCATCATTTGCTTTAATTATCTAAAAGGGGTTTGACCAAGGCAAACCCCTATTCACTAACAATCAACAAGTTCTCCTCCTCTTTACATGTGTGATTTCAGATCTAGGTGTCAAAGAGCATGAAGGACTTTGAATATTAGCTTACATGCTTGGAGAAAGTTGTTGTAATTGTCCCCTCATTTGCAAGGTTGTAATCTTCACTAAAAAGTCACCCACAGCCCTGAAATCAGGGTTTCGGATCTAGAAATCAATTGGGAAGGGCATAGCAGACATTGAAGACCAGATTCAAACTTTGAAGATCCAAAAAACCCTAACTGGACTCATATGCTAGTTTTGGCATATGATTCCCATTTTAGGTCATTTTTCATATTTTGGCAGTTTCAGATACCCTTTTTCCATAAACCAGTTCCTGCACAGAAACCCAGATCTGTGATTGATACACCCATACTAGCATATGATTCCTAGTAGGCCTAAATTTTAGGTTATTCGACATTTCAAGGGCCTCGTTCAAGATCTCTCATGTTTCCAAGTTCTCCTTTGTACTTTTCTAGTTTATTGTTCTAATTTATTTTCATTTATAGTTCATTTAGTGAGGTTTTATGCATCATTGAGTTCAATCATTAGATCTTGCATTTAATACATTTTCCAATCCCTAGCTTGGTGGTGAACCCCCCATTTATCCTCTTGTAATCTTAAATCATACCCTAGAATACCCTATTGCAAGATCTCTTTCCCCTACTTCATCCTTGGATTGAGATCTCTAAAGTGTCCTTGAGTGTAGTAGGTGTGAAATAGGAATCCTACCCTTGTGTTTCATCCCTCAAAGGTGGGGAGTACTATTTCCATTGCTACAATAGATATTTGTGCACCTTTCATAAAATTTTGAAGTTGAATTTGTTGATCGAGGGTATGGGTGCCCTTGATTGAGATATAAGAGTCTGGATCTGTAAACTTTTGGGTTGTAAGGTATAGATCTACACTATATTTTCCTATAGATTTCTATTGATAGAACCTTAAAATCTAGCCTAGACACATGAAAAGAGGGGGAAAGGTTGTGTTGTATAGGTTTTTCCTAAGATAAACCTTGTTTTGGTATTTTCACTTCCATGTACAACAAATGATGATTATCGAGATGGCATACCCTAGGTCAACAAAAGGCCAAAATTATAATTGGAAAACTAAAGAGAGTGCAAATAGGGGAATACAATCGTTAAAAGATGAGCAACAAACTAAAGAGAGTGCAAATAACAACTAAACAACACCCTACACTTCAAGATTGGGAAAATGATGAACTTAACAACATAAAAATGGAACCTTTTACCTTGTAGAGTTGTTCTTTGGTTGGCCCTTTGATTGTAGATGAGATGTATGCTCCTTGATGGCAAGTACATGCAAGATGTGAAGTGTGAGATGCAAGATAGTTGGACAAAATAGACGCAAATGGCTAAGTGTAGATTGAGAAACAAAATTGCAAGAGTTTAGCTAGCAAAATGATCTCTCCCAAATGAGAGAAAGGGGGGGTATTTATAGGAATTTTGAGAATTCCTAGAAGAAATGGACGGTTGAGATTGATCCCCCACATGGCCAAGATGTAGGGCTATGGTGAGTTGAGAACTCACAAGCCCTCACATCTTGACATGTGGCAAGGGGAGAGGCTTAAGAAAGATGAGGTGGACATGAGGTGGCCAAAAGGTACATGAGGTGAAGGAAGGACAAGTACCTTCCAAGTACCTTGGGGAGTGAGAATATTTCCTCAAAAAGGAATTTCTTGTCCCCAAGTGAGAGTGAAAGGGACATTTGAGAAATTTTGGAATTCCTCAAAAATCTCCATTGGAAAAGGAGAGGTGGTTGGAGAAATAAATATGAATTAAAAATTCACATTCTTAGGAGAGTCTAAAGGATAAAAGGTGAGCTCCAAAAAGGTGGGACTTGGTCACATGTGGATGATGTGACAAGTCCAAGGTTCTAGAAGCTTTGGAAGATAGAATGTGAATTAAAAATTCTCATAGGGAAGAGGAGAATCTAGGATAAATAAATATGAATTAAAAATTCACATGGGAAAGAGGGTCAATGCTAAAAAGAGATAAATGCAAAGGTTGCCTAGAAAGGTGGTGCTAAATATGGCTAATGACCTTGGTTAAGGTTGTGCAAATATTTGATTAGAATAATTAATGGAAGATTAGAGGCAAGTGGGAAATTATGGAGGATGGGACCCTAATGATGATTAGGGGTGTGCACATCTTAATCATAAATTAATTATGACTAAGAAAGAGGGTTAGATTGCTAAGAGGGATTAGAGGCCAACTTGCAAAAGTTGGAGGATGTGACACATCCTAATCAAGGATTAGGCATGTGCACATCCCTAATTATGAGATTAGAAGATGGATTAGGATAAGATAAAAATGATGGAGGATGTGACATGAGGAGGAATTAAATAAATGTGATATTTATTTAATTCATTTGATGAAAGGGGAATGTATTTAATTATTTAACTAGATACCTTAGGGATTAGAAGAACTTTAGAGGGATTAATTAAATAATAGTGATATTACTTAATTAATGTGGATAAGGAGATGTTTAGACGAAAGGGGATAAATTTGGATAAATTAAGTGTCCAAATTTAGGTGTCTACATTTTGCCCCTCTTTGAGATGGTGTTACGAAGTAGCATCATTTCAAAGATCATTAAAAAATAGAACCTAGAAAAAGATGGTTAGATTGGGAAAGATGCCCCAGTCATTCCTTTGAATGATTAGGAAAGGAAAAAGATGATGAAAATTAGGGATGAAGGATGCCCCCTCGAGAGGACATGTGGGTTCAAGAGAACACAGGTGGGCTCTCAAAATGGATGAGATGATTCAAGGGGAGATGAAAAAGATGATGCAAAGTGATGGGAGGATAAGTGGTAGGAGATGGATGAAGCACAAATGGATTGAAAGTGATGCTGCCCTAGTCAAGCTACAAGCCAAAAGGGGTTGATGATGGATGGAGTGTTGTTAATGAGGGAATGAGAGGTCCTAAATAAACATGAGGATAGGGAAGGATACACCCCAATGAGTGGTATTGATGATGGAAGGATACATCCCAAAACACCACTAGAGGATAGGGAAGAATACCTCTCGATGATGATGATGAAAGTGTTGTCGATGAGGGAAAGATAAAACAACACCGAGGGGATATGGGAGAATACAGATGGATAATTATGATAATGATGGGGTTAAGGCGAATATGATTAGATGATTTGTGCGAGTGGGGGGGGGAGAATGATGAAGGATGAATGCACGGATGGGGAAGATGAAATGCAATCCTAATGCAAATTTTCCATCTTTGGAGCACTGATTTTTGCTATAGCATAAGACACAAGATGCCAAGGTATAAAGAACCAAGGTAGATTAGTGTATAATGCATGAAACAAACACATCAAACAAGAAGGTTATCCCAACACGCCAAAGTCATGATGACCTTGGTCGAGCTAGGTATTGGGATAACCACAAGCACACAAGGATGCCCCAGCGTAACACAAGACCTCGGGGATCTTGGTGGGTACTACGTGGGACAACCAAGAAGACAACAATGAAGAAAAGATCAAGATACACCCCTATGTTGACTAGTCAAAGCATACCATGATATGATGGATCAAGGCGACCATGACAAGTGATGATAGGGAGCTCAAATGATAAAAAAAAATCCAAAAGCATTAAAAGATCACAATAATTTCAAACATCCTTTGCCATAGGATCAGGGGGATGGATGGGATTGATGAGGTCTGTTAGGAAGGATGCATCCTGTTGAGACCGATGATGGATACTAAACTAAAAGATCGATAGGACATAGGATATTTAAAATTGATTGGATTTGATGATACAAGTGGATCTCATTTGTTAAGATCCAACTAGATACGAGCATAGCTTGACGATGCGACACGAGAGACATGACACAAGATAGGAGACTTCGATGGATGATAAAGACGGGACAGACAATAGGAACAAGAGATGAAGAAAAATGATAGATGATAAAGGATCGGATGGATAAAGCAGAAATACTGATGATGGAACCCCGGGGGCGGATCAAATGATCAACCTTGCCTACGTGAAAGCGCAGGGGCAACGTAGTTCGATGAAAGGTCAAAGACAAGTGATGGATAAAAGATGATGAGATAACCCTAGATAAGGGGATAAAATGATTGGATTGACATGATGGGACAAGATAGACCTGTGGGATTGGATTGGAGGATAGTGACTAGAAAAAGCTTAGGGATCGGATAGTTATTCAAATCATCAAAAGATGAATTGGGAGGATGAGATGATGAATAGATGAATGATGAGAAAGGATAGGAGATTGAAAAGATGTGTAAAAGAAGCAGAAGTGATGATGATGAGGTAGATGGAATTGGGTTGCATGTGGAGTAGCCTATAGCTAGATACCAAGGACAAGGGATTATGAGATGGGATGAGGATAAGGAGACGAGGGTTGGGAGATGAAAAGGATTGGTTGGATTGATGGATAGGAAGATAAGGATGGGAAGGTGGATATAAGGATTGGTTGGATTGATGGATAGGAAGATAAGGATTTGGATGAGGAAAAGGGATGCTATGATGGAAGGATAGGAAGATAAGGATAGGGAGATAGGTATAACGATAAGGAGATGAGGAGGGGGAAATGGAAGGGATTGTTCTGATGGAATGAATGATGTCTCCAAGGACTGTATCATAGAGGAAGATAGATGCGCCCACTCTAGATATGCCCTGTGTGAGGAGGCATGAAAGATGCAATAGGAAAATAAAGGAGCTAGATGGATGAAGATAGGATGCATGGATAAGGAAGGGAGATTGAAGGTAGTATGACGAGTGGATAAGGCAGGTAGATGAGTGTGAATGTATACTAAGATGATTAGGATAGTGTGTGGATGAGGGGAATGTATGCTAAGAGGTGTCAAAATCATGCATAGATAGGTGCCCCTATTTTTTTATCAAGATCACAAGAAGGATGGAGGGACAGGATAAATGAGATATGCCAAGCGGGATGTATAAGATAGGCAGGATGGAGGGGATGAATAAAAAGGATGTATAAGAGGAAGACGGGTGCATGGCTGGAAGCATAGCGGATGGAGGGAACACATATCAGGAAGCTGCCCCCAAGTGCAGATGGGGATTTATGCATGACGCCTGTTTTCCAGGTTTTCGTTATGGTACTTATCCAAGGTGCTTGTTTGCCAAGATTTCACCATTGGATGGATTATTTCTCTTTACTATTTTATTTTTTATTTATTTTTATTTTTATTTTATTTTTTTTGACTCTTTTTGGATTTTGAACTTTTTTGGATTTTTGGATTTTTTGCATAGCATGCAGAAGGAGATGGATAAGGATAGGGAGGCGAATAAGTGGATTTAGAAGACATGCAATAAGGATATGGATGAAGGACTCAAGCATCAAGTTCTATATGAGGTATTAAGAGCTCATTTTCAAGCTGACTGTTGGATGTTGGTACAACCTTATTAGGAGAAATGGATTATGCAAAAGGATGAATTAGAGGGATTTGATGGGGGAGATATGTGGGGTAATGGATGGGATGCTGGAATGGGTATGGATAGAATGATGAGGTGGATGTGTGATGGGGTGGTAAGTTCAGGACCAACATTGGCACATGTGGAGATGGATGTGAAAAGATAAGAGGACTAATGGATGGAGAATGTGGGGATAATGGAGATGGAATAGTGAATTTAAGGACATAGGGACCCAAAATAGACTTAGGAGATGAAAGGTGGGTATGGTTAGCTTTTAGATTAGCAACTTTGGATGTTCTTACAGATTTTTCATTTGATGGCATTGCATCTTTTTTCTTTGGGATCCACATGGTTTTGATCTTTTCTTTGCTACGCCTTTGTGGCCTACGAATTTGATTTGGATTTAGATTTTTCTTCACTTCACCATGTCTTTTAGAGGGGACATGGGGAGCTTTAGATTCATGTGGATATTTGGATTTATGCATTTTTGTGTTAGCATCCAAAGTGCTTTTAGTAGCAATGGGATGGGTGTGAGGAGATGGACGATGTGGAGTGATGGAGGTAGGATTATGAGGATTACGTGTAGATGGAGAATGTGTAGGTATGTGCCTTTGTTGATCCTGATTAGGATGTTTATGGTGGATGACATGGATAGGCATTGGATGGATAAAAGGATGAGATGGAGGAGGTGATTTTGGGATATATGGACCCAAAGTAAATGGAGTGGGTGGAGGGACATAAGAACCCAAGATGGATGGAGTAGATGAAGGATGGGATATGGTGGATGGAGGGATGTAAGGACCCAAGATGGATGGAGCAGATGAAGGAGGAATATGGATGGTTTTTTTGAGGCGATACGATAGAGGAGGAGGGATTGCAGCATATGATTTGGTGGAGCAATGGGAAGAACCGACATTTCTTTTGGAAAAGGCTCGTTGAGGACGTCTAGAGATTGTACCAACGTGTTTAGATTGTGAGTCTTGGGGAATAGATCCAAGACCTTGCATGCAAATTTATTCTTTGACTTGGATGGGCTCTAAAATACCTTGCTCGTGAAGGCCTAGACCTTTTCCTTGATAGTTCATGTTCTTGAGCATTCGATCCATGATAGGATTTTTGTTATTCTGAAAACATGATGCGAGTCCATTATTAGGTGGGGGATGATGGGTGGTATATACATTGTGTTTTTCTTCTGCAAGGAGGCCACCATGGAAGAATGTGAGAGTACCAAGGGGATATGCAAGCGGTGTGGGGATAGCATTTTTAGGCGATGATGGGGGATCCTGAGAAGGAGATGATGGGATAGCAGCATTTGGATGGGTTGTATCTAGAGAGGGAGTAGGGGATATGATAGGATCTGATTTTGTGGTAGCGGCTCATGCAATGGAGATGGAGGTGGAGCGGTAGAATCTTGAATGTCAAGAGGATCATGGGATGGAATGGATGGGGGACTATGATCTTGGAGACTAGATGGGATGGTAGATCTTGATCTGGAGGAGGGATATGTTGGCATGCTTTGGATCAGGCTCTTGGCATGACTCATCATGTGCGGAGGCATGATAATGGAGTCATGGGGGGACTCTTCAAGTGGGGAAGATGGAAGGATGGAGGATTCAAAACCTCGGGAATGGATACTCAGGAGTGGAAGAAGTGGATTGGATTTGGGTGTCGCCGATAGGTTCGACCATGGAGTAGGGGGTGGGTGTTAAATGGATTTGGTAGATGTGATGGTAGGAGGAGATGGGACCGGTGGATTCAGATGATGGTGGACGGTGGATTCTGAATGATGGTATGGATTGGATGGATGGTGAATGGTGGATGGAAGGGTCTCACACTAACGACCATGGATGATGGGTTGGGATGGCATGGTTCCACGACTGCAATGTGTGGAGTGGGGGATGTTTCCTTTGTTATAAGTCCTTGGAGAAACTTGAATACGCTAGGCTGAGATGGCAAGGTGGGAGTGGATGAAGGTTTATGAATTAGTGGACTAGGATTAGATGGAAGATTAAGACTGGATGGAGGATTAAGGTAAGGATATGGGCATGGGGAATTAGGATAGGATGACATGGACGGTGGATCGTTGGTAGAAGATATGGGCGGCGTGTTGTAATAAAGGTATTGGGATGGTGGATTAGGATGGGAAGATGCAGGTGTTGGATTAACATAGGGAGATGCGGATGTTGGATTAGGGTAAGTTGATGGGTGTGTTTGACTAGGATAGGAAGGTGTGAATGTAGGATTAGGCTGAACGGATTGGTATGGAAGATTAGGGTAGTGGGTACATGTGGATGATGGATTGTGATAAGAGGATGTGGATGGGGGATCAAGATAGGGGGATTGTGACGGAAAATTAGGATAAGGGGATGATGTAGATGAAGGATATGATGGATATGATGGACATCCCTTGTCAAAGGTAGCATAAGGAGTGTGATTAGGCATAGATGAAGACATGATGGGATAACTCGATGGGGTTATTGGATTTCAGAATGTGGGTGGAGAAAGCTTACTAGCAATGATAGTGTCAAGGGGATCTATGTCGTATACCTCTTGATCAACAAGACTTTCATTATCATTGTTGATGTAATTAGGGTTTTCCTTGACTACTATTGATGGAGAATAAGGATTCATAATGATGAAAGGGATGGAGGATGGTTTTCGATGGGAACAGACTAAAGGTCAAGCTGAAATTTTAGGTTAAGCTCAGATCAGGATTGAATTAAAGCTTAGATTAGGATGATCAAATGATGCGATGGGATTGATTTTGATGATCGGATTTGATTACTAAAGGATGACCTCAACACCGAATCTGCTTTGAGATGGAAGTAGATTGATTGGGTCAAAGGTGATTGGATAGGGATTCGATTGGATGCAATTGGATTGGATTGATTGATGATGGATAGGATGACGAAAGGGACTTTAAACGCCGTTCAAAGATTACCCTAGGTGACTTAGGATGCTGATTGATTGGATTAAATGATAAAGAGATCATTGCGGCACTGAATCCACTTTGAGATTGAAAATGGATTGATTGGGCCGATGATAATGATTAACTTAGGATGGATGACAATCCTAAGTGGATGTTGATGATGACGATCGGATCAGACACTTCAGTCAATTTGGATAACGTCTCGAGATGAAGTTCAAGGGATTTGGATGGGGAAAGTGATGATTTGATTGGGGGAATGAATGATAGAAATGGACAAATGACTGATCAAAACAAGTGAATAGCTACTCGGAACGAGTAAACGACTGCTCACAATGGATGAATGACTCTCAGAACGAGTGGAGAAGACCCAGAACGAGTGAACGAGCTCTCGAAAAGGATGAATGACTCTCGGAACGAGGAGAGGAGGACCTGAAACGAGCGAAAGAGTGCTCAAAACAGATGCTCGAATGTTCGTTTAGGATGGTGAATGGATGTATGGATGTTTAGAAAAGGGAGACAGGGGATGAAAAAGGGGTCCCAGGAAACTTCTCAAAAGTAGGGAGCGGTATATGTCATCGGAAAGAGCACAAAAAAATGAGAAGAATTTTTTTTGAATGGAGTCAATCGGACAAACGGTGTGAAAATGGCAGCCCCGGGAAGAAAGAGCAGAAGGTCAAGTCTGCCACCGGAGAGGTCAGGTCCGCCACAAGAGAGGTCAGGTCCGCCACAGGAGAGGTCAGGTCCGCCACCAGAAGGTCAGGTCCGCCACCGGAAGGTCAAGTCCGCCACCGAAGAGGTCAGATCCGCCACCAGAGGTCAGGTCTGCCACTGGAGAAAAATTTGCTCAAAAGTATGAAGTGTTATACGTCGTTGGAAAGAGCACGAAAAAATGAGAAGAATTGTTTTTGAATGGAGTCAATTAGATAAACAGTGTAGAAATGGTGGCCCCAGGAAGAAAGAGCAGAAGGTCAGGTCCGCCACAGCATGAGGTCAGGTCCGCCACCGAGGTCAGGTCCACCACCGGAAGGTCAGGTCTGCCACTAAGGTCAGGTCTGCCACAGGAGAGGTCAAGTCCACCACCGGAAGGTCAGGTCCGCCACCGGAGAGGTCAGGTCCACCACCAAGGTTAGGTCTACCATAGGAGAGGTCAGGTCCGCCACCAGAAGATCAAGTCCGCCATCGGAGAGGTCAGGTGCGCCACCGGAAGGTCAGGTCCGCCACCGGAGAGGTCAAGTCTGCCACCGGAGGTCAGGTCCGCCACCGGAGAAAAAGTTGCTCAAAAGTATGAAGTGTTATATGTCGTTGGAAAGAGCACGAAAAAATGAGAAGAATTGTTTTTGAACGGAGTCAATCAGATAAACAGTGTGGAAATGGTGGCCTCGAGAAGAAAGAGCAAAAGGTCAGGTCCACCACAGCAAGAGGTCAGGTCCGCCAAAGCATGTGGTTAGGTCCGCCACAGCATGAGGTCAGGTCCGCCAAAGGATAAGTTTAAGCTTTATTTTTGATAGATGAGTAAGGCAAAGGACCCAAAATATAGCAAACATTGATAAAAAGATTTGGCTAAACTGAAAAATGACTGGTTTTGCACGAGAAAGACAATTCAGACAGCACAACCCTAAGATTAGTAGATATGGGTATGGCCAACAAATTCCTCTACTCTAAGATGAACATGGTTGCTAAGGAGTCCTCGATATACACCCGGTACGTGAGGCCCAAACCGTGAACACCAACCTGTTACAAGCGTGAGTCAGGAACCTTAGTGAGATACTAAAGGCTTGAACCAACTCTTCACGTCATCCCGACGCTTCGCCAATTACAATGTGGTTGGATTGAGGTACAACTTTCGCTCTCCCCCCTTTATATACTCCACCGGTACGCGTGGTTGGAATCGTCCCTTGGGGTGATGAAATCCCCAAGCAGGTCCCACTAAGAAAATAGAAATAGGGTGACTCAAAGGACTTGGAAAGCTATGATTTCTCGTCACCCAGGATCCCCAAATGGCACAAGGGGATTGGATACGTCAAATATCCTTCCATAAGCACTCCAAACGAGGTTTGTTGACCCCTCTAATTAGACTATGTGCCTAATTTATCAAAGAACAATTGGCAAAAACTTGAAATTTTACCTTCGGGAGGTCAGGTCCGCCACCGGAGAGGTTAGGTCCGCCACTGGAGGTCAGGTCTGCCACCGGAGAGGTCAGGTCCGCCACCGGAGGTCAGGTCCACCACCGGAGAGGTCAGGTCCACCAATCTATAATCTGAACCTGGGAAAATGCCAAAAACAACAAACGTGAAAGAAAAAGACCCGTTTGTGGGTCCCACCGGGCGTGCCAGAAATGTGATAGGGGAATTTAATCGTTAAAAGATGAGCAACAAACTAAAGAGAGTGCAAATAACAACTAAACAACACCCTACACTTCAAGATTTGGCAAATGATGAACTTAACAACATAAAAATGGAACCTTTTACCTTGTAGAGTTGTTCTTTGGTTGGCCCTTCGATTGTAGATGAGATGTATGCTCCTTGATGGCAAGTAGATGCAAGATGTGAAGTGTGAGATGCAAGATAGTTGGACAAAATGGATGCAAATGGCTAAGTGTAGATTGAGAAACAAAATTGCAAGAGTTTGGCTAGCAAAATGATCTCTCCCAAATGAGAGAAAGGGGGGGTATTTATAGGAATTTTGAGAATTCCTAGAAGAAATGGACGGTTGAGATTGATCCCCCACATGGCCAAGATGTAGGGCTATGGTGAGTTGAGAACTCACAAGCCCTCACATCTTGACATGTGGCAAGGGGAGAGGCTTAAGAAAGATGAGGTGGACATGAGGTGGAGGAAAGACAAGTACCTTCCAAGTACCTTGGGGAGTGAAGATTTCCTCAAAAAGGAATTTCTTGTCCCCAAGTGAGAGTGAAAGGGACATTTGAGGAATTTTGGAATTCCTCAAAAATCTCCATGGGAAAAGGAGAGGTAGTTGGAGAAATAAATGTGAATTAAAAATTCACATTCTTAAGAGAGTCTAAAGGATAAAAGGTGAGTTCCAAAAAGGTGGGACTTGGTCACATGTGGATGATGTGACAAGTCCAAGGTTCTAAAAGCCTTGGAAGATAAAATGTGAATTAAAAATTCTCATAGGGAAGAGGAGAATCTAGGATAAATAAATGTGAATTAAAAATTCACATGGGAAAGAGGGTCAATGCTAAAAAGAGATAAATGCAAAGGTTGCCTAGAAAGGTGGTGCTAAATATGGCTAATGACCTTGGTTAAGGTTGTGCAAATATTTGATTAGAATAATTAATGGAAGATTAGAGGCAAGTGGGAAATTATGGAGGATGGGACCCTAATAATGATTAGGGGTGTGCACATCTTAATCATAAATTAATTATGACTAAGAAAGAGGGTTAGATTGCTAAGAGGGATTAAAGGCCAACTTGCAAAAGTTGGAGGATGTGACACATCCTAATCAAGGATTAGGCATGTGCACATCCCTAATGATGAGATTAGAAGATGGATTAGGATAAGATAAAAATGATGGAGGATGTGACATGAGGAGGAATTAAATAAATGTGATATTTATTTAATTCATTTGATGAAAGAGGAAGGTATTTAATTATTTAACTAGATACCTTAGGGATTAGAAGAACTTTAGAGGGATTAATTAAATAATAGTGATATTACTTAATTAATGTGGATAAGGAGATGTTTAGATGAAAGGGGATAAATTTGGATAAATTAAGTGTCCAAATTTAGGCGTCTACAGTAGGAACCCTTTAAGGTCTAGGGCGCCCATGCCCTTGACTAGGTGTTTTTTTCTCAAACTTGTTGGCATATCAATGATTTATAAATTTATTTTATTAATTTGTCCTCAAAATGAATAAATTATTATTATGATTAATGTTGTAGGAAAAATATGGTGTTAAGGTACTATGAAATTTTCAGGGGTGACAATGTATGATGCTACATTTAGCCCCCACTTTAGTGAGAGTATGACCTTACATTCATACTCACACTAAAGGAATAAATATCCATATCAAAACATCGAAGAGACGAGATGACACCAAGTTCAGGGATGCACAATCCCCCAACTTGGGATCCCATGAATCTACAATGTTAATACAAACATGCACATAAGACAAGGAAAGATTCAATCATACGTAAAGTACTCAATGAACAATTAATGGAGTATACTTAAAATAATACACAAAGCACACATAAAGAAAATAGACTACATACATTGAAGAATACACGAAGAAAGCATGTGGAAGACACGAATCAAACATGCAAAATACATAGAGAAAACACAACAAATACATGAAGAAAACATGAAAAAGACACAAGGAAAACACATAATCAACACATTCTAATCATGATAAAAATAAAACATAAACACAAGGTTAGTACACTAAAAAGGATTTGACTCAGTAAGGTAAAGATACCTTAGTCTTAAATTTTGTCTAAAATATCAAATGCCATCCCTTGACTATAATGTTAGACGAAATGGTGCCCTCATAAGGATTAGAAAGTTGTGTTATACTAGATCATTTCATGAGATACATAGATCTACTAGCTAGCAAGTTGCATTTTGTTGGGATTACATGCAATATAATGGGTTTCAAGAGGCTACCAAGCTATATTATGCTATTTGTCTCATGATACACATGGGTCCACTAGCAAGCAAGTTGTGTTATGCTCGGTGGCCATGTAAAAATTATCAAGCTCATAGACTAACAAGATCCACTATGCTACATCCATAAACTATTTTTCTAATCATGCCTTAGGGATTACATAAAATTTTAATGTTGTGGGGTACCATTTAATGTCATAGGGGATAAATCACTTCAGGGGGGTGTACAAAAGTTTAACATCATAGGAGAGAAATTAAATTCTTAACATAATAAGGGACGAATTGATAACCATGCCTCAGGGGACATTACAAATAACACCACCACCAAAGGGGTATGTCAATAAGTGAAAACTCACAAGATTTCAATGAAATGGATAGGGTGATTTGACCCCTCTTAAAATGTTGGAATACTTTCTTTTCTAATATTTTAAGCAAAAGAAGGGGAAAGACAGGATCCTCAAGAAGAATGCACACCTCCAAAACTAGTTATCCTTTCCCTCCAAGTGTAAAGAAAAGTAAAACCACACTAGAGACTATCGTGTTGCTACCATAGATTAAATATGGTTGGACACAAAATTGTACCACCATGAATAGAAATGAGAAAACATATGAAGCTACAAATGCAACATCATGAGGAGAAACTCCATAGAAGAGAGATTATTATTTATACTAATTAGGTGCATCAACACATGGAAGACCACCACAATCACTAAGTTGTTGAAATTAATTACTCAAGGCTTGAAATTCATTTGACCATACACTTGATGATATGCATAAAAAGAGTGATTCTTATGAAAATTATTACATGTTGGAGGAGGAAGTTAACCAAGTGGGCTTTGAGAAGCCTTGAAAAAATATACTCTTGGTCTAATGGAGGATAAGGAGTAGGACAAAAAAAAAATCTTACATCAAGAAAATCTTGCTCACTTACCACCAGACATTATAAATATAGAAGATGGCAGATAATGAGGTGTAGATGAAGGAGAAGGTTGGAAACCTAAACCACTTTTAGAAAGTTACAATTTAGACTTCACATGATCCTTTACTTGTGTAACAACAGAAATATGGTGCCCCACTTTTTAGGAGATGAAGCACAAGGATATGGTCTTATTTCACTATTGTTTCATTCAAGGAAACTGTAGAGATCTCAGTCCAATGATAGAATGAGAGAGAGAGATATATGATAAAGGTTGTCCTAGGGTATGATCAAAGGCTAAAAAAGGGGTTCACCACCAAGCAAGGGATTGGAAAGACTAGTAACATGCAAGATCAAACTATGAAACTTAATGATATGCTAGACTATAATAAATGACCTAGAAATGAATGCAAAATAGAATAGAAAACTGAGAAAACACAGAGGTGCACCTAGAAATTTGCAGAAGCTCTGAATAGGCTCTGAAATGCTGAAAATGTTAAATTTAAGGCACACCGGGACTCATACACCAAGCTAGGCATATCAATCCTAGGTTAGGGTTTCTGAGCTGAAACAAGAATTTGGTGATGACAAGTCTGGATCTTCATAAATCTAGAAATTTCACTATACTGGGACTGATATGCCACAAGTGGCATATCAGTCCCATTCAATTTTTTCAAGGAATCAAAGTCTAAATCTGCTCTCTTATCTCTACTCTTCCTTCCCAACCTAACTTCTGGATCTAAATATATTAAAAGACCTCCAAAACAAAATATATTTTGATTTGCTTATGGGGTGTTTTCCTTGGTCAAACCCCTAGTTTGGTAATTAAACCTTGATAAAAAAAAATTAATCTTGAAAGTAAATGTGAGTATAAACCCTAGCCTTAAGTGTGTCTAAGATTAGGAAATTTGAAATGCAATGCAGCCCTATTCTAATGTGCTATAATGAGATGCAAGAATGAAGCATGAAGATAAATGACTCACTTTGGGAGATTTCTAATCACCCTAATAAGCCATAACAAGACATGTATCTTCCTTAGGCTGAAAGTAGAGTGATAATGGAGGATGGAATCACTTAGGAAACAAGTCATTAGGTTTGGTTTGATGGCTAGTTGCATCTCCCCACCCTAGAATCCATCATGATTCACCATAGGCAACCAAAATCAACCCTTGACAATCCTAGATCTTGAATGAAAGTGAGCTTGAAGACCTGCAAAAAAACTATAATGCTACTCCAAGACTTCAAATTTTCTTGCTACTTACTCTTGAATGCTCTTTTAAAGAATTATTGAGTGCTTGTGAATGCTTAGATCTTTAAATTGTTCTTCTAGATGAAAATAATGACTTGAAAGCTTGTTTATATAGGCCCTTCATCTAATTTACCCTTATTTAGATCTCAAAAGTTGACATCAACCAAAATTTTGAATTAAAAACTTGACTTTCTAGTTCAAACCCTAAAAAGGGGCCACATGAGACTCATATGCCACTTGTGACATATGGGTCCCACCTAGGGGGACTCATACACCCAAGGTGGCATATGAGTCCCACCCTAGTATTTCAGGGTAGGTCAATGATGGGTTGTAAGAAAATTAAGTGAATTTATTGATTTTATTGGTATTTTAGGCAAAGTAAGCCTTGAGATCTGAAATAAGGGTCTTAGGGGCCTATTAATGATGATTTAAAGGTTCATAAATGCAAGGGTACTAAAATAGGTCCAGATTAAGTGAGGAATTATACCATCTCCAAGAAGGGAGTAAAATTTTCATCATTACATCAAGCCCCACTTTAGCACCCACATGAATCTACATGCATATGCAAGCTAAAGGAATCCAAACAATAAACTTCATTTCATAAAAGGATACTCATATGGATTCATTTGTAGTACAGGAGAATGAATCCCCCATGATAGCTATCTATAAAACCACAATGTTATGAACTGCATCCTGCAACACCAATTCGTTAGCTGTTTAAAATTCTCTTATCTAACTTCTTCACGAAATCAAATTCAAGGGTAGATGTATGCCCCCATTAATTATGCTTTCTTTACAAAGGTGGAATCAAGGTAGCAGTCTAATCACATCAAATTAGATGAATCTGATCATAGGGTATTTCCAAGTACCATACCATGTAGTGAGAGACATTTGATGAGATCGGGAGTGGAACCATGATTTCAATGCGACAAACGACATTGAAAATGGAGTTTGCTAGCCCCTGTTATGCTAGTTTGAATGGAAAAGCACTTTTTACCCTAATATGCCAAAGACCTAATTTACACATATATAAGAGTAAAAAGTAAAGTAACTTGTAATCATTTTGTCTTTTAACTTCTTGTAGTTTGAATTCATTGGATATTGAGTGAAAATGCTAAGTATTTGAGAGTACATGCCCCCGAGACTCGATAGCTTGTGTGAGGAGGTGGCACGAGGCAATCTTTAGCATCAGGTGAATTGATTTTTTGACACTTTAGCTTTGTTTGTATGCATTTCTAGGTAGATTTAGGACCCTAGAAGAAAATTTCACAAAGCATCCCTTTTCTTTACGAATTGTCCCCTTTTTTGCAAAGTGTCCCACTTTTTCGTGAAGTGTCCCACTTTTTTGCAAAGTGTCTCGTTTCTTCATGAAGTGTCCCAAATAGGAAATAAAGTGTCTAGGACCCTTAGAATAGTATCCTAGAGAAACTTTAGCATACTTTTTGACTATTGATGTATAGATTTTATATTTTAGAATGTTTATAGGGGAGATTTTTTCTTTTTGTTAGATTCCACCTCAGTCACAACGTCTCAGCGGAAAATCATTTTGTCATCTACGAGACCTTGTCTCAACATTATCAGAGGTAGATACTCAAATTTTACAGAACATTGGGATTTATTAGGCATACCTCATGTCTCCCATGAGGTACCACGACACCATGTTGATGGCGTTAGCAGAGAGATGGGATGCCAAAACCTACACATTTTGTCTACCCACTTGCAAAATGATGATCACCCTAGAGGATGTACAACACATCCTTCGAGTTCCCATCCTAGGTGAGACTATGAACTTTGCAAGGGATGATACATACACCCAAATGTGAGTAGATATAGGATATTGCCTTGGAGGACCAGTTCGAGAGGAGATCATAGGGCCACATATTGAGTTAGTGTGGCTACTCTATGCACAATCACCACTGTTGAGACAGATCATGATGTTCACAGTAGCACTAGTACTTGTCCCTAATGGTCGGGGAGCACACCTAGATGGAGGCCTAGTCCACATGATATGAAAGATGGAGTACCACAGGATCGTATATGCCTGGGGCCGTAGCATTCTTGCATATTTATATTATGATCTTGGATAATTCACACATCACAAGGTGGATAGCATGGTACATTATATGCTACTGCAGGTGTGGTGTTTAGAGAAAATAACATGCACCAGACTAACAAAGTTCCCTTCAATATCTTCCTTCGAATACCCATGCGCATTCAATTATACACTGAGACGGGCATGGCATTATGGGGATCTTTTATACTAGAGAGTCAGATTCAATCGCCTAGATCAAGAGATCCTATGGAGATCGTACCAGCTGATACCATAATGGTCGGATGAGACCCAAAAGTTGAGGAGATTACAAATGGACAAATTTTTATTGGGTAGACATGATTGCATAGTAAGACCATTCTACTATGATCATGTTATGTGGTAGTTTGGGTAGATACAGGTACCACCAATAGCACGACCCTTTTATAGGCGATCAGTGTGAAGTGCTCAGAGGCCTAGAGATACGAGATGATTCACTTCTGATGATGTCGACTTGAGTAACTCAGATAATGATGACCTTGATATTCCCTCGGTATCCAATTTTGATGGTGTCAATGCTACAGATGCATACGAGGAGTGGTGGGTAGCAGCATGACTAGCTTCGGTGTTCCCCATGGATTAGCCTATATGCTTTGCAGGACCACTTCTAGATTAGAGCGATGAGGAGGATGAGATAGGTGAGGATACAGGGCTCAGGGTGGCAGACCTATTTGTAGATGAGTTGGATGAGGACTACGACAAGGAGGTAGACCCAGACTATGAGAGAGAGCAGGAGAATGAGGAGGAGTAGTTGATGAATGAAGACAGTGACATGACAGATGAGGTTGATGAGCCTAGTTTTTGGTCCAATTTTGGGTAGAATCTATAGTTTATTTGCTAGCAGTTGTCAAGGACTTTGATGTTAAATGTTGATATTTTCATAATGTTTCCCTCAAACCATAGGCATTGGGATTAATCCTATTTCTGTAAGTTTTAATGACATTGGCATATTATGTGGGTTATCTATATTAATTTTGCATATGGTTAATGAATGTTCCTTAAGGTGGTTATAGATATGCAATTATTGTGCGTACTAACATTTCCATGCATATTTAATTTGAGGATGCTAAGTTGAGGAAGACACCGCTAGCTGGGCATGCACTGTAATGTCCAACAAAGGAATTGCTCAAAGGTCAAAGGAGGTCAATGACAAAAGAATCCTCATGCAAACCGAATGTAACCACCTTGTAGTGGACTTTAATGTTGGTTGAGCAGATGCAGGCGTTACTGTTGTGCTAAATCTACATTTGAACCACATGTCTGACCAAATTCCATGCACGCGTACCCACTGCCACTCCACTTTCTTTGTTTTCCCTAAATGGTGTCCTCCTAGTCGTGGACTAGACTGCCTTGTTTAGTTGATATTATAAATAAAGATTTGATGCTCCTTCTTAGGGGTTGCACGATTTGATATTGTACTTGCACTCTCAATTTTTCAGTAATACATATACATTACTCTTTTGTACTCATGATTTATAGTGAATAAAATAAAGTTCTGAGTTCAAGCATCTAAATTCTCATTAGTTTCATAGGATACTTATCCAAGGGGGCTCACTTGGTGAGTAAGTTGTCCCTTAGTTTAGCATTAGTTTAGTATTACTTGTTCTTTAGTAATTAGTTAGAAATCTGGCACTAGCTGTTCCTACAACCACTTGAATTCCATTCTGTGACTGTTCCTCCAGCCAAAGCAAACAGAGTAGTGCCCTGTTTGTCACTCATATTTTCATTTATGTTATGCATTTTAGTTTTATGTAGTTGTTGATTGATGATTGGAATTTATGGTATTCCCTTCTAATCAATTTACTTTCAGCATTGTGTGTTCCTTAGTTGTATAATTGAAAATGGCTACTTTGGGTTCCTTGTGCACATACTGTGCTGACCCATTTCAAGTTCGCATCCCTGGGTTGACAAGTTAAATGCACCTTCATGATGATTGAAATGGATATTTAGGTTAGATTTCCAATCTCTGAATCATGGCTATAAGGGCTTAGTTATTAAATCATTGTAGGACTCCAACATTTTTGGCATCGTTGCCGAGGATGGTGTCAAAATAGGGAGTTATTTGGAGTCATTGGTAGTTTTTCTTGTTGCGGTGCTTCTGGAAGTTGTTCTTAGTATATCCTCATTTAGGAAGTAATGACCCCCTTATTATTTACCAATTCTTTGTGTGAGCTAGCTAATAGTGAGTGATACTACATGCATAGAGGGAGGAGAAGGGATGCTTATGGGAGATTTCTTCCTAACAATCCTAATCCATTCTAGCTAGTTGAATATCAGAACCTACCAAGAGAAGAAGAAGGTCCACACCCCTTTGTTGATGCATTTCCTGATCTGACTAGCTCTAAAGTCTCCTCTAAAGAAAAAAATCATCTTGAGAACCCCTTTTCTTTGGAACTACATCAAGCAGGTATGAGTGATGCAAATAGGAACAGACCTAACCAACCAAATTTTCCTTTCCCCATTGCCCATCAGAATGAAGTTGAAAACATCAAGAACATCCCTACTTCAACACTCCCAAAGTTTTATGGACTTCTCACAGAAGATCTTGATTCCTTTTTTTTTCAGTTTGACATACTCTGTAGGAGTTATGATTATACCACTGATGCCAATATGATTAAGCTATTTCCTACCACTCTGAAAGAGGCTACATTAAGATGGTTCATGAGCCTCGGTAGAGATACTATGGAAACTTAGGAAGTTGTGAAGAAAAAATTCCTTGAGAAATACAAGGAATATTTTAGGAGAAATGATATGAGAGGAGGTGACATTTTCAGGATGTAGCAAAAGGAAGATGAGAGCCTGGAAGATTATATTGCAAGGTTTCTATTTTTCCTACAAAAATTTCCACACCATACACTCAATTAAGACTCACAAAAGTTGTTTTTCCTAAGGGAATCAATGATAGTTGCACTGATGCCTTGGACCTCATGGGAGGAGAAGATATCTCCCAAGTTCCTTGGGAAGATATTAAGAAAATATGCCATAACTACTCTAGTGCAGCTTCAAAGAAAGGGAGAGCTTACCAATCTTCCATGGGTAAGTCAACCACTGGTGGAGTTTCAAGAATGGATATTACTCATTTGCTGGCATAATTCAAGCAAGACATTATAAATAATCTAGCTACTTAGCTATATACACTTCAGGCCAACAATAAATAAGAGGAGACAGATGCACTGTTGACAGAGTATTGCCCCCACTGTAGACAAAAGAAGAGGGACTACAGATGCAAGATGATAGCTAATATTGAAAGCAAGCAGATTCCACCTGACTTCAAACCAATTCAGATTGAAGAAGACCACGTGTACTATGTTGCACAAAGGAGGCCTTGGGCTCCAAGACAAGGTATGCCACCGGATCCACTATGTTATGCTAGGCCATATTTTAATTCTTATTCATCTAGTAACCAATGGCAACCCCCATATCCATCCAGCTATGGAGGATATCCACCACAACCTTGGAGTAACCCTTCAAATGCTTATCCCAATCATCAAAAATCTCCACCCCAGTGGCAGCAACCTCAGGGGAAATGGAAGCAATTTCAAGGCATTGGTAGCTAGCTCTAGGAAATTGGCAGCAAACAAATCAATGGAGGGGAGGACAACAATGTCCTGCCCAAATAAATAGTTACATGCAGCCACCTTCTTAGCCCCAATAGCCTACCGTAATGCCTCCACTTGCTAATCCAAACTCAAATGTACCTAAACCTACTCAGCTACTAGCTTAGCCCACACCCAATCTAACTAACAAACCACAACAATAGCCTTCATACTCTATTGATTCAAGACAATTCCTTGCATATGTTGTGAGTGTAAGTGACATCCACTTGCATTCAAGAAGTACTCTACCATCCCCTTCCAAGCCCATTATCACTGAGCTTCCTATGGAAGAGGAAGAGGAACCTCTGAATGATCCAATTCAGCCAAGTGTACCTAAAAAATCCTGAACCAGTCCAAGTCAAGTAGACTAAACAAGAACCACCATTTCCTCAAAGATTGGAAGTTTCCAAGAAGGAAGAAAAGGAGTTTACAACTTTTGACATCTTGGATCAGCTGAAGTATATATGTGTCCAGATACCTCTATTTCAGGCCATAAAGGATGTTCCAATCTATGGCAAGGCAATCAAGGAAGCATGCCTCAAAAAGCCAGGTAGGAAAAAGAAAGACCCAAATATAGTTCATGTGGTGGGATAGCTAGCTTACATCATGCTTGGAAAAGTGACTATCCCCAAGTACAATGACCCAGGTAGTCCTGTGGTAGGAGTTGTTATGAATGGGAGCCAAATTAAGAATGCTCTAATTGATTTAGTGGCAGCAATAAATGTTGCAAGCATGAGATCTACTCCTACTATTCTACAGCTTGCTGATAGCTCTATTGTTAAGCCTAATGGTGTAGTGGAGGATCTTGTGGTATTTTTAGACTCCTGAGAGTACCCAGCAGACTTTATGATTCTTTCTCCTAAAGCTACACTAGGCGGGTATCCCATTATTCTTGGAAGGCCATGGTTAGCAACTGTAGATGCATACATTGGATGTCGGTTAGGTGACATGACCATTTCAGATGGGAAGAGCATGAAAAATATTATTCTCTATCCTCCTTCTCAGCCATCTCATGATGAAGATAATCCTGTATGGCCACATGTTGGTGAAGATGCCGAGGAAGTTAATTTTGTGGCACAGCTTATGATGTTAGGCAGAAGATCTTTCATGTGGCTCCAAGATGGGGATGAAGTATTGGCTAACATCATTCAGAACCATTGTGAAGTAGAGGAAGCATCATCTTTTCGTTCTACTACTCCAGTCAAGACACTTTTTCCTACTCTTCCTACAGCCATTGTTCATGTAGACAGACTTCCTACAGCAACAAGTATGTCCCATACATTGTTGCCATATGAACTAAAGGTACCATGTGTTAATGAAGCAGCCATGATAGAGTTAACTACACAAGTACAGGTGTCAGAAGGAAAATATCTGAATGTTAACAGTAAATTAAGTGAAGAACAACAATTGTTATTGGCAAACTTATTAAGGACCCATCAACATGCATTTGCATGGGATTATCATGATATGAAGGGAATGGACCCTAAACTTTGTACACATAGAATTTGCATCAGATATTATTTCACCCCAGTAAGACAGCCATAAAGAAGAATTAACCCTACACTAAGAGAAATTGTAAAAGGGAAACTACAAAAATTACTAGCTGCAGGATTTATCTACCCCATTTCAAATAGCCAGTGGGTGTCTCCATTAGTGATTGTTCCCAAGAAAGGAGGAAAATGGTGAGTTTGTGTTGATTATAGGGAACTTAATACTACCACCAAGAAGGACCACTTTCCCTTACCCTTCATTGATCAAGTTTTGGACACACTTTCAAGAAAGTGATACTTTTCTTTTCTAGGTGGATTCAGCGGCTACAACCAAATCCAAATTGCACTAGAGGACCAGGAGAAGACCAAATTTACCTATCCATGGGGGATCTATGCCTACTCAGTACTCCCATTTGGCTTATGCAATGCACCTGCAACTTTTCAGAGGGAAATCATTAGCATATTTTCAGACATTTCTCATGATTGTATGGAAATATGTATGGATGAATTTACCACTTATGGTGTTGATTTCAATCAAGCATTGGAAAATATCAAGAGAGTCCTACAGAGATGTGAAGACCAAAACTTGTCCTTAAACAGTGAAAATTGCTTCATGATGATGCAAGAAGGTGTATTTCTTGGCCACTAAATCTCCCACAAGGGAGTTCAATTAGATCCTACAAAGATTGAGGTAATCACAAATCTTCCCACACCTACAAAATAGAAGGATGTTAGGAGTTTCTTGGGTCATGTAGGATATTATAGGTGTTTCATCAAGGATTTTAGCAAGGTAGCAACACCATTGTATACTCTTCTCACTAAAAATGTTGAATTCCAGTGGATTGAAGCTTGTGACAAGGCATTTTCTGACTTGAAGGAAACTTTGACTCATGCTCATGTACTCAAAGGGCCTAATTGGGAACTTCCTTTTCACATCCATATTGATGCATTAGATTATGCCATAGGAGTAGTCTTAGGACAGAAAGAAGGAGTTGTTGAAAATGCCATTTACTGTGTCAGCAAAAATTTACAAGGAGCTAAATTCAATTATAGAGTGACAAAGAAAGAAATATTGGAAGTAATCTATGCACTGAACAAATTCAGACATTACATAATAGGTTACCAAATCTTTGTGCACACTAATCATACAACCATTAGATATGTCATGAATAAACCTTTGATCATAGGTAGGATGGCAAGATGGTTGTTGTTAATGCAGGAGTTTGATATAACCATTGTGGATAAGCCAGGGAAGGCCAATGTTGTTGCAGATTTTCATTCAAGGTTGACTACATCAGAAGACAATCAACCCATAGATGACTCTTTTTCTGGTGAGCATCTATTCTCCCTTAGTATACAAAAACCCTGGTATGCCGACATAGCCAATTATTTGGTCATAGGTAGAGTTCCTTCTCACTTCTCTCCAAAAGAGAAAAGGGAACTCATTGAAAAATATTTTCCTTTCTCCTAGATTGTTGGATGTTTGTTTTATACTAGACCAAACCATGTCATGAGGAGATGTGTGAGAGAAGATGAGACATATGACATTTTGCATGCATGCCACAATGAACCATGTGGAGGACACTTTGCATCAAAGAGGACAAAAATGAATATTTTGAACACATGATATTACTGGCCAACACTCCACAAGGATGTAGGAAGGTATACCAGAAAAATGGGATAGATGTCAAAGAATGGGTAGACCAACTAGATCTAATGAGATGCCACTTTTCCCTCAGGTAGTAATCACTCCCTTTGACAAGTGGGGATCAGATTTTGTAGGACCCATTGACCCTCCATCAAATGCTAAGTATTATATCTTGGCATGCACTGATTATGTGACAAAGTGGGTAGAAGTTAAGGCCACGAAGCATGCAAGAGATAACAATGTTGCAAAATTTCTTTATGAGGAAATTTTCACAAGATATGGAGTTCCAAGAGAAATAGTGACTAATCAAGGGGCTCAATTCACATCAACCTTTGTTGTAGCACTAGTTAATGAGTACAACATAAGGCACAGGAAGTCTACTCCTTATCACCCCCAGGCTAATGGCCAAGTTGAGGAGACCAAATGAGAAATTGAAGCCATTCTGACCAAAATGGTAGCTATTCATAGAAAGGATTAGGAAAATAGATTACCAAAAGTTGTTTGGGCCTATAGGACAACCTAGAAAACAACTACAGGCTTCACTCCATTTGAGTTGTTGTATTGAAAGACAACCATGATGCAAATTGAATTTGAATATAAGACTCTTCGGACTGCAGTAGATTTGGGGATGGACATTTCTGAGGCATAGAGAGAAAGAATCATGCAACTAAATTCTTTGGATGCGATAAGAAGAGTAGCCTTGCATCATACAGAGGTAGTGTAGAATCAGAGAATCAACTGGCATGACAAATTTATCAAGGACAAGAAATTCCAACCAGGAGATTGGACCCTAATCTATGACTCAAGATATTAGGACAATGCAGGAAAATTGCAGACAAGGTGGCTAGGACCATATGAAGTCATTGAGGTCTTTCCTAATGGAGCTATTCAACTTACTACCATTGACCCTATCAGATTCAAGTTACTTGTCAATTGTCATCGCCTCAAATTATATCACAAGCTAGCCTCCAAAGAAGAGTTCCTGCAGCAATTCACCCAGCATTCAGCACCCGAGCTTCCTGCAGCCAAAGGAAGTGGACCTATTATCCCTCCTTATGGCTAATTAAGGTACGTACTTGTCATAATAAAGAATTTCACTCTTGTGGAAGTCCATTTCTTCACCCATCCATCACCACCTTTCTCTCTCTTCCATCACTTCATTCCACCTCACCTCATTCCACCTCATTTTCATTAATTTCTCAATTTATTCACCAAAAAGGTGAATTGTACTTTCTCCACAATCTTTGCAACAAATCCTCCACACATTCAAGTATGTGTGCATTAATTGCTATCTTTTAATTATCTTTTAAGTGGATTCATTTAATTACTATACATTAGTATAGACGTTCACATAACATGTCATTATGCCCTGTCAAATCACCACTCACATCTCACATGTGCAAACACATGTCCAAATTTAGGTTGGGGGGGAAAGAAAAAGATGCAAATATATTTCCCATGTGTCAATTTATGTTAGGCTACGTAAAAAAATTTAAATGAGACAATTTGAATCTGAGTGAGAGGATGACTCGCATGTGTGAAGTGACACTAACTACAGCCACCATTTCTTCCCATCATAATTCTCCTTTACCAATCCTTTTCTTGCCATTATTGACTCTGTCGTAATCCTGAGTTGCAAGCAAAAAGGTAAAACAAAAGAAAGGGAAAATTCAGATGATATCAGCACTGGAAATTTAGCAGGTATTGCAAGGTGTTTGGTTTTTAGATAGGAATTACAGGAAGGAAATTTTGTAGAGTGATAGTTGATTACAAACAATGGGAGGAGGGCTAATTCAAAATGAGCCCTCAGTTCATGATGTTTTATTGCAGGATGCACAATGCCTGGCCGAATTTAGAAACTGTGGATGGTTAGATTACTTCCTGAAGTTGGATGGCTCTGATGAAGGCATTGCACTAGAATTCGCCCAGACATTTTTTGAAGGAAAAGCCACAGTAAAAGGGTTGGAGATTGTGGCAACTGAGGAAAGAATTGTAGATGTTATAGGGTTACCTGCCAATGGCGAACATTACCCTGTCTTCAGAGACGCCAGGTCAGCTAGGGTCAAATTTACAATACATGGTGATCCTCCAATCAGCGTGGATAAACAGGGTACCAAAAGAACCTCTCTACCCAAACCATGGAAGCAGGCAGCCGTCTACATTATAAGGTATCTCACCTGTAAAGGTCGTCTATCGAAATTGCATTCAATACATTTCAAACTCTTGAGTCACATGTGGCACGAAAGGAGGATGAATGTGCCATACGTTCTATACAATCTTCTCTCAATCATGGCAGTCGAGACCCAAAAAGGTAGGGACAATTATATTTCCTACCATTGTCTGATTAAATTGCTAGTTGAGAAGTCTCTATATCATGTGTCTAGAATGATGTGGGAAGAATTTATAAATGTTGATCAAATTATACCTAAGCACTTGCAACCTAGGGTTTTGCCTCAGCCTCATAGGTCTGGCAGGAGATTGAGCATGGCTGAAGCCACTCTTGGTGCTTCAACCTCTGGGGAAAGCCCTAGTGTAAACCCTTCTGCAGCAAAAGAAACCATAGAAATTAGTTCTTCTAGAACAGAGCACTCAGAAAAAAAAAGCTCCTCAAATTTTGATGAGGATGTTCCACTTGGCACCTTGATGAAAACTAGGGCACAGAAGATAGAAGTAGAAATGAGAAAAGGAAAGGCCAAAAGGCAACTAGCAAAAAGAAAGGTGTCAAGTTCTAAGAAGAGGAAGGCTAACACTATTCATCTTGCAACCAAAGAAAAATGTGAGAGCCCTCCTAGGAAATCAAGACTAGTTGGGCCAGCATTTACTACACCTCCATAAGAAAGCCCTAAGCCTGGTAAGACATCGCATGAGGACACTAAAGCTTCAATGGGGCAGGAGAATGTCAAAGAAGAAGACATATTTGAGAGAGAAAATATAACACTGGTCGATCTTGCTAACATTGCAGAAGAGTTTGAGGAAAATCAAAATTTCCTGCAGCATGAGCAAGAAGTCCTATAGCAAGAGGTCCTACAGCAATAGCCAGAACTAGAGAAGGATTTCCTGCAGCCACAACAAGAACAAGAAAAAGAGACCCTACAACAAGAAGTGGGAGAAGAAATAGTACCCCTGCAGCCAGAATTGCTTGAACAGCCTGAGTCGATGTAGATAGTACTATATGGAGAGAAACCATTGACAAAAATACTGGTAGGAATTCATAATCCTCCTGATTTTACAGTACATATGGAAATTTTGAATTTATGGAAATAGATACAAAGAAGAGAAGAGGAATGGAAGGAGGAAAAATGAAGATTGAAGAAGGAAATTCAAAAGAGAGATGAGGAATTGAAGGAAAAGATGCAGAAATTGCCATCCTGAAAAAGAGGGTGGATGATATGGCAGTATTGGTACCACAGATTTTGGAATGTAGGACCCCTCCAAAGGTCTATGCTCTACATTTGAAGGAGAAATATATCTCTTTAGACTGGTAAGGATTCTCTCAGGTTTGAATCCTTCTATTGACACCCTTGTTGAATTTTTCAATGCTTATTGAATTGCTTCCCCTTAAATGAAGAATTTGTTGTGTGAGTTTTATTTGCATAATTATGCTATAACTCAATACCATGATTGGAATCCGTTGTTGTATGTTAGGGATGTCCAATTAAGGGCATTTATGTCTTGGGTACAAAATGAGATTAGTTAGGGACAACAACATGGGGCTTATAAGCAATTGGAGTTTAACATCCCTCTGCCCATTAGGGCTAAATCAAGCAACCCAAAGGATATTTACAAAGAATGGCACAAAATGCTTCTTAGACCTAGTTATGGCAACAAGATTATGCCTTTGATTGAGGTAGTCTACAGTGAGTATGAGGTAAAGGAAACAACAAAGGAGGAAATTATGAGAAGATACCTATCACAAAGATGGAATAGCCTAACTAATGAGTTGAAATGGGTTGAACCTCATTCCACCTAGAATTATGCTGCAGCACTAAAAAGGATTGATAAGTATATTCAAATTGGGAGAACGAAGGGGCGATTTTGGCTTCCCTTGACTTTTCAGCCACCCATCCTAATGTGGCATGTACCATACTTTAGGTTCTACTAGTATGACATTGCTGCAGAGAGACAAAGATGGAGTAGATTGGACAGATTGGGAGGATTCTATTGGGATCTTGATTCATGCTCAGTAGACACTGATGTTGGACAGCTATCAATTGAAAATTTTAGAGCTTTGACCAAACAGAAGAACAACCCTTCCCCTACTGGAGGACCAGAAAAATGTTAGGTTGGGGGGAGTGATGAGCCTAGTTTTTCGTCCAATTTTGGGTAGAATCTATAGTTTATTTGCTGGCAGTTGTCATGGACTTTGATATTAAATGTTGATATTTTCATAATGTTTCCCTTAAACCATAGGCATTGGGCTTAATCTTATTTTTGCAAAATTTTAATGACATTGGCATATTATGTGGATTATCTATATTAATTTTACATGTAGTTAATGAACATTCCTTGAGGTGGTTATAGATGTGCAGTTATTTTTTGTATTGGAATTTCCATGCAGATTTAATTTGAGGATGCTAAGTTGAGGAAGACACCGCTAGCTAGGCATGCACTGTAATGTCCAACAAAGGAATCACTCACAGGTCAAAGGAGGTCGATGGTAGAAGATTCCTCATGCAAACTAAATGTAACCACCTTGTAGTGGAATTTAATGTTGGTTGAGTAGATGTGGGCATTACTATTGTGCTAATCTTGGTTTCGACCGCATGTATGACCATATTCCATGCACGTGTAACTGCTACCACTCCACTTTCTATTTTTTCCCTAAATGGCATCCTCCTAGTCATGGAGTTGACAGCCTTGTTTAGTTGATAGTATAAATAAATATCTGATGCTCCTTCTTAGGGGTTGCATTATTTGATATTGTACTTGCACTCTCAAGTTTTCAATAATACAGATACATTACTCTTTTGTACTCATGATTTACAGTGAACAACATAAAGTTCTAAGTTCAAGCATCTGAGTTCTCATTAGTTTTAGAGGATACTTATCCAAGGGGGCCCACTTGATGAGTAATTCATCCTTTAGTTTAGTATTAGTTTAGTATTACTTTTTGTTTAGTAATTAGTTAGAAATATGGCATCGATTGCTCCTGCAGCCACTAGAATTCTATTATGTGGCTATTCCTGTAGCCAAAGTAGACAGAGTAGTGCCCTGTTTGTTGCTTAGATTTTCATTTATGTTATGCATTTTAGTTTGATGTAGTTGTTGATTGATGATTGGAATTTATGGTATTCCCTTTTAAGCAATTTACTTTCAGCATTATGTGTTCCTTAGCTGTAGAATGAAAATGGCCCTACTTTGGGTTCCTAGTGCACATACTGTGCTGACCCATTTCAAATTCACGTCCCTAGGTTGACAAGTTAAATGCACCTTCATGATGATTGAAATGGCTATTCAGGTTAGATGTCCAATCTCTGAATCATGGTTGTAAGGGCTTAGTTATTAAATCATTGTAGGAGGCCAATAGAGGGTCCAGTAGCTCATGAGTGGAGAGATCTAGCTCCCACCCATGTTACAGGATCACAGTCGGCAACCACGGCATGCACCAACACTTACAAGCATGGAGAGGCTAGCACATCCTCCATGCCTCCTACTCATGATGAGACTACCTTTACACAACCAGACGAAGACCTA
Organism: Sequoia sempervirens; assembly: GCA_007258455.2. Taxonomy (NCBI): domain Eukaryota; kingdom Viridiplantae; phylum Streptophyta; class Pinopsida; order Cupressales; family Cupressaceae; genus Sequoia; species Sequoia sempervirens. Next base: position 4,219,799 of record VDFB02000010.1, on the reverse strand, counting down.
GGTGATGACATTTTATTTATTTCTATGCTTATGCTTTTAATTTATATATGTGTAAGATGGGTAAAAATCAAGTAGCCTAGATTCTAGTGACAACCATAGTACTTCTAAGCTAATAACCCAATCTAAACAATAGAAAACAAACAAGCATGAGGAAAATAAAAACACTCAAGTAAAATCACTCCCCATATTTGAAGTTGAATAACTTCTCTTGTCTCTCCTAAATCTACCTTTGGGAATATTCCCTCATATCAAAGCTAACATGTGCAAATACCTGCAAATAGTTAGCATGAAATTCAAAGATAAGTGGTTGTTAAATAGAAAACGAAGGAGGAAGGCTTCTTTTATAGACAACCATTCGAATGGATGTTCAATATCAAGCCTCTAGAAAGATTCCAAGATCAACGGGAAAGAGGACATGCAACACAAAAGAGTGGAGGTTACAAAATGAAGGGTTAAGATTGAAAAGAGGCCAGAGTCAACCGACAGCTAAGATTCGAAAATGAGAGTGGAGGGATAATGGAGGAAATAAATAATAAAATTATTTATTTCATGAGAAAGGAATCTCTAGACAAGTGGAGCATAAATAATCCATTTGAATTATTTATTTGAGGAAAAAGGCAAGTGGGTATTTAATTAAAATAATTTATATAATCATTTTAATTAAATAGGAGGAAATGGAAAAAGAAAATTAAATAATTAATTTAGATTAATTATTTAATAAAGGAGAAGCATTGGGAGATATTTAAATAATTTTGACAATTATTTAACTATAGAAGAATTAAAGATCGATGAATAGGTAAATAATTATTAATAATTATTTAACTATAGATGAATGATGATAGGCAAATAGTTAAGTAAATGGTAATTTATTTAATTATTGAAGAAAGGGGTATTAACGACGCAATTAATTTTATTTAATTGATCATTAGTAGAATAAAGCTTAAGAGGTGAATTAATTAAATAATAATAAATTATTTATTTAATAGAGGAAAGTGATCAAGAATAATTGAATAATTAAAATTATTTAATTACCCAGAGACGAAGACCAAGAAAAATGACGCACGCAGACTAAGACATTTTTTAGTGTCTAAATTTTTCCCCTCTATTACATAATGTAGTTCATTGTGTTGTGTCAAAGAAATTTAGTCAAAAGATGCCCCAATGAAGCAAGGTATAGGTAATGCCCCTTTGGGAAAATTTTACAAATTTTCAAAAAAATTCAAAAAAATTGGAAAATTGTCCCAATAAGATAATTGGACAGCCAAGAATTTGATGGTGTTGATGAAAATGATTTTGGAGGTCATTACGGGGGTCAAATTTAGGTTCAAAGAGATCAAAAAGTAGCCCAATACACATGTCAAGTGCAAACCCTAGTTTTCAGGCTATAAATAGGACCTTGATTAAGAAAATAGGTCATTTGTGCATTCCAAATTTAGAAATCTTAGGAGCTCTGGGTGAGAAAAGCTGGGGAGATGTCACATGTTCCAGACACTGCACACAAAGGCTATCACATCTACACCTTTCATCAACCTGAGGGAGCACCTACCCTGATAAGTACTACAAGCCCACTGTAATGACGGAAAAAGGTCCCCTTAACTTGGCCTTGATTTAGTGTTGTAATATGCCTAACATATTCACATTAGGTCTTGGGCCCTTGTGAACTAATGGATTTAAATGAAACCTTTCTAAAGTGTTTTGAAGTGTTGTAACACACTTTCACACTTTTCTAATGTTTTATTAATTAACTAAGCATAATAAACCTCTTTTTAATCAAATAAAACCCTAATCTTGCCTTGTTTAAAGTGTTGTAAAGTGTTGTAACACATTTTCACACTTTTCTAGGCTTGTCATTAATAATTGGGCTTTATTATTCTTTAATTGGCCGTATTTTGCATCCGCGAGCCTCATTTATTTGCATTTTTTTAGGATAATCTTGACATCAATCATTAGCCAATCATAATTCAGGTGTTTCTAGCTTGTGTGGCCCAAATTTAGTGATTTGGGACTCATTCCCGCCTTGGGAAAATGGGTCCCACCTAGATCTTTTGGTCCCAAAACGAATTTCACACATTTCTAAGCACTTTTGATTTTTGGTCCCATACATTATGCCTGATGGGACTCATTCGCCACCTTGGGCAAACGAGTCCCATGTGGCCCAAAATCAAGTTTAATTCAAATTTCTGGTAGGATTTTATTCTCCTAGATCTGATGTTGGCTTGTAGTATTGTAATTTTGGGAATTCTTGCATAATTGAGTATAAATACAAGGTTCTTTCTCTCATTTTTAGCCCAAGCATTTAAGTATTCATCCTTATAGCAAGTTTGAGTTCACAAGTGTTTTAGAGAATTCTTCAAGCATCAATCATCATGTCAAATATTTCATGCATCATGTTTGTTATTGTGCTAACAATTGGGATGTAGGGTTTATGATTCAAGCAAGTGTTTCATGCAAGATCAACATTATTCAAGCAAGATTCAATAACCACATCCATTTTAGCCATCTCAAGCATATTCATAGCATCTTATTGCTAGGGTTTGGTGAGCTACAACATTGTTATTTTTTCATTCATCATTCTCCATTCATAATTGATTTCATTTCAAGGATTGATTTCCAAAATGGGGTTTGACCAAGACAAACCCCTATCCACTAACCCAACAACATTTTTCCCTCTCCTTTGTGTGTGATTTGCAGATCTAGGTTGCATATTTCCTAAGGAGCAAGATTGGAGAAAAGTTGCAAATCATTCAAAGTTGTCAAAGTTGTCATCAAGCCTTGGAGAACATTGGAGAAGACCTATAGGTTGCAAATTAGAGATTTGGATCCAGAAACCAATCAGGAAGGACAAAGTAGGGAAAGAAGAGCAAGATCAACCCTTGAAGTTATAGAAAAGCCCAACTGGACTGATTTTCCACTTCTGGTGAATGAGTCCCAGTTCCAGCTAGTTTTCAAGATTTTATAGATTTGGATACCCTTTTGGCATATTTTTGTTCCTGCACAGTTTCCTAAAAATTGGACCAATTCACCCAGCTTGGAAAAAGAGTCCCAGTCAACAATAAAGTTTGAATTTCTAGTGTTCCAAACCTCCATCTAGCAATTTTCCAAATTTTCTATTGCATACATTTTATTTTGTAGCTTTCTAAGTTTTTTCATTCACTTTTCTAGGCCATTTAGTGTTAGTTTGCATGCAATTAGGGTTTTGGATTTCATCTTGCATTTCATTATCTTTTCCAAGTTAAAACTTAGTGTTGAACACCTCATTAGATCATATTCAGCCCCTAGGACAACCCTATTAGAAGATTTCTTTCTCTTTGGCATTGAGATCTTTAGGGTCACCCTTGAATGAAATTGGAAGTGTGGGTGTGCTCTATGTCCAAGACCATATGATAGCATCCATCCCACATTTTCTTCATTTCACCCACTACATAATTTTTTTGATTTTTGTGTATTTAGTTAGGGAAAAAATTTAGCAAGAAATTGCATCACACGACGTGCGATGCAATTGTGTTCATGAGTGATGAAAGTGAGAAGAAATTCACCAAAATCCTCATGTCACAACACAATTTCTTAGGTCTAGGGCAAGGACCATTACGTTGCGATGCATCTGAAGGTGCACTGCAACTAACTTTTTGAGTTGCACATGCAATCAGAAATGACACAACCAAAATTTGGTGATGCAAGCATGGTAGGAAATGACGCATGTGAAAAATGAGAAATGTAATTATAGTTGTGAGCCACTAGGAATTGATGCGAGGCATTTGACAAAACAGTGACGCAATTGCCTAGTGAAAATTTTTCCCTAGTTTAAGATAGAAGGACTTGGTCAACTTAGGTCCAATAGGTCAAATGAAGGTTTCAGATTGACGTGATGAATTTTGTGATGAATTCAGGTTGTTCTACATCCTATTTACATGTGGGAGTCATGACTAGATGTATTTTGACTACGAGACCAGCTGGATGATCTTGAGAAATAGGCGTTGTTAGATCTCGGATTGTTCTATGTCACCTATATGTCGATTATTAGGGAAAATTGGGGCATATTGGTAGTGCTTGTGAAGCAGTGGCACTCTGAGACTTGCAGTTTCCATCTATCAACTAGGGATGCCACTGTGCCACTAGAGAATGTTTATAGAATTCTATGGTTATTGATTCACATAGAGTGGGTATGATATGAACCCGTTCAAGGGTTGCAGGACCTCTATGATTACTATGACAATGATGATGATTCAGAGATGGGCATCTATGGTAACGAGATCAGGTGGGAGACCCTGGTGGAGATATATGACTAATATGATTGTGTGTTATGTACACTAATTGAAGGAGTTATGATTCCAGACGGTAGAGGCCATGGGTTTCATGTGGGTGGGGAGAGATGTTAGCAGGCATGGTACAAGATGAGATCGTTTATGTCTGGGGACCATGTCTATTAGGTATGTTATACTTCTAGCTCCATGATATTTCCTATAGAGGGGGACAAATCCTAAGTTGTGGGGTCATTTTGTTGATGATATGGGTGTGGGAGCATATAGTAGTGTTCTGACCGCTAGTGGCATGACAGTTGGGAGTTGGTGCTCCATATGTATATCTATATCGAGGTGTGATCACATAGACACATGTTGGAGACACTAGATACTAGAGACATGGGATTGAAACCCTAGTGAGCTTCGTCTGGAGACCTTTCAGAGATTGTGATTTGCAGGTAGGGGAGGATGATCATTTTCCATGGTTCTAATAGCCCAAGTACCTGATTGGATGCATAGTACAATCAACACATTATTGAGATGTATTTTCTAGAGCAGGTTAGACAATAGATTAGAGAGAGACAAGGTATCCCGACAAGAATAACAGATTTTGCATGGTCCTCTAGAGAGCTACACCCGTGGCCCACAGTAGATAACAGTGGCCACGACCGAGCAGGAGATTGATGCCCTACAACTGATACAATGGGGATGGATAGTAGGGATGACTCCCGAGTATGACACATGGTGGAATACACATAGGCCATCACCCTATATATATCTAGAGTAGCCAGTGCTTGTAGAGCATAGAGGCAGGGCCCCAAGAGGCTGGAGATGAGACAGGGGATAGAGGGGTGGAGGGAGAAGAGATGAAGGATGCGGAGACAAAGGAGGGGGAGATGATGGAGGAGATGGTCAGGGAGGTCAGGGAAGAGACCGACATAGGAAGAGGGATAGAGAGCAATAGGAAATGAGACATTTATCACCAATCCAGGAGGAGGTGGAGGAGGATCAACTAGAAGTGAAGGAAATAGCAAGGATGGTGTTGGGGGAGGGAGAGCAGAATGCAGAGATGCCCACTCTAGAGGTGTAACACCTAGAGTAAGAGATGATGGAGGTTAAGGAGCATGTAGAGGAGAGGTAGGTGGAGCATGCAGAGGAGGTAGTGATGGGTGAGGCAAAGAGAGTCCTCTGAGAGAGGATTATCATGGGAATGAATGAGGAGGAGGGGATGGATGAGGGCAGGGTCGAAGTAGATGAGGGCACTGCTAAGTAGAGGATAGCCACCCTACAGGCTTGGGTATAAGACCTAGAGGTAGAGCTAATGATGGTGCAGGTAGAGCGAGATAGCTTTAAGGCTAAGAGAGACACTCTCTAGCTAGAGAGAGATACCCTACAAATAGAGAGGGACCTAGCTATCATTAGCCAATAGAAGACTAACTAGAGGATACTATATTTTATAGCTACATGTAGTGGGTTAGTGGTTGATGTTGCTTGGGAGTATGTCAGAGCTAGCAGGGGGATGCAATATTATAGGGATTTGTATGAGAGGATGGTACCACCAAAGAGGAGAGAGTCGACATTCTCACAGATTTCAAGAGGATACCCGAGTAGATCACATAGCAAGACTCGCAACAGGCACTCCCACAGCAGATTAGAGAGTGGGGAGACATCAGCCCCCAGATGGTCCACTCCTTATGACAGGCCACTGATAGTAGAGCACAGGTCTCTAGATGCACCTCGACAAGAGGACAAGGATGCACTAGGGTTAGGAGAGCAGGGTAGCTCAGGCTAGAGCATCTTTTGATATTTTATGTATGGACATTGTATTTTGAGTACCAAGCCTGTGAGCTCTATTTTTCATAGATATGAAACATCTTGACATTGTACCTATGACACATTTTTGAGTGATGCATTATATGATTTTTGGCAATGGTTCATGATATGCAGTTCCATGTGATTATGCTTTATGTTTATGATTATGTTATGTTATGGATGTTTATGCTTGTATGATGTATGCATTTTATATAATCATGTGATGATAGATTATTACACATTTATGATTATGTTACGAATGTTCAAGCCTTTATGATATGTATGGATTATGAATGCAGCATGTATGACTGAATTTTATGAGGCAATATGATATGTGAATGCAATTAATGTTGATGTATTGTGATGTCTATAGAATATGCATATAATTGTCAGAAATGTGTAATGTGAATACAAAATGGGATGTAGGATAGGATGTGCAATAATATTATTAGTAATTCTATGTAATATATATGCAATGTATATGTGGAATGTGATAGATAGAAATGAATTATGATCATAATGCAATGTCATGATTGGTTATGTTAATGCTATATGGATGCACTCTATGTTTTTGTTTTCTTTGTATTTTATCATGCAAATATATGTGGCTTAATATGATGATGATGTCTATGATGATAACGCTTGCTATGATGTTGCCTAACATGATAGTGTATGCAGGATATTTTTACCATGTCACAAGACCCTATCAAGATGGAGATGGAAGAAATGTTAGCATGGAAGATATGAATGTTAGCATGGAAAAAAGACAAGGAAGACATTATGTTAGATAAGAAATGACGAAGGAAAGACTTTCATGCTTTTATATTTATCATCATTGGGTGTCAAAAATTTTCCAAATGGAACACAAACACCATGGTATGGAATAGACCAAGGTGTGCAAGGTGACCATTTGTGAGATACAAGCAATCAAAAGACAAAGCCAGAAGACAAGGAATGCCCTGACTCATACTAAGGACCTAATTATCCCAGTCTTTTTTCCAAGACAAACCAAAAACAACAAGCAAAGAAAATAGATCATGATCCATCATCACAGCTCTAAATCCATGATAGGACATCCTCGAGGTAGCTAGTAACATGATCCAAAAACCAATCAAAAAGATAAAAAAAACTCAGACCAACAAGGTGTTTTTCAAAGAGGTAATGTTTGTTGATAATATGGAAACGATTTATTGATTAGGTTGACCAAGATGATCGAGATGACCAATTGATTGATTTCTTGACTAAAGTTGATTGATATGTTGAAAAAGAGTGATTAACTGATTTGATTGAGTATGTCTGGTTTCAAGAAAGACACATCTTGTATAAGGCAAGAAAGATTGACCAACATGACAAGGTTGATTGATTGGATAAAGTGTGATTGATATGATTGATCGATGTGACGATGCCTAATTCTGGGAAAGACATATCCCATTTAAGGCAAGGAACACATTGATAATGTTGATCGATTGACCATTTTGATAAAGTACCTAGCTACAAGAAAGACATATCTTTCTTAAGGTAAATGACAAGATTGACCAAAGATAATGTCTAATCTCAGGAAGGACGTATCCTAAAGAAAGACAAGTGATAAGACCAAATGAGACAAAATACATGGTGCCCTATTCCAATAGAAGACCAATGATCTAATAGTGACCAATGATAAAGTGAATAATTGATTGAAGATTAAAGATTTTTTGGATATGTTTGTATGTTGATTCGTGATTTGGTTTAAATAATGATTGCTTGTGGACAAAGAATAGAACCAAACTCGAAAAACCCTAAAGGACTAACCTAGGGCCTTAGGGGCTCATTGATTGATGGCCTTGCCTACATTATACACACAAAGACCTAGTAGTTTGACATAACTAGAATTTGTTTTATTTGACAAAAGACTGGGTCATGATTTTATTTGGGAAAACCTAAAAAGGATTGACCTAATGTCTCAGGGGCCCATTGTTGATGAAACTTGTCTACGTAGCAAATGTGTAGAGACAACGTAGTTCGACCACTCTAGCATAGATTGACTCAAACTTGGACTTTGAATCTGACTCTATTTTTGGAAGTTTTTGAAGTTTTCCAATGTTTTTGGGTTTTAAAGGTTTTATGATTTTTTTGGATTTTGAAAGTTTTATGATTTTTTTTTGGATTTTAATGGTTTTATGATTTTTGGGGATTTTTAATTTTTTAAAAGGTTTGTCCCATGTGTAGGATCCCATGAAGATGTAAGTTGAGGAATTTTCCCTAGTCAAGTTTAGGACCAATTCATTATGTGTGAGGGGAAGTAGTAGACGAGTGCAAAGGATGATCATGAAAGAAAGGGAAGCTAAATGTTGGTGGTTCTCAGACCATGGTAAGGATGATGAAGCTTTATTATGGAAGGGTGACATGTGCAAATGGATGAGCGGAGGATGGAAGACCAAGTGGAGTGATAGTAGACAAAGGAGCATAGACTGACTACGCATGGCGCATGTTTGCCAGGTTTTCACCATGGTACTTATCCAAAGCGCCATCGAAGTGGTTTTCACTTTTGGAAAAATTATTTCTCTTTACTATTTTTTTTTTCATTTTTTTGATTTTTTTGTTGTCACCAAGACGCTTATTTTCTAGGTTTTCATCAGGGTGACCATTTTTTTGATTTTTTTGTATTTTTGAAAATTTTTAAAGGGATACTCTAAGAATTAAGTGTGCAAAGGTGCATGTTGTTGATGGGTTTGGTGAATGGTTCACCTTCAGGAGTAGAGAGCTAGTAAGCACTGGATCCATATGTTGTTGTGATGATATAAGGACCCAACCAATTAAGTTCAAAAATTTTGGGCTTTTCTTGATCTTTATGATTCTTCAAATTCTCTTTCAGGACTAAGTCACCAATGTCAAAGCTTCTAGGTTGAACCTTCTTATTGTAGCTGCATCGAAGGATATTCTAATATGCTTGCAAATGTGTCAAAGCATTTTGTCTCTTTTAATCCAATAACTCTAGCTCATGTAGACAGGATACATGATATTCTTCTTGATCATTCAATCCTTGCATAGAGACTCGTAGGGATGGTAAATTGACTTCAATAGGAAGTATCACTTCAGATCCAAAGACAAGGGAATATGGAGTGGCTCCTAAAGGGGTACGAAAACTGGTACGGTAGGCCCATAGAGCGGGGTTAAGTTGGAGATGCTAGTCACGTCCAGTGTTATTGATAATCTTCTTTAAGACTTTAAGGATAGTCTCATTAGATTCCTCAGCTTGGCCATTACCCTAGCGGTAATATGGGGTAGCAAAATGGTGTTGGATATGAAATTTTTCACAAAGTTCATAAACATCTTGATTTTTAAAAGGATGACCATTGTTTGTAATGATGGACTATGAGATACCATAGCAGCATATGTTGTAATTTAGGATGAACTTGTCTATCTGCTTTACAGTAATGTAGGTAATCAAGATGGCTTCGATCCATTTGGTAAATTATTCGATAGAAGCAAGGATACACTTATGTCCATTTGCAAAAGTGGGATGGATCATTCCTACGAGGTCGAGTCCCCATTGAGATAATGGCCATGGTGATGTGAGCGGCTGCAATTCTTGAGTTGGTGCATGTATAAGATCTCCATGAATCTAACACTGGTGACATTTCTTTACAAAGTGATAGGCATCACGTTCCATTGTAGTCCAATAATATCCCATCCTTATGAGCTTTTTAGCTAAGGTAGGACCAGCAGAGTGAGATTTACATATACCATGATGAACCTCTTGTAAGGTTGCTTGTGCTTCATTTGATTTGAGACATCGGAGGAGGGTATTGTCTAGGTTATGTCAATAAAGGGTATCTCCAATGATGGCATATTTAGAGGCTTGTCAGATAATTTTTTTACATTGGTTGGAGGACAAGTTAGGAGGGATAGTCTGGTCATGCAAATAATTGTAAATGTCTTTGTACCAAGGAGATTCAATACCAACAAGTTCACACACAAGTTTAGTTTTGGGGACATCGAATGTAGGGACCAACAGTTGTTCTACCAAGAACTCATATTGCAATGCATTCTTGGAATGTCTAAGAGAGATCCAATTGTTGTCATTGCGTTAGTTTCCTTGTTTTGGATTCTCGGTATCTATTCAAAGGAAATAGCATCAAAATACAGTCTAAAACTATCAACCATGCACTTCTAGAGCATCATCTTCTCATCCTTGGTATCATAATCATCATTGACTTGCTTGATTATTAACTGGGAATAACCATAAACTTAAAGATCCTTAATTTTCCATTTTATTGTCATTCAGAGTCCTATCAATAATGCTTCACACTCAGCTATGTTATTGGTGCACGGAAATGCTATTCGAAATGATTTAGGAATGGAATCTCCTTGAGGTGTGATGAATAAAATACCAACTCCTGAACCATGACTTACGTAAGATCCATCAAAATACAACTTCCATTTTGTTGGTGTTTCTATGGCAAAGATTGATTCATGTGGGAAGTTGGATATGAGATGATGATCTTCTTTCACTAGTGCATCTGCGAGTTGATCGGCTATCACTTGTCCCTTTATTCAGTCAACATATTCAATGTCATATTCACTTAGGATCATAACCCACGTAGATAATCTTTCTGTCAAGGCTGCTTACTGAGAAGATACTTTAGAGGATCAATTTTGGCTATCAATTTTGTCTTGTGGTTCAGTATGTAATGTCTCAATTTTTGGGTTGCAAATATAACTACTAGGCATGCTCATTCAATAGGGTTGCATTTTAACTCATACCCAACCAAAGTGTGACTAATGTAGTAGATTGTTCATTCTTTACCATCATTATCATTTTGTGCTAACAATGCCCCTAGTGCTAATGTAGTTGTTGTCACGTATAATATCAAATGTCTTCCATCAATCAGAGGCATAAGAACTAGTGGATTTGATAGATAATTCTTGATCTAGTCAAATGCTTCTTGGCATTTCTCTGTCTAATTGAACATAATTCCTTTTCATAGTAGGTGCTGAAATGGGTGAATCTTATCTACTAGTTGGGTGATGAATCTATGGATTGATTACAGTCTCCCTTGTAAAGTTCTTAACTAACTGATGTTGGTTGGTGATGGCATGTCCAATATAGCTTTGAATTTTGTAGGATCTACTTCTATTCCTTTGTGAGAGACAATATATCCTAGAAGTTTGCATGATTGGACCCCGAAAACACATTTCTTTGGATTTAACCTGAGTTTATATTTTTCTAGTCATGTGAAAATATTGTCCAAGACTACTAGGTGACCACTTTGTTCTAGAGATTTTGAGAGAAGGTCATCAACATAATCCTCCATAAGTACATGCATATAATCATGGAAAATTGTAGTCATGGCTCTCTGATATGTAGCTCCAACATTTTAAAGTCCAAATAGCATAATGTTCCAACAAAAAATTCCCCAAGTGCATGGGAAGGTTGTCTTCGGTTGATCTTCAAGAGAAATTCTTATCTGATTATAACCTAGGAATATGTCCATAAGTGATAGCATTTCATATCCAGCAGTAAGGTCCACTATGATGTCAATATTTGGTAAGGGGAAATAATCTTTAGGAAAAGCTTTGTTAAGATCTCTAAAATCTATGCATACTCTAATTTTCCCATTTGGTTTCGTGACAGGAACAAGATTTGATATCCAATCTACGTAATCAATAGAGCATATGAATCCAACATCTAAGAGTTTCTTTAGTTCTACCTTGACCAGGAGTGCAATCGGTGGGTGCATTTTCCTTAGCTTCTATTTATATGGTTTGATGTTTGGTAACAATGGCAAGTGATGCAAAACTAGCTTGAGGTCCAATCCAGGCATATCAGCATATGACCATGCAAAGTTAACTTGTCTTTCTGAAAAGAATGTTGTAAACTCAGGCTTTTCCTTAGTGGTCAAAGATGCTACTAGTTGTATGGTTCTAGAGTTGTCTTGTGTCCCAATGTTCACTTCTTCTATTTCCTCTATAAGAAATAGCGATCCCTCTCGGTCTATAGGGAGACTTTCCATTCCTCCATCCTCAGGCACCTTAGAGAGGTTTTCACCTTTGGATACATCCTTTATTTTTCCTTTTTCACGGTCAGCAGGCACCTTTCAATTTTCACCTGAAGATCTATTATTTTTATTTTTACTTTTTTTGTTTTCACTTTTGTGACTATAGGACAGGACAACCTCACCAAAGTATGTTGCATAATTGAGTTCTATGAAAAATCCAACCTTATGATCCCCACTCAGTATACCCTTATGAAGTCCCATGAACTCAACAATTGCTTCGTTGTTCTCAAATGTGTCTAAACTTGGTAGTTCTTATTGATCCTAGTCTATGAGTTGGGGATAGATGAGGGGTAAGCCAACATTGATATTGTCAAGGGTCATGGTGTAGATAGATAAGGTAAAGACATAAGTAGTGTCATTGGGTTCCAGAAGGTTTCAATCCAAGCTCCCATTTGCAAGGAGATCTTTTGGTGGCATCTTGACAAGTTTTTCGGGGAACCAATTATAAGTGTTTGATTGAATCTTGCTTCAAGGGTCGGCTCGCTAGTTTCTTTAAACATTTCATCGAGGTCAAGGTCAGTAGTGGAGGATAAAGAATCCCATTCATATTCATTGGAATTGACATCAAAGTTGTAAGATTCCTTGAATGTATTGATCTCATATGAAGTGTAAATTACCTCAGTCAAGGTCAACTTAGTAATTGGAGGACTCAATTATGGTGGAACATACCCTAACCCAACATTTTTTGGTAATTTAGGAGGCAGTACAGGTTTTGATATACCATTTTTGTTTAAACCAAGGTTTTTGTGTCCATTATATCCTTGTTGCTTCATTAAAAGGAAACCTTTTGGATATTCTTCAATTAGTAGCAACTTAGGTTTTGTCTCTTCCTCTTCTTTATACATCCATTTGTAAATGTGATCATCCAAAGATTCTTTAGCTAATTCTGCCCATTTAGTGGAAATGGTAGGAGGGTTGTGGATGATAACCTTAGGGTGCATAAGATGTGGTTATCCATAAGACTTTTGTGATTTGGGTAGCTTTCCAATGCAGAATAAACTTTTCATACTGTACTCGCCGCATCCTTTATCTTGAATCTAGATTTTAGGTGTGGATGGTGGGGTGAATGGAGTGGATGATTTGACAAGGGCAGATGGATCAATGTAGTGTGATGAAGTAGAAGATGAGGCCTCTCAATTTATGGGCACTTGATGCTCAATGATTCCTTTTAGCTTTGTGCAATACTGAAAGGGATCAAGGTCGCCACGAATAGTAATTCCAGTGCCATTGTGTGGGAACTTGAGGCATTGGTGGTATGTGGATGGGATAGATCTCATGGAATGAATCCATGGGCAGCCAAGGAGAAGATTGTAGTGTAAATATAAATCCAAGACATGAAACATTTTGTTCTATATTGCTGGCCCAACTCTTATGGGAAGTGAAATTACTCCTTCAAACGAGCGCCTAGCATCATCATAAGCTTTAATCATAATTTTCTTGGTTTCTTCTATGCAATTCTTAGAGTATCCCAATGATTTCACCAATTTTAGTGAGAAAATGTTCAGACCTACTCCACCATCTACTAGGACTCGTCTAATCTTATGTTTATTAACATAGAATTCAAGGTGTAGGGAATTGTTATGATCAAACTTTTGCGTGGAAAAGTCTTGTTTAGGGAAGGTGACATGATGTAGTATAGCTAGGTATCCAACCATGGCCTGAAATTCATTGACATCTAGATTGGCAGGTATAAATGCTTCTTGCAAGGCTTTATCAAGGATAGCTCTTTATTGTGGAGATATGCAAACGAGTTTCAGGATAGAAATTTGTGCAAGAGTCTTCCCTAGTTGATCTAGGACGTTATACTAGATTTTTGGCTACAGATTGGAAGAAGGTCTTGGAAGAGTTATCTTAGCTCTGCGAGTGGTGACATCACACTTTGAACTTGGCTTGTTTATTTTAATTGTGGCAATGTGATCATCAAAGGGTCTTATGTTAAGGACAATAGTGTTATAATCATGTTTGATGGTGACATAATTGGCATTATTGTTGTTCCCTAAACTGGAGGCTTTTCCTTTGTCATGATCTTGCAAGGGAGTTTTGAATATAGTATGATCAACATTGGTTTTGCCTTATGAATTATTTATTGAAATGGTTCCCTATTCAATGAGATCTTGAATGACATTTTTGAGTGTCCAACATCTAGATGTTTAATGCCCCTTTCTGTGGTGATATTCACAATATTCATCTTCTTTCTACCAGTCGAATTTGATCAATGAGGGTTCATAGTTTTTGATGTCTATTAGTTGGATGATATTGGATTGCAAAAGCTGTTTTAGAACTGATTTGATGGGTTCTCCCAATTGGGTCTATGTTCTCTTGGCATGTGGAGGAGCTCTGAGTTATTATTTTGGACTGCATTAAATGTTTGATTTTGAACTTGTGCTTGGTTATTTGATGTGTTTGGTGTGTTTGATGAAGAGGGACCTTTCAAATGAATGGTTAGACCTTTGGTTATCACTTTAGCATCAACAAATCCATCATTTGTGACATTCTTGTTTTGGGACCAATGTCATTATTGGACTTTGGGGTCTCTTTGTGTACTTTGACTAGTCCTTTTACAACAAGACCTTTTTTAACAAGGAAACATTTATCAAGGATCTCATCAAAAGTTGTGCAACATTGGATTTGAAGACCACTCATCATTTCAAAATTTAGATTTTCCACAAACATGGTGACTAGTTGTTTCTTAGGAATGTGAAAAGGGAACTTGCTAGCTAGACTTTGCTATCTTTGGTAAAATGAGGTAAGTGACTCCTCTTATTGTTTGGTTGCACATAATGTTGCAAGGGCAACATCACTTTTGATGTTAAAGGAAAAGTGATTAATGAATTTATCATCCAGTTCACCCTATATTCTAATCCTTGGAGGAAGATGTGCAAGCCAATCTAGGGCTGGTTATGTGAGACTTCATGGCAGTAGTCTCATTAAGTAAGATTGTATGCGACTTCCATACATGACATATTAAATTCTTGTATTTTTTCTATTGGATCTCCTCTCCCTTTGTACTTGGGTAAAGGTGGTTTCATGAAGTGAGGGGGAAAGGGTGACATGTATAGATTTTTGTTGAATGGAAAGGGGCACAATTCCTCCATGGAATAGGTTTTCTTGTTGGTTCCCAATTGCATGTTTTCCATTTGTTGTTGGATGGTTTGTATTTTGCATCAAAGTGTCTACAAGAGATGGTGTTTTATTGGTTGGATTTGGTGTTATGGTGTTGGTGTTGAGGTCATATATCAGATTTGGTTTAAATTGACATTTTGTGGCGTGGGACCTTGGTTTCCATATTGATTTGTTTTTTTTTTGGTTTGGAGTGAAATTGGCATTTGGATTTGTCCCAAAAGTCATGTTTGTGTTTGGTATAGTGCTTTTAAATTGAGGTGTAGGCCCTTGAATTTTTCCTTGGATTTGAAATGTTGGTCCTTGATTTGCATTTTGGAAAGATGGTGTGGGTCCTTGATTAACATTTTGGAATGTGGAGTAAGTCCTTGATTGATATTTGGAATGATGGGGTAGGTCCTTGATTAATTTTTTGGTTTGGCACCCTTCGTGGGACAATGTGAATTCTCCTAGATTTGGTTGGTTGATTTTGATTTGATGAGGGTGTGCTTTGAAATTGGAATGAGGAACCTTGGTTCATGTTTTGAAGTGTAGGTGTAGGACCTTGAGATGTAGGACCTTGGGATGTAGGACCTTGGTTTGTGTTTTGAAAAAGAGGATTTGTGAAGGTCTTACCCATGGAATTTTATGAGCTTCAAAATGTGAAATTTTGTCCTTGTGTTGTCGCATGGGTCATCTTGTTTCCAAGTGTGGAGATGCTAGGGATATGTGTGGTAGTGGTTATCACGTGTGTCATTGTCCCAGGTGGTATAGTTGACATTTTTTGTAAAGATGGCACCCCTAATGCAAATGGATTTTGAGTATCTTCTTCCACAATGGTTGAGACATCAAAGCCTTGTGGGAGTTTAGCACCCTTTTTGACTAGTGCATAGAAGAATCTATTAGGATTGGTGCTAACAAGCTCATTAACCATGTGTAAAATACTTGGATCTTAGTAAGCTCTTTCAATTTCTTTGAGAGTCATTTTCTTATTGAATTCATCTAGACTTAGATTGTCCAATGTGTTGGTTGGGTCTCTTTGTGGTGTTTCTCTTCATGGAGTAGATTGATTTGAGTTTGATCCAAGGGTGGTGTCATGAAAGGGATCACTTGAGAAATCCATGTTCTTTATTTTGGTTCATGACCTTGTTTCAACCATGTGAGACTTGCAAGTTTGAAGGTAATGCAAGGTGATATTAAGCTAAACTATGTTTTTGGGATTTTTTTGGATATAAGTATGCAAGGTGATCATGCAAGGATAATGACTGAGGTATGAAGCCAAATAAACTAATGGATGCAAAGGATACCAAAGGTAGACTAATTGAGACTCAAGGAAAATGATATGGAAACTAAATGATGCTAAGGCTAAGATGAAATTAAGCTATGTTTTTGTGTTTTTGGGATATAAAGATGTAAAATGAAAGTGAAATGTAAGTCAAGACTAAGGATTGATAATGAAGCTATGGTCAAATGGGTATGGTGTGAAGCTAAATGAGCCTAAAATAATGCGAAGGATATGAATCCTAAAATTTAAGACAA
Organism: Sequoia sempervirens; assembly: GCA_007258455.2. NCBI lineage: Eukaryota > Viridiplantae > Streptophyta > Pinopsida > Cupressales > Cupressaceae > Sequoia > Sequoia sempervirens. The sequence continues at coordinate 4,203,070 of VDFB02000010.1, read as the reverse complement.
AGGATGGTAACCAAGCTAATGTAGCTCCAAGATAACAAACCCAAATGTCATTGACCTTTGTGATAATCAAGATGATAGTTTTGACAAGGTGAGTCTAAACTAGGACACAATCTTGAGACTCAAGTTTGACCAAGATGACAATGACAAAGGTTGATAAAGTGAAAGATGAAGGTTTGACAAATTGGATAAGAAACCATGGATTGTCCAAAGGCTTAGTATACTTTCTATGTCTAAAATTTGAGAGGATAAGTGCAACCTAAGGCCTAGGATTGATTTGTGCAAAGTAAGGATGCCACCTAAAATTCTATGAAAACCTAAATAAGGATGATGAAATGGACTAGTAAAGGTTTGCAAGTCTCTGGTTTAGAAGTTAGGGTCATTGTTAAAATGAATTGATTCAATTTGAACAAGGATTTTGTGAGTTTCAAATTATCAGGTAGTTGTGGCACTATTTTTCTTAGATGCGGTTAACAATATCAATTGTGGTTTTCTAGTGAGCAGTTGTGGCACAGAAATGCAATTGCAGGCCTATTTTTGGTAGTTGCGGTTCACAAAGTGTTGATTTTGCAATTTTGATGTTTTGACCTAGTTTTTGAGTGGGTTTTTGAGTAATTTTGAGGAAATTTTGTGAAGTGAAGTTTGGAAAACACTAAATGCATTCACAAACACATGTTTTGATCTGATTTTAAGTGTGAAAAAGTTTCATTTCAAGATAAACACTCATAGACAACATGCACAACCTAGGGTCAAAAAAGATACCACTCGCTAGATCCCCACTTGGATTTCTCTAGCCAACCAAACAAGGCAGACAACTAGAGACTTGGTGGCACTAGCTCCCCCTTACACGGTACTCACTTCTTAGGCACATTAAGTCTCAATTCCTCAAAGAGGAATTTATGCCTCTACACATGAATGGTGAAAACATGGGGTGGCTTCAGAATGACCATTCCTGCACTAGTTGTGAAAGGGATTTTGGCCACTAAACAATTGATTCTTAATAAGGGCATTTGTTCAAGATGGACATACATGTTGTAATATTATCCCAAGATTATTTCAATCAAGAGACCTCCTAGTCCCTTCCTAAGAAAGGATTTTAACATGTCACATGGACACTAGGGGTGGCACTTGTCAGTATGACACATCCACACCTATTGCGTATGTCTTTCATCACAAGCACATTTTTACATAGCGGTTCGAAAGAGCTTGGCTTTAGTTTGTTACCGCTTGGGTTGTTCCCACTTTTTGAAGTGGGGTGGCAGGCCCTCTAAAAGGTACACAAAATCAAGGAAGTATGTTATGTTTTCTCCCAGATCGCACAAAGCGCAAGGAGAGGGCATACATAACGCCTTTTCCTCACACTCGCATGTGGTTAATTTTAATTCCAAATCCAAATGTGGGGGTGGTTGTACAAGTGAAAAATAAATTATTTTGATCCTCAAGATCGCCAAGTGGCGCAAGAGGAGATCATACACATCAAATGATGAATTTCAAACCACAAAACATAGAAAACACTCATTAATTTTAACCCCTTTGCTTACGATGAAACAAACAATCGTGTATTTTAATCCAATGACATGTGATGCATGTTCATTTTATATCCCATGAGTGTAATATGCAATTTGTTGTTCATTTTAAAGCCTTATGAATGAGAGATGCATGTTCATTTTACCCTTATGAATTTGATGCAAGTTGTAGTTGTTGTAAGCAAAGAAAACAAAAATTGATTAGCCTTAAAGTGAAAAATGAAAATCTCAATTCTTTTGTTGTTTCTAAAGAAACATTTTGAAACTCCTTAGATCCAAAGCCACACGCTGAGAAGAGATAGTTAGCACACAAAAATCCCTAATCTACTAAAGACATAAAAGCAAAATTTAAAGAAAATTAAAAACTAAATTTTTTTTATACCTATCAAGCAATTGTGTCATTCGGCTTCAATTGCAACATTGTGTTGCATCGTTGTAGATCAGTTGTGTCATGATTTTAAATTCAAGTTTCCCGCCCACAAATACATCATTGTGCATCACGAATACATTGCTATTTTGAATTCAGATTCTCGCCTAGCAGTTGTGTTGTTTCTCTTATCAGTTGTGTTGTTCTTCCGCAATTGCATCCTTACGCATCTCAGTTGCGTCGTTATGTATGAAAACCTACAAAAACAAAAGAAAAATTCATAAAAAACCTGCAAAAACTTGTCTTCACATCGGGTTCACCAATGTAAGATGGGTAAAAATCAAGCAGCCTAGATTCCAGTGATAACCACAACATTTCTAATCCAATAACCCAATCTAAACAAGAGAAAAAAACATGCATGAGGAAAATGAAAACACTCAAGTAAAAGCACTCCCCATATTTGAATTTGAATAACTTCTCTTGTCTCTCCTAAATCTTCCTTTATAGATATGCCTTCAGATCAAAGCTAACATGTGTAAATACCTGCAAATAGTCAACATGAAAGTTGGAGATAAGTGGTTGTTAAATCAAAAAATTGAGGAGGAAGGATTCTTTTATAGACAACCATTTGAATGGACGGTCAAGATCGAGCCTTTAGAAATATTCCAATATCGACAGACGAGAGGACATGCAACACAAAAGAGTGGAGGTTACAAAATGAAGGGTCAAGATTGAAAAGAGGCCAGAGTAAACCGACGACTAAGATTCAAAAATGAGATAGTGGAGGGATAATGGAGGAAGTAAATAATAAAATTATTTATTTCATGAGAAAGGAATATTTGGACAAGTGGAGCATAAATAATCCATTTGAATTATTTATTTGAGGAAAAAGGAAAGTGGCTATTTAATTAAAATAATTTATATAATCATTTTAATTAAATAGGAGGAAATGGAAAAAGAGAATTAAATAATTAATTTAGATTAATTATTTAATAAAGGAGAATCATTGGGAGATAATTAAATAATTTTCACAATTATTTAACTATAGAAGAATTAAAAGATCAATGAATAGGTAAATAATTAATAAAAATTATTTAACTATAGACGAATGATGATAGGAAAATACTTAAGTACATGGTAATTTATTTAATTATTGAAGAAAGGGGTATTAGCGACGCAATTAATTTTATTTAATTGATCATTAGTAGAGTAAAGGTTAAGAGGTAAATTAATTAAATAATAAAAAAATTATTTAATTAATAGAGGAATGTGATCAAGAATAATTAAATAATTAAAATTATTTCATTACTCGGAGACAAAGACCAAGAAAAATGATGCTCGCGGACTAAGACATCTTTTCAGTGTCTACAATATGTATATCATGATGCATACTAATTAGCTTTGTAATTTATATCTTGCAGCCTGTCTGTAAGAGATTTGTAGGATCTTTACCGACAAGTAGCTATAGAGATAGTGCCTCCTTTAGTCTTCAATCAGGCTATCAATATAGACTACGTGCCCCCACCCATCATGGAGCGAGACCCAGAGATGTTCGAGCCTTATGTCAGATTGAGAGTAGCATACAATGGCACTATGAGACACGTTGATCAAGCCGAGGCTTCCTATGTGGAGATTTGGTTGTCTCAAGGTCCAGTGGAGGTCAAGAGACTTCATGCAAAGGTATCCAGGGTATAGGCAGACAAAGACAACATAGAGCAAAAGCACCTAGAGGCCATCGGACAGGAGACCGTAGCTGTTGGATGAGCACAGGATATACAATATGCCTTGGATTCTCTTATCAGTTCCTTATCACGATTGCATACTACCCTCTCTCAATGAACTATCTCTAGACATAGGCGATCACCAAATCTTGAGGGATCTGGTAGCCATAGGCCATCCTAGCATTGTATATTTGATGACATGTACTATAAAACTTTGTGATATATATATGATCATTTGCATTTGATTGATTGTTTATGCTTATGTGTTTTAAGTTAAATGGCAATGTGATTTATCAAATAATCTTTGTAAGACTATTTAATAAATATCTCCATGATTTAACATGCTCTATGTGATCTAATTAAAACTATTCTAGTTTATTTTAGATGCAACATTATGATTAAGTGTGTTATGTTAAATTAAATGTACCTATGATCTAATTAAAAAAAATTAAATGCATATAAGGATCTAATCTAACATAACATACAAGATGAACTTGAATAGTATGAAACCTAAAGTAACAATCTAAAAATTAATTTAAACAATTACTTTAGTATTCAAGACACACAAATAATTGTTTGTCAAGAACGAAGCAATGCGAGAGCACATAGAATGTCATCTACTTACTCTAACACCATTTCTTTATCATTCAAATTATTCAAGAGGGTTAGATATAATACCAACACAGATGTGAAACGTTAATAGGTTCCTTAAGAGGTGTACCATCCATTTATGTTAACGTGTATACTCCAAACCCATAACTTTCATCAATTATGTAAGATCCTAACCAATTAGGGTTGAAATTTCCTTTTTCAGTTGGGGCAACATTGATGTTATGTTGATTGTTAGATAACAACAAATCACCTTTATTGAATAATCGAGGGATGATATTATCATTGTAACTAATCTGCATTCTTCTAGAATAAGCTTGAAGGTTCTCAAGAGAATTAATGCATTGTTCTTCAAGCATTTCAAGTTGATGCAATTATTGTTCCTTATATGTATAATCATCAATAAGTCCTTGAAGAGTGATTCTTAATGAAGAAAATTTCTAACTCCAAGGGCATTATTTCCTCATTTCCATAGATAAGGTTATAATGGGTATTCCCAGTTGATGCTCTAACATTTGTACAATAGGCCCATAACGCATATGTTAGTTGTGTGTGCCAATATTTATTGTGTTTGCTTACCGTTTTTCGTAAGATTTGTTCGAGGGTTCTATTAGTTGATTTTGCTTGACCATTAGCTTATGGGTAGTAGGGTGTTGAAAAACGATGTTGTATGCAAAACATTTCTAAGAACTTCTTCACATCCCTATTCTTAAATGGTGTCCCATTGTTAGAAACTAACATGGAAGGAAGTCCAAAGTGAGCAATAGTGTGTTCCAATATGAAATGAAATATTACATTGGCGGTTGTTGAATGAAGTGGAATTGCTTCCACCCATTTCATGAAATAATCTATTGTAGTAATTGTAAATGTATGTCCAGCGAAAGAGGGAAGTGAAATCTTTCCAATCATATCTAGGCCCCATACTAAGAAAGGCCAAATAGGAACTTGTGTGCAAAGATCGAAAGAAGGAGCATGGATCAATTTTCTATGTTCTTGACATTTGTGACATTTCTTAACATATGCAAAGAAATCTTGTTCCATATTCCTCCAATAGTATCCTATATGTATAACTTTTGAACTAATGATATTCCTCCAAAATGTCCCCCACAAGCACCTGCATGGGCTTCCTATGGGGATTTTAGATTGTTTAAGGAATCTAAGTAAGAGACCATCAAAGGACCTCTAATACAACATGTCGGAAAGAATTATATATTTAGACGCAAGCTTTCGAAGGTGAGCTCGAGTATTCTTATTTGTCAACTTAGGAAAGGTACTATTTTTTAAATAATTAAATATTGGTGCATACCATTCACTAGAGCTTTCTATGGTGGTCAATAGTACTTCTTCTACTTTAGATTCTATCGATGGTTTCATAATTGTGTGCACAATAAATGTGAAATATTTTGAAGGATCTTGAGGAGATATCAAAGAAGCCACACTCACCATTGCATCTGCATGTCTATTATCTTTTCATGGGATGTTATCAATGGTGTGGGATTCAAAGCTTTCTAAAAAATTCATTGTGAGATCCTTATATTTTGATAATTTTCATATTTTTCTTGATATGTTTCATTTATTTGCTTAATGACTAATTGTGAATCACCAAATATCTTAATGTCTTAGGCTCCCAGAGTTAAAGTAGTGCATAATCTAGGAATTAATGCTTCATACTCTGTTGTGTTGTTTGTGCATAGGAAGTTTAAGTGATAGGATAGGGGAATAGGCTTACCTACGGGCGAGACTATTATAACCCTTGCACCAGAGCCTACGGGCAGGACTATTATAACCCCTGCACTAGAGCCTGTTCTACACTTAGAGTCGTCAAAGTATAACTCACATGTACTAGTTTCAATCATCAACACATTATCATCTGAGAATGAATAATTATTAGGTAACACGAGGGGAGAGGGAGCGTTAGCTAACTGGTCAATCAAGGCTTGTCCTTTAATTTCTTTTTGTGAAACAAACTTAAGGTCAAACTCAATCAACAACATAACCCACTTAGCTAAGCATCTAGATAAAAAAAATTAGTGAAAAGATGTCTCAAGGAATCAAATTTTGTCATCACATTTATTTCAGCATTCAGTAAGTAATGTCTCAATTTACTAGTAGTGAATACAAGGGACAAACATTGTTTCTCTATCATTTTGCATCTTTTCTCGTAATCAATTAGAGTTCAGCTAATGTAATAAACAAGATGTTCTTTACCACTTTCATCTTGTTGGGCCAACAATGCTACGAGAGCATGGGTCGATGTTGTTGTGTAAAGGATCAATGACTTGTCTTGCATAGCGGGTTGTAAAATAGGTGGAGTAGCAAGATAATCTTTCAAACTCTCAAAATCTTGTTTACAATCCTCATTCCAATTAAACTGAACCTCTTTATTAAGGAGATGTGTGAAGGGTAACATTCATTCTGCTAGAGATGCTATGAAATGACGGATAGTGTAAATTCTTCCTTGTAAAGTAAGAAATTGAGAAATGTTTCTAGGAGGTGGCATGCTAACTATAGCATCAATTTTCTTCGTGTCCACCTCAATGCCTCTGTGAGATTGATAAAACATAAAAAAAAATCCACTATCTACACCATAGACACACTTTTTTGGATTCAATCTCATGTAATATTTTCATATTCGCTCAAAGACCTTTCGAAGGTTATTCACATTATCTTGTCAACTTAAAGATTTGGCTAGAATTTCATCAACATAGTCTTCCAAAATCTTATGTATGCAATCATGAAATAATGGAAATAGGGTGCCCCACCTTTTAGGAAATGGAGTGCAAGGATATGGTCATATTTCACTATTGTTTCATTCAAGGAAACCCTAGAGATCTCAATTCAATGATAGAATGAGAGAGAGAGATCTGCTAAAGGTTGTCCTAGGGTATGATAAAAGGCTAAAAAAGGGGTTCACCACCAATCTAGGGGTTGGAAAGACTAGTAACATGAAAGATAAAATTATGAGACTTAATGATATGCTAGACTACAATAAATGACCTAGAAATGAATGCAAAATAGAATAGAAAACTAAGAAAACATAGAGGTGCACCTGAAAATCTATAGAAGCTCGAAATAGGCTCTGAAATGCTAAAAATGCTAAATTTAAGGCACAACATGACTTATACACCAGGTTGGGAATATTAGTCCCAGGTTAGGGTTTTTGGGCTGAAACATGAATATGGTGATGACAAGTCTGGATCTTTAGAAATCTAGAAATTTCACTATATTGGGACTCATACACTACAAGTGGCGTATCAATCCCATTTATCTTTTTTGAGGAATCAAAGTTTGAATCAGCTCTCCTATCTCTACTCTTCCTTCCCAACCTGATTTCTAGATCTGAACTTGTAAAAAGACCTACAAAACATAATATAGTGTTGATTTTCTTATGCGGGGTTTGCTTGGTCAAAAGGTCCCTAGTTCGGTAATTAAACCTTGATAAAAACAATGAATCTTGAAATTAAATGTGAGTATAAACCCTATCCTTAAGTGTGTCTAAGATTAGAAAATCTAAAATGAAATGCAACCCTATTCTAATGTGGTAGAATGAGATGCAAGAATGAAGCATGAAGATGAATGACTCACTTTGGGACATGTCTAATCACCCTAATAAGCCATAACAAGATATGTACCTTCCTTAGGCTGAAAGTAGAGTGATAATGGAGGATGGAATCACTTAGGAAACAAGTCATTAGGCTTGGTTTGATGGCTAGTTGCATCTCCCCACCCTAGAATCCATCATGATTCACCATAGGAAACCAAAATCGACCCATGAAAATGCTAGATATTGAATGAAAGTGAGCTTGAAAACCTGTGAAAACACTATAATGCTACTCCAAGACTTCAACTTTGCTTGCTAAGTTTTCTCTTCAATGCTCTTGTGAAAGAATGCTTGAGTGCTTGTGAATGCTTAGATCTTGAAATTACTCTTCTAGATGAAAATAATGACTTGAAATCTTGTTTATATAGGAACTTCATCTAATTTACCATTATTTAGATCTCAAAAGCTTACATCAACCAAAATTTTAAATTAAAAACTTTAATTACATACTCAAACCCTAAAAAGGGGTCACAGGGGACTCATACGCTACCTATGGCATATGGACCCCACCTAGGGGGACTTATACACCCAAGGTGGTGTATGAGTCCCACCCTAGTTTGTTGGGGTGGGTCAATGATGGGTTGTAAGAAAATTAAGTGTATTTATTGATTTTGTTGGAATTTTAGTCAAAATAAGCCTTGAGATCCGAAATAAAGGCTCTTAGTGGCCTACTAATGATGATTTAAAGGGTCATAAATGCAATGGTACTAAAATAGGTCCAGATTAAGTGAGGAATTGTACCATATCCAACAAGGGAGTATAATTTCTGTCATTACAACTCCTTGTTTCATGTTTTCATTGTATCCACTTTTAGAAATAATTTTAAATCCAATCCCATAACACTTTTCCAACTCCAATGGAGGAGGAGAAGTCTTATTTAATTGATCATGAGAGGAATTTATTCTTTTACAAGAATCTAAATCATTTGTAAGTATTGACATGTGAGGATTAGAAATCACCAACACATGAGGGATGAATTCTAAAGAGTCCCCATCACCATCATGGGGTGATCTTTTTGGATTTGTTGATTTAGAAAAATATTGAGTAAATGAAACAAAAGAATCTTTAGGTTGACTTTGAGAGATTTTGTACTCTCCCACAAAGAAGGGTGTAAAATCTATTGAACCTCAATCATCACCAAAACATGTACTTGAATATGAAGTGTTATTTCGATCATTATTTGTATTGTATTGTGTTGATGCTATTGAAACAACATTCAATTCTTTGGGATTTGATGGTGAGATTTTAGATTCCCCAATTAAATGAGGTGTAAAGTCTAATCACCCCCATTCATTACTCAAGATTTCATTCATAGCATCATTATCATTTCAAAGTAATAGTTCAACATTTGAATATGGAATCAAAATTCTAAGAGAGTTGGAAATGATGTTCAAATTTGGCTTGTAAATTATAACTTTTTGTATCTGCTTTTACCATATGTACCTTTTTATTAATAATTCATCTTGTAGTGAAGTGTAGATAAGAATCACTTCATGGCACGAATCCATGGTCTACTAAGAAGAAGATTATATGAGAGAGTATCCAACATGATATGGATAAGGGTAGAAAAGGTCACTAGTCCTTCCTTAATGGGTAGTTTGATTGTCCCCAATGGTTTCCTATCAAGATTATCAAAGCGACAAATAGAAATATTATTAGGTTTTATGAGATTCTTATCCACACCAATCTTATCTATAAGATCAATGCTAAAAACATTAATACTTAATCCATTGTTAATAAGAGTACATCTAACCCCAGTTTTATTAATGACAACAAATATCATTAGAGCATCATGTTTCTTTTGAATTTTAGGAGGAGGTAAATCATGTTGAGGGAACATAATATCCAACTTTGTTGCCTATATACAATCAAACAAGGTTGCTACATAATTTGGTTTGACAAAAGGTGAGATTTCAATCTTCTACAAAGCCTCTTGGAGCATCCTATGGTATGTAGGTGAAGTCTGAATTAAGTCCCAAGGAGAGATCTTGGTCGGAGTATTACAAAGTTGCTCAACAAGATCATACTCTTTGCCAATATGTTGAGGAAGATGAGGTGTCAGGAAGATATGGTTGAGGAAATGGAATGGAGGTTGGAATTTTCTTTGGTTGTTTATTACTTCAAGTGTTTTATGTGTGAGAAATCACATGTTAACTTGGTTTCTACAACACATTTTGGTCTATGAGTTTCTTTGCAAAGTTTAGGATATGGCCAGGATGCTTAGATTGGTTTTGATGCAATCACGGATGGAGGGTCTAGAAAGGATTGTCCAACCATGCAACTTAGAGTCAACACAAAAAAATAATATGAGATATTAATTATAAAAAATGAACTTTCATTGATTCAATGATTGGAAGTAAAATAATTATGGCTCACAAGCCGACCATGAGGGCATTACAACATTACAACTAACCAAAGTCCTTATTCAATAATCAAATTTGAATATCCAAAAATATATGAAACATAATCCTAAATATAATCACTAGCTATTGATGACTACTTTCCTATGAATTACAAATGATCTTAAGTATGATCCTCCAGCTCTAATAATGGTATGTGTTAGCCTTAAGGGTTTACAAACCTCAATGAATGATCAAGCATGTAGGTCAACCTTAAAAAATGAAAGATAATCCTTCATGAAATGAAACGTATTGTAGATCTCCAAGAAATATCCCCTTGGACCCAAAATTCGTGTATGATGATCCATTAAGCTTTGCATGCTCTAGAGTAGGTGTGCACTATGAATTCTAAACTAGTTTGGCCCCAAATGCTCTATATGTTAATTATAGTGAAATTTTGAGAGTGATAACTTGCAGTAGACGAATACAAATGATCTAAAATTTGGATATGATGTAGATGACCTCATGTAGATTCTATATCTTTCTCCACGAGCTAAGAAATGATAATGCGATGAAATTTGAGATGAAATGTTGAAACTAATATTCAACCAGGGATGCTCTTGCATTAGACACCCGAGGTTGGAAGAAAAGTGAGTCTCTCACTTTCCAAGGGCTAGAGGGAAAAAAGGATCCACCTTAGCCTAAGAAATCCATGATGAATCCTCCATTGGTCTTCCTTTCCCCTTTACTAAATATTCCTTGTACTTCTTGTCCCTAGTGCTCCTTCTAATTCTGGTATCCAAAATTTGTTCAATCTCCTCTGGTGCTTGATGTGGTAACTACTCCTTTAAATCTATTTTTGTGTTATTATCACTTGACTATCATTCATGATACACATAGATGTCTGCAATAATGCAAATAGGTGATATACCAAGTTTCTTCAGTAACTCCACTTTATATGCATTTCATGAATCAAACTTCCTTAGAATATTGCAAGTTGCAACTTATTATATGTACCTGCTAGAAATATTTCATTCCTGAGATATGCCATCAATTCATCTCCAACAATGAACTCCTTATGTATCCTTTTCGCATCTTCCTTCTCCTTGTACTTATTTTTCATGTCTTCCAAATGCTTGTAGACTCTATTATGCAATGTCTACATGAATCCTACAAACTCTTCTTCTTCTACTCTCCTCTTATCCTCCACGCTAATGTCTCTAAGCTCTGCAATGCCTCTAGGATGTACTCATGTCACAAGCTGAAATGGTATCTTTCCTGTGCTCTAATTTACTGAATTAGTATATGCAAACTCTACTTGTGATAGAACTATATCCCAATTTCCTACTTTGTCTTCAACAAAACAACTTGACAAGTTACCCAAACTCCTATTCACTACCTCTATTTTCCATATATCTATGGGTGATATGCTTAACTAAACTTTAGGTTTTTCCTCATCTTCTTCCATAATATCTTCCAAAAGTATCCAATGAACTTGGTGTCTCTATCTGAAACTATACTCTTAGGTAATCCATGTAATCTCGCAATCTCCTTGAAAAATAGGTTAGCAACATGCATAGCATCATTAGTATTCTCGCAAGGAATAAAATGTGCCATTTTAGAAAAAAAAATCTATTACTACCATTATTGAATCATATCCTCTCTATGTTCTTGGTAATCCTAATATGAAATCCATGCTTATATCTTCCCAAGGTCTCTCCAGTACTGTCAAAGGTCTATACAATCTACTATTTTGACTACTCCCTCTTGCTACTTGACAGATTCTACAAATCTTAACATAATTCCTTATATCATTATATATTTGTGGCCAAAAATAGTGTTCACACACCAAAGCTATTGTCTTATCAACTCCAAAATATCTTGCTAATCCTCCACTATTCTTCTACTTAATTAGATTCTCCCTCATTGAACTCTTTGGAATACATAATCGATTTCCTTTGAACAACATGCCTTCTTAAATGAAATAATCCAACCATTGGCTCCAGTTTGTCACCACTGGTTCCTTACATTCTCTCCAAGCTTCAACAAAATGTGGACCATCCTCATACATATGTTTCAATTATTCAAAACCCAATACTTCTACTCTCATCTTCATCAAAAAATTCCTTCTTCTTAATGTATCTACAACTTTTTTGACTTGCCACTCCTATTCTTCAACAAAAATGTACAAATTTTCAAGAATTATACCCATCTCATATGTCTCTAATTCAACTTTCCTTGACTGTTCAAATACTACAAGGCTTGATGATTAGTATACAACACAAACTCCTTAGGCAACAAGTAATGTCTCCACTTCTTCAAGGCTTGAATTATGGCATAGAATTCTTAATCATAAATTGAATATCTTCTTCTAGCATCATTCAACTTCTCAATAAAATAAGCTATTGGTCTCCCTTCTTGAATCAACACTTCTCCTATTACATTCTAACTTGCATCAAAATCAACTTGAAATACTTTTTCAAAATCTGGTAATGCTAACAGTGGTTTCTCTATCACCTTTTGCTTCAACAATTTAAAACTTCTTTGTGCTCCGATGTCCACTTAAAGTCTTTCCTATCTTCTCTCATTGTTTTTTTCATAGGTGTGCAAATGTTGCTAAAGCTTCTAATAAAATTCCAATAGAAACTAGCCAATCCATGAAATGATCTTAGCTCTCCAATGTTTCTGGTGTAGGCCACTCAAAAATTGCTCTAACCTTCTCAAGGTCCATCTTCAATCCTTTAGTAGAAATGAAAAAACCCAAATATACTAATTTTATCTTCACAAAGCTACACTTATTGACATTAATTAGAAAATTTTCTTCTCTCAACCTCTACAATACTTGTCTGATGTGCCACAAATGTTCTTCTCTAGTCTTACTAAAAATTAGAATATCATCCAAATAGACAATAACAAACTTACCCAAGAATTTCTTCAGTGCCTCATTCACCAATCTTAGGAAAGTACTAGGTGCATTGGTCAATCCAAAAGGCATCACTAACCACTCATACAATCTTTCTTTATTCATAAATGTAGTCTTCTATTTATCTCCTCTAATTCTAATTTGATGGTATCCACTCTTTAGGTCAATCTTTGTGAAATACTTTTCTCCACTCAAATAGTCCATAATGCCATCCATTCTTGGCAATGGGAATCTATACTTGACTGTGATCCTATTTATTTCTCCAAAATTTATACACATTATCCATTCTTCATATATTTTTGGTGCAAGTACAACATGTACTACACATGGGCTTAATCTTTCTCTGATCAAACCTTTCTTCAACAACACTTGTATCTATCGGTTCAACTTTGCATTCTTTGTTGGTGTCATCCTATGTGATGCCTTGTTTGGTAAACTTTCTCTAGGTATTAGATCTATGTGATGAATGATGCTCTAGACTAGTGGAAGTCCATGTAGTACATTCTCTGATATGATGTCTCCATACTCTGTCAATAGTTCTACTCCTTTTGTCTATGGTGGATCTTCATCCTTTGTTGCCTCTAGACTACCACTCTTCTTTGGAATCAATTTAAAACACATGTTCTCATGCCTCAATCCATCCAAAAAATCCTTCCATCTACCAAACATAGTTTGGAAGTGCTACAAACTTCACTTTTGTCCTCTTCCTCTAAAGATATCAACTTAATTCTCTTTCCATTTGAAGTTATAGTATAGGTGTTCCTTCTTCCATCATGAATTTCTTTCTTATCATATTTCCATGTTCTTCCTAATATTAAATGACATGCATCCATAGGCATAATATCACACAACACTTCATCCTTATATGACCCTATATGAAATTTCACCAAACAATTGCTCATAAACCAATATCTTATGCTCATCTTGAATCCATGTTATCCTATAAAGGTTTGGATGTTTCAATTTCTTCAAATTTAAATTGGTCACCATCTCTTCTAAAACTAGGTTATTAGTGCTACCACTATCAATGATAACTTTGCATACCTTTCCTCTAGATTTACATATTGTTTTGAATAAACTCTTTCTTTGCGGTGGTTCCTTGGTCACTTCTTCATGCATCAAATCTCCCCTCTTCACTAATGACTCACATTTCTTTGGTTTTCCAACTAAATTAGGGGATTCTACAGGTTCTTCATCCACCTAAGATGCTCTTTTGGTATGCTTAATTTTCTTACCAGTACTTCCTTGATGGCATTCAAATGCTCTATGTCCTTCACCTCCACACTTGAAACAAGTTCCTCTGAATAGTTTCTTCTCAGATCTTCCTTCATCTCTTCTATATCCCTCATTTTGATATGAATTATGACCTCCTCTATCATTGCAATAGATATTTCTATCTTCTCTCCCTCTGTGGTATGAATTACAGTCCTTTTCTTCACTATGGTAGGGTTTTCTATCTCTATTCTACTCTATATAAGGTCTTCTTTCTCCAAATTGTGATATGCTCCTCTGGAATCTTCCTCTTGCACTTCTCTACCTCTGCTCAAACTTCTTGTTCATATTCTCTTCCACTTTTAGTGAAAACTGGTATGCCTCTTCAACTGATTTCATCTTCACCGAGCTTAGTTCTTCTTGAATGTTTGTTTTCCATCCATTGATGTACCTCACCACCTTTTATTTGCTTGCTTCACTATGTCCAATCCTAATGATCATCTTGTAGAACTATTTTGTCTATTCTTTCACAAATTTCTCCTTTTTCCTTAGGTTTTGCAATATTTTCATCAATTACAGCTCATAATCAACAGGTATAAATTGATGCTTCAGCTTTATCACCATCCTATCCCACTTTGTGATTTTATCCTTTCCTCTCCTATTTCTATCTAATTGAACTTCTCTCCACCATAAAGTAGAATGTCCTTTCAACTTAATTTTTTTAAATCTCACTCTTTCCAAATATTTAGTTTATTCATATTCAAGGTATTATTCCATATCATTGATCCAATCAATCAATTCCTCAGGGTTTAAATTTCCCGCATAATTTTGAATTTCAATTATAGGTCACTTACTAATTTGGAAATAGCTTTCAACATCTTCACTTGATCAGATTCTTCTTCTTCTTCTACGGTTTCTTCATTATGATTCACAACATGATCTAACTCATCATTTCTTTCATCCTCGTTTGTAGGGTTTAAACCTCTTCTTCTATCTTCCTCTACTGTGTCTAATCAAACTCGCATTTCTTGCATCATCTCTAACATCTCATCCATTCTTCTAGAAACATTCACCATAGTAGGCACTCTCCTTGGTAGCATCTCTATCCTTGGATCTAGTGCAATTGCCTCAATCTGGCGATTTGGCTACAAGGGTTTCAACTACCTCACAGTTGGTGACTGGTTGAAAATGCATGCATTCTACCTCAAGTCAACAATTTTTTTACCACAAGGAATTCCTTCAGGCTTGCAAACTTGCGATGATACCACTTTGTGCAATCACATATGGAGATCCCATAAAGGACTATCCAATCGTGCATCTTAGAGTCAACACAATGGAAATAACATAAGATATTGATCAAAAAACATGAACTTTCACTGATTCAATAACCTGAACTCTTACATGTATCACATGCAAAATAATTAGGGCTCACAAGCATGTCACAAGGGAATTACACATTACAACTGGCCAAAGACATTATTTGGCAACCAAATCTGAATATCCGAAAATATCTGAAACCTAATCTTAAATCTAATCATGAACTATAGATGACTTCTTTCCTATGAATTACAAATGATCTTAAATATGATCCTCCAACTCCAATAATGGACTGCGTCGGCCTCAAGGGTTTACAAAACCCAATGAATGATCAAGCATGAAGGTTGGCCTTAAAACATCAAAGATAATCCTTCAAGAAATGAAATGTATTGTAGATCTCCAAGAAAGATCCCCTTGGACCCAAAATGCTTGTATGATTCTCCAATAAGCTTTGCACACTCCAAAATAAGTTTGCACTATGAATTTTGGACTAGGTCGACCCCAAATGCTTTGTCTATGAATTATAGTAAAATTCTAAGAGCGATAAGTTTTAGCAGACGAATGCAAATGATCTAAAATTTGGATATGATGTAGATGACCTCATGTAGATGCTATATCATGCTCCACAAGCTGAGAAATGATAATGTGGTGAAATGCAGAATGAAATGTTGAAACTGCCACAAACTGAAATGCAAAATGTTTTTGGTTGATACAAGGTTGCTTTACAACCAAGGATTCTCCTGCATTAGGTTTGTAGGAGGTCCTATAATGAGATGAGGTTTAGGTTGACTTGAAGGAGGTCCAATAATAAATTGTGGGTTTACAATTTCATCTGAGTTAACTACTTGTTGATGATCTTCTATCAATGGGGGATCTAATGTCAATTTAGAATCTTCATCTATACAATCCACCTTACTATCATTGATTACATCTGAGGACCTTGCACCAAAATATCCTCCCAAGTAGGATATGCATTGGGATAGAGATAATAATAAGTTTCATGATTAGGTAAAGTATCATTGATTGCATCCTCTTACACCAAGATATCCTCACAAGTAGGGGAGGTAGTGGGAAAGGGACAAACATGAGTACCAATGATTTTATCCTCTTATCCTCTTACAACAAGATATCCTCACAAGTAGGAGAGATGTTGGGAGAGGGAAAAAATGAGTATTAATGATTGCATCCTCTTGCACTAAGATATCCTCACAAGTAGCAGAGATATTGGGAGAGGGACAAACATGAGTATCATGATTACTTGAAGAATGAAGATTAGGTAAATTGATGTTAATAAATGTATTAGTGATTTTATTCTTTTCATAGTTAGAAAAACTATTGGTGGGCCAAAGGCCAACATATGTCCCTTTTGACGACATAGAATAGGGTTTGATGCAATGCCTCAAAAAATATATTTTAGACATGCCATATTTTTCTATATCAAAAGCAATTTTTTGAAAATAAAACATATTGTTATGTCCTTTTTCTTGAGGGGTAATGCATTAGGGTCAAACTGACAATGCATAGCAAAATCTAGAAGTTTCGAGACCAACTATCAGAAATAGGAACCAAATCTAAATAGAGGCCAATTCACAAAGAAAATTTGATGCCAAAATGACGGGATAGGGGTGAGGGAACCCCTAGACTATAGAAGTAATATTTTAATAATTTCAAAAATTTGTAAATGAACTATATTGTTTGAGGGTCTACTATTGCACAAGTTCAAGTCTGAAAGCAAAAAAATGGTTGGAAATGGATGAAAACCTATTTTTTCTATGTGAAAATACACATGCATAAAATTTTATGTTTTTAAAGGAATGCAATATGTTCAAATGATAATTTTTAGAATTTAAAATACTATAACTAACTGAATTTTTCCCAAAAATGCAAAAAATCAATACTTTTTAAACTTTTGAAATGAAAACACTATGCAATTCTTCACCTTTTTAATGGTTTTTTCACTAAAATGCACTTTGATAAATAAAATAAACTTAGAATTGTATTCAAATTTCTCACTGAAATAAATTAGACCTTAACCCTAATCAAATTTGAAAATAAATTTAAAATTACTTTTCAATTTCTCTCTAAATTTCAATCACCGAGACCTTTAATTCTTAATGAACCAAACAATACAAATGCTTAATTTTGAGAATGAAAAAATGCAAATCTACTACAAGACCTTTCAAGCACCTAGTTTTTTTTTCAATTTTCAGATTTTATGCTATGAAAATAAAAAAAAATTGCAAGTGTGGGATATGATAGGTTCACCCAAATGTAGAGTAGGAAATGTGATCCTAGATCCAACTAGATTAACTAGGATTAACTTCTTTTCACTTGGACTCCAAATTCCAATACAAACCAACTAGGGTTTGATGATTGGATTGTTGCCACAAGGGAGATCCAATCTCCTAGGGTTTGTGCTCTCTTGAGTTGCAAAGATGATAATTTTATGTGTGTTTTAACAAGTCTATTTTGACATAAACCATAGATCTAAAAATATATTTTATCGCATAAACAAAAATGAAAAAGAACAAAACAAACCTAGATCTGAAAAATTTAGATATCTCTGCAATTGTCATTAGATTTTGAAGCATAGTTTGTTGGTCAAGGGTGTGAGTGCCCTTGAATAAGATATAAGATTATAAATATGTAAAATTTTGAGCTATAAGGTATAGATCTACATTGTTTTTTCCTATAGATGTATATTGATGTAACCTTTGGATCTGACCTACACACTTGGAAAAAGGGGAAAAGGTTGTGTTGTATAGGGGATTTCTTATGTCAAACCCCATTTTTTTTGTTTCCACCTCTACGTACAACAAATGATGATGATCAAGAGGGCATACCATAGGTCGAGTAGATGCTAAGACAATAGTTGATTAAAATGGTAATGATAATTGACAATATTACCTTTGATATAAAATCCTTGATGAAGTGATGCCACACTACAAGTTGCCACAGATTTTATTGATGGATGCCTTGATTTTTTGATGGACCTGCAAGAGGTTAGTTCACAAAACACAATAGATTGGTGTGGATAGCATGTAGGGAATACCTCAATGGATCTTCACAATTTGATCATAATATCGCATTCTCATAATCATCTCATTTCTAATATTCAAATGAGAATAAAACTTGTTTACATATGCATTCTGATTGATATTTTTTATTATAGGCCAACCTGGGATCTTTTTAATTCTCCAAATACCAACACCAAAAGTTAAATTTAAAATAGTACCACTTTAAGACCTCAAGGATTCCCACATCCTTGATTGGGTGATTTTTTCTCAAACTTATTGGGATGTTAGGGATTTAAATATATTTTATCTATTGGCCCCAAAATGAATATAAATTATTATTATAATTAATTTTGTAGGAAAAATAAGGTGTCTTGAGGTAGTGTGAAATTTTTAGGGGTGACAATTTATGATGCTACAAGGATTTCACCAATTCAATGTAAAGATTATTCAATGTCATTTTTCATAGTTCTAGAAATTAGGTGTCAAGTAATAAGACAAGGAAAGTTTTTTGATCCGCCATATCTTATTTATCTATTATAATATGGACTTATAAATTCTCACGTTGGGGATATTGATTAGTTGTAAAATGGTTTGAATTATTTTTCTCCATGTTATTCTTGGCATGCATCATATTGAGGTGCAACATGAACTTATGACTCTAATTGTTTTGGTGTGTTTTTTTTATTTTATGGTTTTTCAATTTTTGAAAGCTTAAACTATGAACAAATAAAAAGATTTTAAAAACTTTGTCTTGAAAGGATAAGGTCCCCTTATGTCTTAAAACTGGGGAGATTTGTTGATGGTGTTTTCTGCACAACAACAACTCGAATAGAATACAAGTACTCTATCTCTCTTGAAAGGTAAATCTCTATCAGCAAGCCTCAAGAGATAACCCCAAGGTCTCTAATGTCAAGTCTTGACAATGCAGAAATAACTCAGATAATATGTGAAAATGCTAGTAATCACAAGGGGCCTTACAAATGAACAATGTTGGAAGTATGCTTTCATCAAATGGAACAATATGGTGATGCTTTCAATCCTAAAACTAACCCAGATTTAAAATAAATAGCAAAAGATAAAGGGTTCAAGAGAGAGATTTCTATTCTAGCTAACTCTTAAGATCAATCACAACAATGATGAAAGCTACAAATGGACAAATCCCCAATAAAACCAATCTCTACTTAATCAAGGGAAAGCCTACAACTCCACAGAAACAATGCAATCTTCTAAGGAAACTGAAGATTGTCAGACTATGAATATTCATCCACATACCTAATTACTAGTGCAATGTAAACAAGCATTCACAGTTGAACTAAGCACAATATAAGGCCCAGAATAACTTTACACAATAACTTACAATCAACAAATTGCAAAAATTATGGACTGGAGATCGATCAAACATCATTCACATTTCACCATTATTGTAAAAGAACTAAAATCTACCATCTAACATTGAGAATCAAGAACAAGAAACCATAAACTATTGAGGTTGAACACATTTTTTTCCAAATCAACAATCCAATTGCATTAACTTCTCCAAAATTTACATAACAGTCATCTTGCTCTCTCCTCTCCTACAACTAATTTCTAAAATCTACTTGCCAATTCTGGCCTTCTAACCTCTACAAAATGAGAAGGAAAAGGCCTTTATAGATATTACATTTCAATTTCAATGGCTAGGATTAAATCAATCCAAGGGCTCAAATCAATCCTCTAGAAGCATCAAGAGGTTACATTTAATTTGGGAGCTCATTGTACATCATCATCCAATCAATTGCATTCAATTATATTATGGCCCAATGACATTAATTTTGAGAAAATCCTCATTGGAGAATAAATACAGCTTCACATGTCTCTCCTTGTTAAAGGCACCTTTCCAATTGGTGGAAACACGAGCATGTGGGATGAGCACAAGTTGTACAATTATGCATTGCAATGTTGTCATTGATGTCAACATTGTGATGTGGTATGAAGACCATTGTGTTGATTAGTTTGTATAGTTTTGGCATGTTTGAAGATAGTAAACAAATGGATATTTGCATGAAGGTTTGATCTGGTGAAGATAGGTGAAAGAGAAATTGACTAAGTGTCAATACAGGTATTCTTATGAACAGGACATCCAATTTTTAGATCTACATTGGTCCACTATATGAGATCTTGCTCTACGATTTTGATATAATTTTGTTGGATGATAGAGGAATCTAAACCTATAATTTCATATTGTTTGGGATCCTAGTGTTGAAGTTATGAGTGACAATGTATCAACTTAGTAGTAATAGGTGTTTCCTAGGTTAGTGCATATGTTTTGATGAATCTGCACTTCTCCACAGATTGGAATTTGGCTTTGCGATTTTGTGGAGTTATTTACAGGTGTTAGTAGTATGTATTTTCTAAATGGAATAGATTTTGGAGGTCCACGTGTTTGAATGTGGTTGAACAGTCAAATTTTTTTGATATTAGGTCATTATCAGTGTCGACCTAATGAGCTTTGTATTTTATGGAGTTTGAATAAGTGTTGATCCATTATGCAGGTGCTATTTTGGGTCCATACTGGCCTATTTCAAATTTTTATGAGTTTTGAATCTTGGCTTGAAGAGTGTATGTATGTATGTTGAGCTGACAACTTATTTTTTGTATAATACATCTAATTAGGCCTACCTAATTGATGTTGTAGGTGTTTGTGGATAAAGCAGATATATATGTAAGACCTTTTTGATGTTTTGAAAAGAGTGTGTGTGTGTGTGTATGATGAATATAATTTGATGTGAGCTATGCCAATATAAGGAAAATGTAGAGAAGAGCAGAGTACTAATTCAGATTAGTATGAAGTGTGTGAAGTATGTATATTGAGCTTCAATGGAACTATACTCCAACATGTTGTAGATGAGTTTTGTAATAGTTCAAATTTGGCTATGTGCAAATTTCTTCTATCTTTTCTTCTTTCAAGTGAGTCCACCTATAGTGAGCACTTCTATAATATACTATAACTAATTATAATATATTGTGACATAATCCTCATCGTAGTTTTTCCCATTTTTGGGTTTTCCACATAAAAAATTGGTGTCCATGTGTCATGTGATGTTGTTGGTTGTTTTCATAATTTCTTTTATTATTGCAAATTGAATATGCTATGAATATTGAATGTTTAGATGTTTAAGTGGTTTAAAAAATATATTGATTCACCCCTCAGTATTTTGGGTGTTCAATGGACATGTTTTTCACACTAAGAGGCTTTTAGAAAATGTTGAATTCTAAAACCACCTAAAAGTGCAAAGGACCAACAAAAGAGAAAACACAAGAAAAATTCCAAACAACAAAATTGGTTAGTATATTAGTGTGTTCACATTGAGCTCACCAAAATTTATGGACTAAAAATTGGATAAAGTAAAACTAACAAAGAATGAAATCATAAACAAAGAACAGAAAAAATCAAGTATTATTTACTATACTTCACTACAAACTTGAAGATTAGTGTATTGTACTAACTTGCTCATGAAAGGGGTATGGATGCAACTCAATAACATAACACTATATTATTTTGATAATGAATTTTGACAAAGTAAACCTGCATAAAAACTTGATTGATGAAAATGATGAGAGGATGGAGGTATTTTTAGATTTTTAGAAAAAAAAAGGATAGATGAGGATAAGAATGAAGACCAAGAGTTTATTGAATTGATTGTGAAGTGAACTCAAGAAAGTGTGGAATATAACTCAATTGATAATGGGAAATTATCATTTCAAAATCCTAGAAGAATAATAATGAATTTTAATTCATTAGATAAGGGTGATCCCATAATAGTGGTTTACAATTTTGGCCAAACCGACACTGAAATTATTATTTTTAACTAAATCTTCACATTCGGGCACCTATAGCGGCTAAACTATGAGGAATTTGATGATGGTGCAAACTAGAGTCTCATTAAATTTTGTCTGTAGATTCTAAAAATATTTTTTCAAAATTTTTGGAATCAAATTGCACTTCTTTTTCCATCTCCCACAAAAATAGATTTTTTTAGAAAACAACATTTTTAAAAAGTGACGCCCGATAACGATAACTTTTTTTCCATGAAGGATAAAATTCTAATTCTTTCAAATTTAGATTTGTAACTTTAATATCTAGTGCTTCCACTTAGTTAGATAGTTTTTTATTGAATAGTTTTTCTTAATCAAGTTTCAAAGTCAAACAAATTACAATTCAGATGACCAGTATAACACGTAACTTTTTTTGTATATGTCAAAATTTTATTTTATTTTTGTTGGATCAAGGACTTCAATATCGGTGCACTCATATTTTTCAATTTTTTTTTTGATAATCTTCTATTTTTCCACATGTGAAGAACAAAGAAATTCATTTTCGATGAAAAACCTATGTTTAATAAAACTTAAAAAGCAAATACATAACAAAACCAAAACATATTAAAATTATATTCATTGGATAGATTGTTCTGAGGAATACCATAATCATTTGAAATAAATTTTAAATGAATTCATTTGATCCCCCAAAATTTAAATCAAAAGTGATTTTTTATCAGCATTTTGATAGGTGTAAAGGAGACGCATTTATAGGTATGGTTTAAAACTAGCGAGGTTCTACCCAAGGGGGTTTGATCTAAGGTGATTTGATCAAACCCTCTTCAATTGGAATCCTTAAAATGGAACTTTTTAAGGCTTAAATCATTATATTTTCTAAAAATATGTAATTTCAGCTAAAATTCATTCCTCTCAGGAATTGTAAACCACTATTATGACAGCACCAATAATTGAGAATAAGTTTCTATTAGAAGACAAAATTAATTAGTGAGATGATAAATAAAAAAATATTTATTTATTAAAAATAGATAATTAGCTCCCATTAATTAAATAATAAAATAATAAATAGATAATTTTAAATAATTAAATAATTTTATTAAAAAATATTATTTAATTAATAGATAATGGAAAATAGAAAATAGTAATAATTAATTAATAAATGGTAAATGACGTGAAAATGATAAATGAAATGAAGTAAATGATTAATAATTGGTAAATAATTTAATGGTACTAAATGATTAATTAGTGATATGATTATGTAATGGTACACTAACTATTAATATTTGATATTTAGAATATTTAACTTTCTATGACTATACTACTAAAAATTATAGCATCATATTTATTGTCATCACTGACAATTTCACACTAGGTTTAGCTTCCCCTTATGTGCCCAGACCTAATTATGCTCTTAAATTTCCCACTTCGTGGCTATTTTCAAGAAATTAAAATAAAATTGAGAATTAATGTTTAATACTCATCAAACAATAACAAAATCCCTAAAATTAGTTAGGACAATGTGGGTACCGCCATCAAACAACCTATTTTGGATCAATTTTAAATGTCATTGTTGACATTTTAACATTTAAAAATATAAATTCATTTGCTAGTTTTTTATTATTAATTTTATGAAAATTAAGAAGTTGTAGTGTAGAAATATGTATCCCTTTACATTTTCACACTTGTTTGAGCCCTCTTAATTAAATTCTAGACTTAATTAGGCCTTAATAAGCCCTTGTATTCATTTACAAGCCTAATAAATTACATTTTCTGAAGGAGAAAGCTGACAATAATTAATGCCAACATATAACACTTTACCTTGAGCAATGTGTGTTCCACGTATAAGGACCTAGGACCCATGGGCGAATGGGTTCTCCCTAGGCCTTTGAACCTAAATTTAAAATATGTTTTTGACTATATTTTAAGGTCCCCAAATCCATATTTCAATGTTGGCTTGTAATATTTGAATTTTGGGAAATGAAGGATACATACCTATAAATATAAGGTTATTTCACTAAGTTTCACCTAGTATTTTTTAAGAACTTCAAGAGCAATTTCATAGGAGAAAGGTTGATGATCAAGAGCATTCAAGAGTAGATATATCAGAGATTTATTGCAGCAATCAAGATCTAATCATCATGTTAAAGTATTTTTGCATCATGCATGTTTTTGGAGCTAACATTGTGATGTAAGCTTCAAGATCAAGTTCAAGCATTCAAAGCATTATTCAAGCATCAAGATCCACATCCATTGAAGCCATTTCATGCAAGTTGTAGATCTACATTCAAAGGCTTATACAATGGTTTGTTGAGTGGTAGCATAACATTTTTCATTATTCATTCCCTCTTTCATGCTTTATTTCAATTCAAGGCTTGATTACCAAAATGGGGTTTGACCAAGGAAAAATCCCATTCACCAAAAATAAACAATTTTCCCTCTTGTGTGTGTGTGTTGTAGATTTAGGTTGAAGAAGGATTGAAGACCTCTTGAAGTGCAAGATTGAAAAAGCTGTCAAAGCTACAAAAGTTGTCAAAGTTGTTAAATCACGAAATCTAACCTACAGATCTGATTTCTAACTTTTTGACACTGAAACATGGACAAATCAGAAGCTACAGATTAACATCAGAGGCTCCCAAAATATTTTTGAAAACCTTGACAAAAGACCCATTCACCCATGGGCGAATGAATCCCTGATAGCTTCCAAAAAGTGACTTTTGGTGACTGGTAAACACCTTTCTTCCCTTTTCAGATCTACAACCAGTTTTCTATTTTTGCTAATATTGAGTTTCATATTGTTGTTTCAAGTTTGAGTTGGCATAATTTGGTTGATTTGCTATTTTTAGCTTTTCTCCCAAAATTGTTGTTTGAACTTGACCCCTGTCCTCAAAGCATAAGGAAATATGAAGATTCTTACATTGAGTTGATTTGTGCCTAAGGGTTGTTAGTCAATTCTTTGTGTGGATCTCATTTTCCAATGAAATAAAGGAAAATAGGTCCCTCACCCCCACATATTTTAATCACACATTTTACTTAAACCCTATTTTTTGTTATTTCATAAATAAATATAAATACAAGTATTCGCCATTTGAAATCTTAAGCAATCTAGAAGACAAATTGCAAACCAATTGAGCATCCTAAAAAGTAGTCAAGAGTGGAATAAACAACATGTTATAACACTTCATCAATCAAGACCATATTTGCAAGACATTAGGAAAAAAAGAAGTTGTGAAGATGTACTAGTTATCCTCTCCATGCTAGCTACAACAATCTATTGTGGTTTTGTGGACTAATCTATTGCAGGTCTTCAATCCATTCAAGTATCCATCAAACAACCTTTGGTGGCAACACATGGTGTGGACATTACTTCAACAAAGATTTCATACCAAGGTAACATTATCATTTATCATTTTAGTTAATTATTGTTTGGCCTTTGCCCAACCTAGGGCACACCCTCTTGATCATCATTATTTGTTGTAGTGGAGGTTGAAACATCAAAATGAGGAACACCTTTCCCCCTCTTTTCATGTGTAGGGGATAGATCCAAAAGTTTCATTAGTGGCTAGTCATAAGAAACAAAAGAGTAGATTGTAACCAATTTTCTGGAGTTTTCAAATCTCAAAAATGTAGCTTTTTCAGATCAAGGGTGATATAGACATTCTCCCTCAAATTTAGGCCTACTTTTTGGTCGCATGTTCCTCTCTATACCTATTTTCCTGATCTGCAACTGTTCTATCAATTTATGTCCATGTATGTGCGATAAATTACATTTTCATATCTAGTGTTTATGTCAAATAGGCTTGTTAAAACACATAAAATTTGTCATCTTTGCAACTCAAAATGACCAAACCTTAGGAGATTGGCTCTTCTTTGTGGCAGTTAGCAAATCATTAACTCTAGTTGGTTTGTGTCTTAATGTAGATGGCAAGTGAAAAGAAGTTGATCCTAGTTAATCTAGTTGGATCTAGGATCACTTTTCCTACTCTACAAAAATATTGGGCATTAAATTAACAAATGTAATCACAACTATTAGAAGATGTTCAACTAGTGGGTTCTCTCTCCTAATAGTTTCATATAAAAATAATTAACTCATATTCTCAAGTCATTTTTTTGTATGAGATGGTGTGCATGAACTTCAAAACTCTTAGAATACACTTTATGTTGGAGTAAATAGGTAATCACTTAATAATTAATTAATTATTAGGCCCCTTTTACTTTATTATATTTAAACTAAACTTAAGAGTGTTTTTTTTATTATTAAATTGAGTTATTTATAAGTTAAGTTGTTTCATTGTATATGATAAGAACACCTGTCACAATCTAATAAAATCTTCATCTAAGATTTGTTTTTAGTTTTTATAAGCATTCATTATTGTAATTATTGCAATTCACATTTATTATTCAATATCAAATACATTTGTTGATTAATTTCTCTCAAGATTGCATAACATACATCAATAATTTTGTCTCTTTAAATGTAATAGGCATTTTGATTATAAATAGATGATTTATGAAAACTGTGAAATTCATTATCAACTCCAACACTCCAAACTCCTTAAAATTAATCTACACCCAAAATTTGAATTTCTTTAATAAACATCCTTTCATTTTGTTTCCTATTCACTAATTTTAAAGAAAACTATAAATGTGGTACGTGCATTTCCTTAAAATTAACACCGACCATATTAAATGATATTAAGAGTTCCTAAAAAAATTGTACAGATGTCAATTAAAAATAGTTTATTATGCGAATTTTTTTTGTTTTTTAAAAATAAAACAACTTTTTAAAAGCCTATCGGCTAGGGTAACGTGGAAATGAGCTAAAAAATTGAATGGTAGTTCTGACATTGGAACATGCCGTTTGGCGCGCCTGGGATGTATATGACGTCGCGGGGCTTCATAGATGTAATCAATTAACTATTCAATGTAATATTTTCCAGAAACTAGGTGTCGAGTAATAATGCAAGGAAGGTTTATTTGTTGGTATTTTTAATGCTAATTTAATGCACATGTATTATATATCCGCCTTTGTTTTGGCACTCAGAAGCACATCGGTTGCGCGACATCATCTATGGACCATAATGGCGGCGAGGCGGTGAGTCCCATTGGCCAGATTTTCAGTACTTCGCTTCTGTCCCTCTGCATCCACGCCATATTTGAGCTGGAGCAACCTATAGATGTGTTCACAATGAAGAAAGCCATCATGGACATTTTTCTGTCGTCCAACCCCCGTTTTTCCTGCATAATGGTATGTTGTTTCTCCTTATTCACTACCACATAAGATATTTTTGGTCTCTCTGATGTTAAAAGTTATTCTCTTTTACTATTATTATATGTATTAGATTCCCAGAGTCCATGATATCATTCTTGTTTGACGGCAGACCGAGGACATGCATTGGGTGAAAACTGAAGTGAACGTGGATGATCATGTAATTGTTCCACACTTTCCTCCTGGGCAAACTGAGTATGATGAGTTTGTGAATGATTATATCTGTAACATGCACCTTACCCCTCTTCCTAATAATCGACCCCTCTGGGAGTTGCACTTTCTGAACTGCCATACAAGCAAGGCGAGAGCCACATTGATTATAAATAGGCACCATTCTTTAGGTGACGGTACTTCTCTCATGTCCTTAGTCTTTTGCTGTTGCACCAGAGCAGAAGATCCCAATCTTCCCCTCACCTTTCCTTCTTTCAAATCTCTGCCTCGCAAAATTAGTCCACCATCTTATCCATGGCTTTCGGCCCAGTTTATGTATTACATGTTACACAAGCTATTTGTGCTTGTGCTTGTTTTGTGGTACACAGTTCCTGATTTCATTAGCAGCTTACTAAGAATGATGTGGATGGGCGATAGCAAGCTACCCATTCGAGGGCCTCCTGGAGTGGAGATGCTGCCTAAAGTTATGAGCCATGTCACCTTCCCCATGGATGACATTAAAAAAATAAAGAATTCCATCGGCGGAGTAACTTTTTTCATCTTACCCTCATTTCATATCTACTCTTTCTAACTCCTTCATCATGCCATGCTTATTTGGGTAACATGTTTTTGCAGACGGTGAATGATGTGATAATGGGCGTAATCTTCTGCGGTTTTCAACGATACATGCAAAAGACTCATTCTCATGGTAAGAGTTGCGACAATGGATATAATAAAGTCTTTGACAAAATCAAGAGTAAGGAAATAACAGAATCAAGAGTAACAGGGCTTCTTACAATGAATACAAGATCATCGTCAGGATTGAAGGTCGTACGCAATCTTCTTTAGTCCGGTCTAAGGATTTAGGAAATATTGTGACTCACAAACCATTCATAATAGACAATGTCTTATTCTTTATTTGTTTGGGTTTTTGCAGGATATAAAAGACATGGTGAAACCTGAAAGTGGAGCACCATGGGGAAACCACTTTGGGCTGTTACATGTACCCATGCCCACCGCTAATGAGGCGAGTCCATTAGATTTCGTGCGCAGAGCCAAAAAAGTCATAGATCGGAAGAAAATGTCACTTGAAGTCTTCGCTACCAGTGGACTAGTCACTTACCTGGGCCGACAGGTATGCGAATTCATTACTTTTAAACGAGGGAGTACTAGTCTCGAATTACAGCTTGCACAATTATGTCTTGCAGGCATCTGCTATTTGTACGTATAACATGGTTGCAAATGCAACGTTAACAATATCGAATATGATCGGCCCGATGGAGAAGATAGCCATAGATCAAATTCCGGTGAAAAACATGTTTTTCTCGATATCCGGTTTGCCTCAGGTAAGTTATTTGCCAACTAGAGCTCAAAAATGTTTGTTTCCTAGTTTACATCTTTATCTACCACCTAATAATCTGTTGTTTGACGTAATGTTGGGTTTTACAGACGCTTCTTTTGACGGTGGTGAGCTACATGGGAAAATTACGGTTGGAAGTGATTGGCGTCAAAGGTTACGTAAACAGCGATACTCTGGCCAAGTGTTTTGCCGAGTGCTTTGAGGAGATGGAGGAGGCCTCCAATGCATCATAGACTATCTATGGCAATGTGGAAATTAAAAAACTTTTATTATTCTATTCTATCTATTGCAAGTGACATTTCCTTCGATCTATTGTTTATTTCAAAGTATGTACGTACTAAATTTTGGAGTATTCGTTAAAATTGACTATTATTCTATTACATTTTATTTAAAAATTAAATAGATTTTTGTACTTTTTCATTTATTAATGTTGAGAGATATTTTATAATGATAGGAAGAGGTGAAAAGTAATGGCATGAGTGTTAACAAAAAGTATTATTTTAATTTGAAATTTTACAATCTTTTACACATCAAATTAGTATCATTTAATAATTAACATAATATTTTCAAACTAAGAAACACATAAAATTTATGTCTCTATAGATATAATAAATGAAATAGTTCCAAAGTAAAATAAAATAACTTCAAATTGATATCTCAAGCATTTTATAGATAGATGTATTTAAGATATCTATATATGTTAGGAAATGCTCTTAAATAAAAAAGTAATATAGCTTCCTAAGATATGTTCTAATGCAACTTGGGTGTACTATTTCTAAATTTACTATTAAATTATTTAGTGTTTCATTAATTGAAGTTAGTTAATATTTTTTAATTGCTAGGGGAGAGGGGCCCAAAGTAGGGTGGGTCAACTTTGGAGGTCCACATGGACCAAAAAAAACTAAAAAATTTACCACCACGTCAACCTGCCACTTGTGCATCGAGCCTAATATTTTTTTAAAGAAAAATGAGCACCCCGCCACGTGTCAAGCACCATTTACTCTGACTTGTCCAAAACGGGCCCATTTTTCCCTCCACCCAAAAGTGGAGCCCATCTGCCTCCTTAATCGACAAAAACATCTATGGACACCGGATCGAACGGTCGCGTGTCCACACTAGCCTCGCCACCCTACCCTAAACGAACAGTTTAGAGCATTAATCGCTCACCGCCTCCTTCAGTACCTCCACTGACCAACTTGCCTTATGCATCCCTTTGCATTTACTCGAACTGTCGGGTGCGTAATTTGGAGATCAAGGTTCATTCAATGCTCCACATTCTCACATATCCCACTCACTCTCATTCCTTTTATTTGCAAACATTCTTGAGTGTTTGTTTGGTTTCGCAGTAATACTAGTTCGGATCTCCACGCTTCATTGTTTAGCTCTTCATGCTTCTTCGTTCGACTTTGCACTCTCAAGAGATCCCTTTCTTTTTCAGGTGAGGTTTCTAACCTCACTCAACCTGTACTAGTGCCTTCAAATATGATGGTATTCTGCCATGCAGTTATTTTTTTAGAAAATTTCGTTGCGAAATTTTGTCTTTCAGAAAGATTAATAAAATGAAATGTGGGGAGGGTTTAACTAGTTTTCTTTTCCTCTACACTTGTCGATGCAATCCTAATCTTTTTTTCTTCATTGCATGATGTTTACTCTACATTGTACTTTTCGTATTTGCTTCCTTATACAAAATATGAAATGGGTTTGACTAGTTTAAATGGTTTTTCATTACTAGTAGACTTGTTCGACGAAATATGGAAAAGGTTTGAATGGTTTTCTGCCATGCACTTGTATTCATGTGTTCCTCATTGCACAAGCTTTAACTCCGCACTTTTCTTTTTACATATGTTTGTTATTCCAAAATACGGAAATGGTTACAATATATTTGACTGTTACTAGGAAATATTCATAGGTTTTTAATGCTTATCATTTCAAGGGTTTCTGCCATGCACTTACATTCATGTCTTGCTCATTGCACAAACTTTAACTCTACAATTTTCTTATAATATGCTGATGCTATTATGAAATATGAAAATGGTATGACTGGTTTTCATTTCGAAGATATTTTGGCATGTAATCGTATTATTCTATTCTTCCATGCATAATAGTTATGTCTACAAAATACTTTTTTTATTTGATTGTTACTGGCATACATGGAAAGGGTTTCACTAGTTCAAAATTATAGGGTTTTCTGCCATGCACTTGTATTCCTCTCTTTGACAATGTACAAACTTTAACTCTGCAATTTTCCTTTAATATTTATTTGATATTCCCAAATATGAAAATAGATTCACTTGTTTTCATTTCGAAGATATTATGCCATGCAATTATACGAAAGACAATGGTACAGGCGTAGTGAGGTAGAAAACCTCAACTAAAAGACAAAGGGAGCTTTCTTGAAGGATAGAAGATTCACAACTTAGGGAATGCAATGTGTCACATCAAGCCACTAAGAGGAATGTAATATGCTAAGATAGATCACGCTCATGAAGGACATTACACCCAATGTCATCCACAAAGCGACAAAACACATCATATGAAGTAAGAAGGCTACACTAAAAACCAAGAAAAAGAATAATGCCAGTGTATGCTGCCACTTTAAAGGAATTGTTACACACCGTTCTATGAGCAATTACTTTAAAGTAGCAAAATGCAAAACTAAAGAAGACATGAGAGCTAACTATTGGCATATGGCTTTGAATAGATTGTTTTTAGTTACTTGTGTTGTCATTGATGGCAACTAGAGTCAGTAGTATGGTCCACAGTGTTAGTATTGCTCCTACCGGCAAGGGAAGTAATATTCTGCAATCTACTGGTAGAAAGAATGAAGAATAGGACATCCTGTTGACAAGTTGATCTGATCACTTAATCGGATCACTATTTTGTGGTGTGGATCTCCAGGGAAGTTTTCCTAGCATGTATGCTATCCTATTGGTGAGTTTTGTGGTGTTGTATTAGTTGGAGTTCGAGTTAAGAGGTTCGGTAGTATGATTCATGGTTTATTCTCTCATTATAGCCGACATGTCTTATATGGTGTATTGCGGATGTATGTGGAGTATGTATTTAGTTATTTCTTATGTTTGAAACTTTGTTGTGGGTCCCTACTATAGTCTAGCCAACTTGTGTGGGTACGCATCAATTCTAATTGATGCTTTTGGCCGACATTAGGAAATGTATTATGCTTTGTTTTAAAGCTGACATATAACAAATTTCTGTTAGCGGGTATATAAAGGAAATCAAAAAATCATTTTGGTGCGTGAGTGTATGTGTGTAGAAATAGAAGGGTGTGAAGATCAAGAAGAGAGAGAAAAAGGGCAGATCAATTATATGAGGGCAGAGAGGTTTTATATGCTAAGTAGAGCAGAGCAAAAGAGAGCAAAGCAGAAGTGCGAATTGGATAGAAAGATCCAGAATCTAATTGTGTGCTTAATTGGAACTAAATCCAAGCATTTGTAGATGATACTTTCTCAATTTAATATTTTGTTGTAATCTCAAATGTATTTTGTAGGCAGTGAGCCTTCTCTTTTGAGCAGTGAGCTCTAGGCAGTGAGCCTGAATGCAAGTACATTCCCTTTTTCTCATACTTTTAACAGAGTATACATTGTGGATTAATCTCCGCTATGGTTTTTCCCCTAACAGGGTTTCCACGTAAAAATATCTGGTGTTATGGTGTTCATTAATGTGATTGCATGTTTCCATCTATTTATGTGTTGTGGATGTAGTTATAAGTTCAATTACTATTGTTGATAGTTTTAGATCTGATTTGAAAATAAAATAGTATGGAACACTGATTCACCCTCCCACTCTTAGTGTTCCTAGTGTCCAACAATTGGTATCAGAGTTGGTTCCTCTTCTAAAGTCTAACAGCTTGAGGTGGATCTTGAATTACAATGGACGCTGGTGGTCTTCAACAGTAGCTTATGGTGGCACTTGATGATCTTGATCAGTCTAAAGCAAAAGTTATGGAACTAAAAGCAAATCTTGTGGCTATCAAAAAATTCATTCAATTACTGAAGGATAAGATAAATGAGTCAAGGGAAAAGAGGAAGGAACTATGTGATCAATTGAAGCAAAAGGAAAGAAAAGGTCCAGATGATTTCCATCTGAATCAATCCCTAAGAGAAATAATAGAAGAATGTGAAAAGCTTGCTAAGGACAATGTAGCTCTAAAGCTTGGAATGGAATCTGTGGCAATAAAGTTAACCAAAGAAATTGAAGAAAGAAAGAAGAAAGAGGAGAATCTGGCCCAGTCCTTGAAAGAAAAATTTGAAGAATTTAGCAGAGTTAATAGTGAATTCATTCAGATGGAAATTGAATTAAAACAATCCAGAAACAATGAACAAGAACTTGAGAGATAGGTAGTTATTCTCAGAAATGAGCTTACTACTGCAAATGAATTCAAGGAGAAGTTTAGGATAATTTCTACCAAGCTTGATGAGATAACTAAGGGAAAAAAGGAGAAAAATGACAAGTGAGGTCTTAGCTATGAGAAGGGAGAAAGCTTTGGATCTGAACAAAAGAACCCTGAAAAGAAAAAAAAAGGCACAAGACATCCAGTAAGGCAACCCAATGCTCAAAAATTTAATGGATATTGTTTGTTTGTAATAAATTTGGACATATGGCTTCTCAGTGTAGAAGAAAGATAAACTTTAGCACCCCATCATTTTCTGGTTAGTGTTTTAAATGCAAGAAGTTTGGTCATAAGGCATTAGAATGCAGAAGTATGTCTGTCAGTGCAAGTAACATTAAATGCTATACCTGTGGAAGATTTGGACATGTTGCTAATCAATGCAGATTAGGAGGAAATCAGTGGAATGGATGGTATAAACAAAAAAATCTGGTATGTTATAATTGCAACAAACTTGGGCACATTGTAAGATTCTTCAGGAACATAAGCATGAATAAAAGAGGTCCGGTTTATCGAGGGAGAAATTCACAAAAAAACCACAAAGAAAAGGAAAAGGCATATGTAGAAGAGATAAGAGATCAGATGAAGAAGACATGGGTAAAGAAAAGTGAATCTGATGAAGGTAATAAGGTTGTACCGGAAGCTCCCTCTGATAATTCTTTCGACAATTGATTTTAGGCCAGAGGCCTGGGGGGAGTTACTCATGAAAAATCCTTTTCCCCCTGTATATAGTTGGCTCTGAATTGTTGGATGCCATTAGCAGTTATGTTATTCTTTAACAAATGTATCTGTAATCATTTGTTGTGTTGGATGAAATGTTGAAGGTACGAAGTCAGATTCTTCACTTACTGTCTAAGTTGACAGTGTAACAGAAAAACTTCTAGGGCAACACATTTAATGAGGTAGGAAGTTAAGTATGAAAAGTTATAAAAAGGGCACTTGGAAGCCTAATTGGTCATAATGCATTGAAGAACAGTTGGAGAGATTTTTTCCAAAAAAATTTGAAGGAAGTGAAAAGTCATTTTAGCGGTGAATTCACCAGGTATTCCTGTTGCTCAAAAAATTCACACTTATTTGGTGATCGATAGAACCCTGCCATACGAAAAATGAAACAAATCCGAGAAACAATAACTCTGGATGAGTATAATATTCAAAAATTTAGACATGAAAGAAATTTTTTGTCTCCTGCCGAATTAAGGAAGCTTGGAAGATCGAAGCATAAGGATTTGGATATATGGAATGAATTCCCTCATTTCGTCAATGCAAAAGTGATTCGGTTTATCTTAAACAGATTGGATGGTGATATCCTCACTTTGGATAAACCTTATCAAATCTCAGAGGATGTAATCAAGAATCTAACAGGTCTGTGCAATGTTGGTAATATTCTGAAGAAGAAATCAACTCAAAATATTGAGGTTGAAGCCCTAACCGGACTAAGGGGAGATCAAAGGGCTTTGATAATTTCATCGATCAAAGATCCTTTGACAAGGTATGTTGCACATGGAATCTCATATAATATCTTCTTCAAAAACCAAGAAGGATCAACCTCGGCAGGTGTTGTATATATCGCTCATAAAATGATAATAGAAAATGAAGACTTTGACCTATGTAGTCTGATGAAGGATCAACTGATGGAGAATGTACAATTAACAAAGAATAGACTACTCCTTCAGGTTTATCACCCTTGCAATATGTATTAGGATGTACTTTCTAAATTGCTTGCCTCTAAATGACAATATTGTATGGAAAGAAAATATACCAGTCTGCAAGCAAACTTTTGAACATTTCAACTCTTTTGAAAATGGTGAAAGATTTTACGAAAAATTCTTTAGGAAGTTGTTAGAGAGGTTTGGTGCAAGTGTTATCCCTCTTTTGGTAAAATTAACTGAAGTTGGATCATCCTCCAGAAAGGCAGAGAAAAAGGAGAAGAGAGGAAGAGATTTGGTTGGTGTCACTCCTCTGGCACCCAAGTCAACAAGAGTTGAAGAAAAAGGGAAAGGACAAATGGTTGTGGATTGGTGCAGGAGCACCTTGGCTTAACTCCATTTTGGTTTGTCTCCAATTTTGGCTTGTACCTAACCTTAGCCAAGTCAGGATGTTTGTGAGTTTGATTTCGACCTTAGAAGGTCTTGTTGGAGTGTGATGAATTAGTCACTAGGACTAAAGTCATCAATAGGTTATCATTGTGGTTAAATTTTGCTTTAATTAGTCTTAGACAACATATGTTAGAATATAGAACCTTAAATGTATTCTAAATGCATGGTTGTGGTTAGAAGATGCCGAGAGGCAGTTGAGGAAGTTGTTAGCTCAGAATCAAGGAGTTAAAGATCCTAAAATGCAGGAGGATGGAAGGAGTTGCAATAATATTGCAAAAGTTGCATGACAACAATTGTGGAGTTGCACACAAACTTGTTGTCTTGGATTCCCTTGAAATCAGGGGTGTGGGATTGATCTAATCTCCTTGAATGATGGAAAAGACATCCATGTAAATGTGTGGCTCGTAGAAAGTAGAGAGTGAGCATTGTAATCAAATTT
Organism: Sequoia sempervirens; assembly: GCA_007258455.2. Taxonomy (NCBI): domain Eukaryota; kingdom Viridiplantae; phylum Streptophyta; class Pinopsida; order Cupressales; family Cupressaceae; genus Sequoia; species Sequoia sempervirens. The sequence goes on along the minus strand of VDFB02000010.1, from coordinate 4,166,912 downwards.
GGTGTGAAGGAATAGAAGACAGTTTTAGCAGATTTCTGTGTTTTCTGAAAATCCCATGTGTTTTGAGAAACAGTGGCATAAAAGTCTTTGTGTATATTGATTTAGCATTGTGTTTATGTCCATTGGATAGTATAGAACAATCTTCATTGTGTATTCAAGTAGCTTAGTGTAAATTTGTTGTTCTTAGTTTATAGATTATAGTGTAGACTGTTAATCTTTCCTGTTTTGAGCAGTGAATCTTTTCATGGCTCCCCCATAAACATTGACCACGGGTTTTCCCTGAAATTGGTGGAATATGGAATGGGAGCCAGTCTATTGTAGATACTTAGCAATAGGAAACTTTGAGAGCCAAGCAATGATTTGTGAAATCAAACCTTAGGCGAGCTGTGACTGCCCGGTTAGAGGTTTGAGGAAGAAAAGATAAAGAGTATAGGCAGGGGAAGAGACCACTGTACGAAATCTGTACGGCTCCAGGTAGGGTTAGGCAAGATCTTTACTTGACAAAAGGTTTGAAGCTTCAATCAATCTTTTGGAAGGAGATTTGAATCAAGGAATAGGGAAACCCTAAGAATTAGGTCAATTAGGCCTACTTGTCCTTGATTATAGGAATGCACTATACGAAAGAGGCAGAGGCCAGAAACCTAGTGAAAGATTTAAAGCTCTGAAAAGGGTATCAGAAACTGCAATTTTTTTGCGAGGTCATTTGTGAAGTTTGAACAAGAAAGGCCAAAAAGGGACTGGTAAGGGCTAGTAGAAATTAGGCCTCTTCAAAGCAAGATTTTGAGATCGGGTAAAGTGAAGGTTAAGGAATCTCCAAGATGCCTTCAAATGAACATGAAATGCAAGGAGACAGTGTTTCCAACTCCCCTGCAAGTAGCTCAAGCAAGATGTTGAAGTTAGCATCTAGACCCTTCTAGGTGTTGGTAGAAGAGAGCAGATTCAAGTGGTGTTTGTCTACCAAAGGTAAAGCACAAGGTAGGAAACTCTTTGAGAAGAGTTGGAGTAGGGTTTGGTGAATCACCCAAGCTCAATAAGAACCATTGGAGTCAGGTTCCAGGAAGATGACAGTGAAGGTCTTCCAGTAGTTGTGCAAGCAACCTTTGGCTACGAAATACACCATGGATATAGTCAATGAAGACTTTGAGGAAAATACTCCTAGAGATCAACCAAAACTAGGTGAACTGGAAATAATATTGGCTAAAGACAGTAATGAAGAAGGTGCTATGTTTAAAGCAAAGATATTGCAGATTATTCAGGATGAAGATGGAATGCAAAAGATAACTGATATATGGTTGAATGGACCATCCTATGAGCAGGATGTCATTGAGGAAACTTTGGGTAGATACTTTTTTGATAACATTATTGATTTGGAGAGTCTGCAGTCCATGTTCTCGTAGAAGAATTGATTGAGTGTGTTAAGGAGGCTATGAAATCTATGCCTCTGGATAGGAAAGAGGAGGAAATAATTTCCCATTTGAAGATGCAATTTAGGCTATCTCTTGCTAAGCTAAAGAAGAAAATGAATGTGGTGAGACAATGCATTGATTCAGCCAATAAAGTTTTCAATTATTGTCTTAGGTGGCCTCATGTGGTCGACAAGTACAAGGATAAGTTGGAGGAAATTGAAAAGGAGCTTGTCAGAATTGGACAAGACTACAATATGTTTTTGGATAAGGATGGAAAGGTCAAGAAAAAGGTTCATGGTTTGCAGGTTGAGCATGCAAAGGTTTACCCTACCAAAAATACTCTCATGGACACCTTTTGGAGAGTAAAAGACTTGACTGAAGGCAAAATAGAGCAAATGATTGAAGTGCTAAAGACAGGAGAAAAATTTGAAGAAGCTATCACCATTCTTGAATCCTTGTCCAGGTTATGAATAGGAAATCAGAGAATAACAGCTTGATTATAGCTATTGGGATTGTGGTGGACTCCTGGAAGAAATTCCTTCAAGAAATTAAAACCAAGTATAAAATAATCTTCTAATTTTTGCAGCAATGTCTCAAATTTTGATCCAACTCTCTATTTTGCAAAGGGGAGAGAATAAGTAAAGAGGTATAGAGCAAAAGTATAGTATATTTTTCATTGATGTCAAAGGGGGAGAGATTGCAGTGAAAAATTTCTTTGAAATCCAAGGGAGAGCAGCAATTTTGGTTTTGTTGAGTTTTTTTTTTGTTTTGACACTTAGTCAAATTTTCACTAAGTGTTGCCATCAATGCCAAAGGGGGAGATTGTTGGCATATGGCTTTGAAGAGATTGTTTTTGGTTACTTGTGTTGTCATTGATGGTAACTAGAGTCAGTAGTATGGTCCACAATGTTAGTATTGCTCCTACAAGCAAGGTAAGTAAGATTCTGCAATCTACCGGCATAAAGAATGAAGAACAAGACATTCGGGTGACAAGCTGATCTGATCATTTCACCAGATCACTATTTTGTGGTGTGGATCTCCAGGGAAGTTTTCCTAGCATGTATGATATCCTATTGGTGAGTTTTGTGGTGTTGTATTAGTTGGAGTTCGAGTTAAGAGGTTCAGTAGTATGATTCATGGTCTATTCTCTCATTATAGATGACATGTTTTATATGGTGTATCGCGGATGTATGTGGAGTATGTATTTAGCTATTTCTTATGTTTGGAACTTTGTTTTTGGTTCCTACTATAGTATATCTGACTTGTGTGGGTGTGCATCAATTCTAATTGATGATTTGGGCCGACATAAGGAAAGGTATTATGCTTTGTTTTAAAGCCAACATATAACAAATTTCTGTTAGCGGGTATATAAAGGAAATCAGAAAATCATTTTGGTGTGTGAGTGTATGTGTGTAGAAATAGAAGGGTGTGAAGATCAAGACGAGAGCGAAAAAGGGCAGATCAGTTATATGAGGGCATAGAAGCTTTATATGCTAAGCAGAGTAGAGAAAAAGAGAGCAGAGTAGAAGTGAGAATTGGATAGAAAGATCTGGAATCTGATTGTGCACTTAACTAGAACTGAATCCAAGTATTTGTAGATGCTAGTTTCTCAGTTCAATAATGTCAAATGTATTTTGTAGGCAGTGAGCCTTCTCTTTTGAGTAGTGAGCTCTAGGCAGTGAGTCTGAATGCAAGTGCATTCCCTTTTTCTCACACTTTTAATAGAGTATACATTGTGGATTAATCTCCACCATGGTTTTTCCCCTAACAGGGTTTCCACGTAAAAATATTTACTATTATGGTGCTCATTAATGTGATTGCATGTTTCCATCTATTTATGTGTTGTGGATACAGTTATAAGTTCAATTACTGTTGTTGATAGTTTTAGATCTGATTTGAAAATCAAATAGTAGGGAACACTAATTCACCCTCCCTCTCAGTGTTCCTAGTGTCCAACACTAACTTTGAAAACCCCTATGCCAAGTCATACATTTCCAAGTAAGGCTACGTCATGTGAAGAAAAGGAAAAGGGAAAGAAAGGAAGGGGTGGCCCTCCAAAAGGAAAAAACCAACCACATAAGGGATCTATGGATTTGGGATCAATATGTTATTTGTTGCAATATTTTTTAGAGAGCTCATAACTGTCATCATCCCCCAAATACATAGAATGGGAAGAATGACACAAAGAGAGCGAAAAAAAAGAAAAAGAAAGATCTGTTTGGGTCAACATGGAAGATACATAGGGTGTCTCGACGCTTTGCATTGTCCCCAAAAGGAAAACACAAGCAAATGAAAATGAAAAGGAAAAAGAAAAATGAAAAATCTTTTGGGTCAACATGAGAGAGACATGGAATGTTTCAATACCTTGCATCATCCCCAAAAATAAAACACAAGAAAGGAAAGGAAAAGAAAAATAAAAGGGGCTTTTGGGTCAACATGAAAGAGACATGAATGTCTTAATGCTTGTGCCATCCCCAAAAAGAAAATGCAAGAAAAAGAAAAAATAAAAGGTGAAGAAAAAGAAAAGGACCTTTTGGGTCAACATGAAAGAGACATGGAATGTCTTAATGCCTTGCATCATCCCCAAAAGGAAAACACAAGAAAAAGACAAAAGAAAAAGGTGAAAGTGATGTACAAAATAGAGAAGAATGAAGGTACAAATAGAGGAATGTCACAAAGAGAGAGAACATAAAACATCACTTCTATGTCCAAGAACGCAATGATATGCACAATGTGAAATGTTAGCATTTTTAGGATATATCACCAACCTATTCATAGGTGGTAATAATATGAGTCCTTTGTTTAAAATTATTTACAATTTCCTTTCACATTCAGGTGGTGGATGGAGAAGAAACTTTAATTTTTGTAACTTGTAAGGCCTCTTGCATTTGTTAGATTCACCCTTTTCTCGAATGGAAGGAGGAGGAGGACCCAAAGTGATCCTTTCATCCTTGTCATTGTTATTAGGTAAGGGTTTCTCACAAGGTAGGAGGACATTCAGATCAGGAGGGGAATCAAAGATCACCATGTCATCATCACAAAGTCTCCAATATTCTCTAGGAGGCTTGTTATTATGAGAGGGATCTTGATAACCTAATCCTGTTGTTTTTTCATCTTTTGGATTTTGTTCTAAGAGTTGATGAATGTCATGTTTAGTTGTTGTGTCACATCCTTGTTTTCTCAAGATGATAAAATGTTTTCCATAGGTTTCTTCAAGGTTGATTGGAGTACTAGTGACTTTCTTATCATAGAATGGTTGAGGGGTTGCTTGTTTAGAAGAACTAGGTTCACCTAATGGAGGGAACTTAGATCCTTCATTTTTTTCAGGATGTAAGTAACCAAACATATCAGGAGGTTGTACTGTAGGAAGCTCATGTGGTTTCATCGATGGATAAAAGGATGCATTAGCTTCAAGGTTGTCAAGGCATTCATTTAGGAACTTATTCATGTTGTCATCATCTTCTCTAATGATGTCAACATCACAAGGAGGACATTCATGAGGATTTGAAGGAGCATGTGGAAGTTCAACATCATTGGGATCAGTTCCAAATGCACTTGACATGTCAACTAAGGATTTTAATGACATCCAAAAATTATTAAAACACATAGCCATAATGAAAATGAATGAAAGGAAACTTAGTACAAGAAATGGAATGAAAAAAACAAATCTAGATATTGAAACAAAAATGCAATAACAAAAAGAAGAAATGTAGAAAATGTTCTAGAAATGATAGAGATTACAGTGCAAAATGTGCAAGTGGATTAAGTCACTCAGTGTGGAAAATTAGTCTAGGTAGTGATTTTTTTTGAGAATTTTTAGAAATTTTAAATGGAATTTTATGATTTTTAGGTTTGCAGATGCAAATACAGTATTAAAATGCATAATTTTTTTATTTTTTAATGAAATGCAATGCAAAAATGCAAGCTATTTGAGCTTTTCACTAAGGCAATTTTGAAAACCCTAGAATGCAAAACATTGCAAAACCTAATGCAATGTTGATGCAAGTTGATGTAAATGCACTTGAAATTAGAAGTAAAATGTTCTAAAGCTGGGTTCACCAAAATGTGGACAAAGATTTTGGCACCACAAGACTCCCTAACACTTCTAGGGTTTTTCACCTAAAAGGAGAGAGGTAGGCCAAAATGGGCAATGTCCCCACTCAAAAATAATGCAAGTATGAATGAAATGTTCCTAAATGTAATGTCCTAAATGTAACAAACTGATTTAGGGTAAAACTCTTGATTCTATTCATGCTTTTTGTTTGGGTTCCGCTCATTCTATCTGGTGTATTGCACAAGAGGGAATGTGTTGCAGAGCAAGCAATATATGTATATAATTACTACCTTTCCCCACCCTAAATGACTAGTTTAGAGCATTAATCGCTTGTCGCCTCCTTTGTTACCTCCACTAGGAAACTTGCCTTACGCATTCCTCTACACTTACTCAGATTGTCAATCGCATAATTCATAGATCAAGGTTCATTCAATGCTCCAAATTCTCCCATATCCCACTCATTGTCATTCCTTTTGTTTGTGTTTATTGTGGAGTGTTCGTTTGGTTACACACCCATACATGTTTAGCTCTCCACGACTCATTGTTGGGCTCTACGCGCTTCATTGTTTGGCTTTGCACTCTCCAAAGATCCCTTTCTCTTTCAGTTGAGCTTTTTTATCTCACTAGACCTGTACCAGTGCCTATATATATTAAAAATAACAAATATATTTAGGGTAAAACTCTTGATTCTATTCATGCTTTTTGTTTGGATTTTTCTCATTCAATTTGGTGTATTGCACAAGAGGGAATGTGTTGCAGAGCAAGCAATAGATGTATATAATTACTACCTTTCCCCACCCTAATCGACTAGTTTAGAGTAGTAATCGCTCATCGCCTCCTTCGTTACCTCCATTGGGAAACTTTCCTTACGCATCCCTCTACACTTACTCACACTGTCAAGCGCATAATTCAGAGATCAAGGTTCATTGCTCCAAATTCTCCCATATCTCGCTCATTGCCATTCCTTTTGTTTGTGTTTATTGTCAAGTGTTTTTTTGGTTATGCACCCATGCATGTTTGGCTCTCCACGGGTAAAAGAAAAAAGATGAGTCCACGAAATGTGGAAGTTTTTGCCTTAGGCAAAAAAATGAAATCAACTTGCTGCTTTTTTATAAATGAGATCCTGATTTTAAAAAATGGGATCCCGTTTAGCTTCAGGATCTCGAGCCTAAATTCTAAACAGGATCCCATTTAAAAAAAAAAAAGGGATTCTATTTATTAATGGGTCCTGAACCGGTGGAAGGGAAACAGGATCCCGATCTTTACAAAACGGGATCCCATTTTAAGGTGGTATTTACTTTAAAAAAAAAACAAAACTCAATTATTTATAGAGCATAGAATCCCAATTTGGCAAAGACGAAAACAACATAAGCGACCTCCAGGTGTGCCTCCACCCCCAATATTTTTGTTTTTTTCATGTTTTTTTTTTTAAATTTAATACAATAATAGATTTTAGCATGTTTTTTCCAATTTATTTAGCGTTTTATGTATTTTATCTACCTGTAATAGTAGAAATGATGATTTTTAGAAGTAGAAAAAAAAATGCAATGAAACCCTCAAGATATTGAATATAAAGGGAAAAATCAACCTTAAATTGTATCTTAAGAACAAAATTTAGCTTTTGAAACTTAAATTGTTCAATCAAAACAAAAAAAATTGCATTTGAAAACCCTAAATTGAAAGGACACAAAAATATTTGCTTTTGAAAACCCTAAATTGAAATGAAATAAAAAATTGCATTTGAAAACCCTAATTACTTATTGAAACCCTAAATTCAAATTTTAAAAATGGATTTCAAAACCCTAGTTTGAAATGAAACAAAAAAAATTGCATTGAAAACCCTAATTGCTTCTTGAAACCCTAAATTGAATTCAAATAATTTTTTTTGCTAAAACCCTAAATTGAAATCAAACAAATCATTTTGCATTTGAAAACCCTGATTTCAAGCTCATGAATATTTGATAATGGAAAAAATTCATTTGCATTGCCTAAATGTTTTAAATTTCATTTGCATTGTATAGAGACAAGTATGTAGGCATGCCTATGGAAGAAATTATTTGATAGATTTAGGTTGATACATAGTAAATTAGGGTCCTTGATATTGACAATGAAATAGGATTTGATAAATATTATACATTTAAATGTGTATTCATCAAGAGACACAATCAATTAAATGTTATGAACATAGATATAATTAGAATAGAAAACAATATGTTAAACAATAATTACAATTGATAAATTATCAATGTTTGTTTGCAAATTTAGTTAGCAAATTCCTAAATCCTTGTACAATCCATTTCCAATTGTCACTTAATTAGATAATATTTGCATTCATTTCTATTTTATGTTTTGATCTCTCTTAGTCATGCCTTGTTTCCATTTCTTGTTTGCATGTGTTTTCTTGTCTTTCAAAAAATTTAACTCTCATTATAGTCAATTAGTTGTTAATTAGGCTTCTAGTTTAGTCTAAAATCTCAATTTGCACTAGTTACTTAGACACTAAAAGAATCTAAATATTTTTCTTTTCTTTCTTTTAGGTTCTTTCAATTCCAAAAAATCCAAAATAAAATAAGATTCAACATTAACTAATTTTATTATACATTTTATATCATAAAATTCATTTAAGTGGGAAATATTCAACTTTATCATAGTATATTAAACTTCATATATATATATATATATATTAATATTATAATATTAATGAGAAACATGTTAAATAAAATAGTCTTATATTCAATTAAAAAAATATCAAGGTAAAGTATACATCAAACTCAATCTTAATAATACATAATTATGTGTTTATATTACATAAATAGTTAGTCTATTCATAAAATAATTTTTTTAAATAAACTAGTCAGTCTATTACCCTAAATCATTAACTGATGTCCTAAGGGGTCCTAATATGACATTTCTTAAGGGGATCAAATAAGTTCTCAAAATTGGGTGAAGTTGCCCAAGTCAACCAAATTTAACAATAATAAGATTGTGCAAGATTATAATATGAATGAGATTTCATGAGAGGTTGGTTAGTTGAAACAAGAGCTATCTCAATCAACTGTTCCACAAGAAAATGGTGTTCACTAACTTGAATGTCCATTATTACAAGGGTCGCCCAAACTTCACCCTAAGTTCCCTAAACCCTAAACCCTAAACACTGAACTCTAAAATCTAAACCCTAAACCCTAAAGCATTCATTTTATCCTAGGACCTTAAAATGAAATTTGGTTACCTTGGGAAACTCCACCAAATTTTATTCCCTTAAGCCATGTCATTTTTTCCTAGGACCTTACTACATAGATCCCCTTAAGCCATCCTATCACCCTAAACCATAAGTCGATGTCTTAAGGGGTCCTAATATGACATTTCTTAAGGGGATCAAAGAAGTTCTCAAAATTTGGTGAAGTTGCCCAAGGCAACCAAATTTAACAATAATAAGATCGTGCAAGATTATAATATGAATGGGATTTCATGAGAGGTTGGTCAGTCAAAACAAGAGCTATCTCAACCAACTGTTCCAAAAGAAAATGTTGTTCACTAACTTGCAAGTCCATTATTCCAAGGGCCACCCAAACTTCACCCTAAGTTCCATAAACCGTAAACCCTGAACTCTAAAATATAAAATCTAACCCTAAACCCTAAAGCATTCATTTTGTCCTAGGACCTTAAAATTAAATTTGGTTGCCTTGGGAAACTCCACTAAATTTTATTCTGTTAAGCTATGTCATTTTGTCCTAGGACCTTACTACATAGATCCCCTTAAGCCATCCCATAACCCTAAACCCTAAACCGATGTATTAAGGGTTCATAATATGACATTTCTTAAGGGGATCACAAAAGTTCTCATAATTTGGTGAAGTTTCCCAAGGCAACCAAATTTAACAATAATAAGATCATGGAAGATTATAATATGAATGAGATTTCATGAGAGGTTGGTCAGTCAAAACAAGAGCTATCTCAACCAACTATTCCAAAAGAAAATGTTGTTCACTAACTTGCATGTCCATTATTCCAAGGGCCACCCAAACTTCACCCTAAGTTCCCTAAACCCTAAACCGTGAACTCTAAAATCTAAACCCTAAACCCTAAAGCATTCATTTTGTCCTAGGACATTAAAATGAAATTTGGTTGCCTTGGGAAACTCCACCAAATTTTATTCCCTTAAGCCATTTCATTTTTTCCTAGGACCTTACTATATAGATCCCCTTAATCCATCCTATTACCCTAAACCTTAAACTCTAAACTCTAAACCATGGTTTTGACCTAGGACCAAGTAATGAAATTTTGTTGCCTTGGGCTACTTCACCAAATTTTATTCACTTAATCCATGTCATTTTTTCCTAGGACCTTACTACATAGATCCCCTTAAGCCATCCTATCACCCTAAACCCTAAATCCTAAACTCTAAACTGTAAACCTTAAAGCATTCATAAATTGTCCTATATTAATAGTTAATTTTTTTTTCATTCAAGTAACATGCCTTAGACATAAATGAGGCTTATACATTTTATAATTTGTATTCAATTAGGCCATTTATATTGAATGGTCTAAGGATATTTCCTAAACATGTATCTTACATTTTGAAATTACAAATCTAATGCAGGTTCACTTATATCTTAGAGATCACATGGATCAATTCAATAATATCTGTAATCCACCTCCACCACCTCCATCTCCACCACCTTCACCTCCACCTCCACCCACTTCACCTCATAATCCCCCACCTCTGCCACCTGAAACTAATGGTGCTCGCTTGCAAGCACAAATCAATGTCGATGTTACAACCATTCAGGATCAAATCAACATTATTCAAAATGAAGAATGCATCGCACCACCTTTGAGGATGTTTGCATCTAGGATGCAAATTGTTGTTGATGCTATTAGGGCTATGGATGGGATCTTAGATGAGCATCGATGATGGCTAGAGGAGAGGAGAACTTCTGATTTTGAAAAGGAAAACATAAAGAAATGAAGAGATGCAATAGAGAGCCACAACACTTTATAAATTAAAACAATGATCTTATAGTTATGAATTTATGAATTTTGTTCGATGGATATTTTGTGTGATGAATTTATGAATTTGGTTGGATGGATGTTTTTAGTGACGAATTTATGATTTTGGTTGGATGGATATTTTTAGTGACATGAATTTAAGAATTTGGTTGAATTTATGAACTTATAATGATGAATTTATAATAGTATATTTTATGACTTTCTACTAGATCATGATTTCCCTTGTTAGAAATTTATATATATGTGTGTGTGTGTGTGTGTGCGTGTTTATGTGTGTGTGTGTTAGACATAACTGATCTTTTTGTGAATGTTTCAAGTTTATTTTTTAGTATGTACATGTATTAAAATTACATATTTCTAGATCTTAAAATTTGAAATTTGTATGTACACATAGTTTAGTTGAATGATGTATGCATGCATTATGCATCATATTTTTATTTTAAATGTATGCACATGTTAAATTTTTAAATTTGTATGTACATGCTCAAGTTCAATCAATGTATGTATGTGTATGTATATGTATGCACATCCTATTTAAACAAATTTGCATGTACATTTCAAATTTAACTATTTCTTGTAATTTTGTATGTTTGTATGTTAATTTTGTATAATTTAATGCAGGTGAACTCTTATATTGATATCACGGATCAATTTAACATTGATGATATCATCAATCCAACAACTCAACAACCTCCACCTCCACACCCTCCACCTCCACCCCCTCCACCTCATATCCCACCTCCACCACCCCCTACATCAGATGAGGGTTGCTTGTGAGCACACATCAATGTATAAGTGGAATCCATTAAAAAAAAAATCAATGCTATGAAAAATGAAGCATTGATTCCACCACATGTGAGACGTTTTGCATCTGCGATGCAAAATGTTGTCGATGCCATTAGGACTATCAATTCTGACTTAGATAGGAATCAACGAGATAGAGAGGAGATGAGACAATTTTATGCAGATGGTCTCTCATATAAACAAATTTTAGACCTAAAAATAACAAAATCCCATCTAGCCCCTTATTTTATCGACCCTAATACTTAGTAGCCCATTCCTGCCAATAAATCTAGAATATCCATGAGGTGGTTTATACATGCACTGATGAGTGCACACTTTTGGGATCGATGGTATATGGTATTTGATAGTCCACCACACACTAATCTGGAGGTTCCATTATATTTTTTGAGGAAAATATATGTAGATTTTGTTATGGGGAAAAATCCCAATTATTTTGATTTTAAATCATTTTAGGGTGTTGGTGGTGACATGCCACAATAGAGGTTAGGGGAAAGGGTTGATCCCCAATGCCCCATGCATGTGTAACCCTTTGTTGCTCCTCTTGGTCCTGCCATTCCCACACCTGTGCATCAACATGTGGTGGTATTGACATTAGGATCCCTCAGTACGCTCAAAGGATACCTTGATCAACATGCTTCTACGATAGCGGGTAGGGAGCATAGAGACCGCGATGATGAAGGAGCATTTTATGGAGTTGTTCCTAGTACCACTCTACAAGTGTCGAGACCACATGTATGTACTAGTTTCCATTAGCTATGTTATGGACCTAATTAGGCCACACCCAGTTCGAGTGGGTGTGGAGATTCTGGTGGATCATCTGGTCACATCAGTTCATTTGTAGAATTTCTTACTGCAGACAATCACCCTGAGGACAATGCGACACCGGTATAAATATGCATCTACATGTTGAATTTATAAGAATTTTAATGAATGATATATATAACAAAATTGTAATACATTTTAACTATCAAACTATTTGGTGTACAAATGACACCAACGATGGAGAAATCATCTGCACCATGAGTACATATGTCAACACTAGTCCTAGTCGGCAACCCTTATGGGGTATTTTGATTTCAAAATTTTAAATTATATATGAAATAGTTTTTAACTTGTGTTTTAAATTTATAATTCAATCATGAACATATGTTTTAAATATTTATGTTCCAGTTCAGGGGAGTCAATCAACTTCCATGTCGATTCCACCTGAGGGGTTGTCGAGTGTCACAGATCAGGGGCATGTATATTTATATTGTAAATTGTTTAACTTACATTACTATAGTTACAATTATGAATTTTGAATTCACTATATATCAAATGTGCACGTACACTTGTAAATATTATAAGCCTTAAATGTCTATATGTATGTATAGGTTGATACGACAATGAGAATGGGCATAAGAAAAACATTAGATGTTGTCACTACTCGTGAGGCCTCTAAATTTTAGGTTGTTTAAAAAAATTTCTACACAAAATTTGCAAACTTGAATATATATATTTTAACCCAATTCAAGTATACATGCTTTAAATTTGATCTTGTAGGAATTTGTTAGTGCGACTTTCTTCCATGACTTAGTCATAGTTACACCTCCAGAAGGACATGCAAAGCAAGCTCCAAATATCATGGTAATTTAATTTTTTTATTATATTTAAAGTCAATTACAAATTATACATTGTGAATAACTTTAATTAAATTTAAAATTGAATATATATATATATATATTCAATTTTATATGAGCTCATACATGTTAAATTATTTTTCTTTTATTGCATGAGACACATCTTGTAGTTGAGCATGTACAAATAGGTCCTAGAGTAGAGGGTGTAGAACCTCTTACAATACAATTTAAATATGATAAATTATAAATTAAATTGAATTAAATCATTTTTAATTGTAGACTTACATCTAATTTCAACTTTCTTTGTCTTGTATATGTAGATTGATTCAAAGAATTTAGAGGTTGATCCAGGTACACCAGAGCATCCAGATCTAGATATGATGGTAATTTAATTTTATGATGAATTATAAATTAAATTTTCATTAAATCATTTTTCATCGTCTTACATTTCATTTCATCTTTCTCTTGTACAGAGTGTTTCAGGTCATCTGCATAGTCCACATGGTGTGAAGAGGTCTCTTGATTATAGATATGATACATGACCTAAACATGATTTTATGGGTTATATTTGATTATTTCATGGACTACATATTTTGTTTCTCATGTATTTTGTTGGACTTTATTTCATGGGTCAAGTACTTTGTTGGACTTTATTTTATGGGTTGTACTCTGATGGACTTTATTTCATGCTCTTAATATATTGGTTTCATGCACTTAATATATTGTAAATAATGGAATTTATTATTGTTCAATTTTAATTTACACATGTACATTTATGCATTTTATGTTCATAGTCAAGACATTAATATAGGACATTAATGTGAAATTAAATATAAATATGAAATCAAAGTTGAAATTAGTAGAACATTTCAATATTTGTACTTTACAAATTTAGTGATGCATACATGATACACATGATATGTATATTCAATAATTAGCGACAATTAGTCAATGAACTTATTCAATTCACGCCCTAATAGGATGTCTTAAGGGGTCATAATACACAGGTTAGATCTAATAAAATAAGAAAATAAATCATAATCTACAAACAAAAGCAATATGTTTATATACCACAAAGGATAAAATTTTAAGAAATAAACAATACCATAGAAGATTAGAGAACAAAATCATTATTAAATTCTATAAACTAAACATAAATACCAATCAAAATGCAACGAGTTTTTCCAAAAAAGTTGTCCTATAAGTATACACCATATTTCCTAGTTCTTTTAAAACATTAAATTAAAGAACTTAATTATCCAAAAAAAAGGCTAAAGTTTTGAAATTAAATCATGTACTCTCATATTTACAAATCATGCAAAGTGCTAGAGAAAACTGAAGAACATTAAAGTCCTCTTGACCTTATGTTCCAAAAAAAACACTAATTTATAAGCTGTCAAAACAAATAATAGCATCCAACAAAAATACTACAACCTTCTTCATCTACGTCCACCCTTTCTTCTGGTACTGTCTATTGGAAAGGGAGTCACATCCTCCATCAAAAGAGACAACTAAGTTAATCTGCAAGTTTCCATGTAATTGGCAACATCCTAAACCAAATTATTTCAAAATACAAATCGAATAATAGCAAACATCTTCACCCATGGGCATCTTAAGGGGATGAAATTATTCAAAGTACTTGTCTCATATTTAATTTCAATTGATATAATTAACTTATAATTTAGGATGACTCATCATAACAATCACATTCTATACAATTTAAATAGTGTCAATGTTTATTTAATCCATGTAATAATATGATGTCTTAAGGGGTCCTAATAGGATGTCTTAAGGGGTCCTAATATGACGTCTTAAGGGGATCAAAGAAGAATATAATTAAGTATAAATATTAAGTGATATAAACAAGTATTATACTTTAGGGTGACTCATCATAACAAATGATATAATTAAGTATATTCATTTAGGATATGTCCTAATGCGACATCTTAAGGGGATCAAAGAAGAGTATAATTAATTAGAAATATTAAGTGGTATAAACAAGTATTATACTTTAAGGTGACTCATCATAACAAATGATATAATTAAGTATAATATTTAGGATATGTCTTAATACAACGTCTTAAGGGGATGTCTTAAGGGGTCCTAATACGACATTTTAAGGGGATGTCTTAAGGGGGTCAAAGAAGTAATATACATGTTGTTTAGTGATTATACAATCAAATTTAAAGTTTCAAAGTAGGGTGAATCATCATAATAAATGATATAATTAAGTATATAATATATAGGATATGTCCTAATAGGATGTCTTAAGAGGATGAAATACTTCAAAGTACATGTCTCATATTTAATTGGAGTTGATATAGTTAATTTAACAATAATATATACATGATATTTAATGATTATACAATCAAATATAAGTTTCAAAGTAGGAAAACATGCACATTTAACAAAAAAAATACATAAAATATTGATTTTGATACATAAAAGTACATAGAGTATAATTGTGTATGTACATGTATTTGTAATTTGTACAAGATGTTTAATTATGTAAGTATGTATGTACATATATGTCAACTCAAAACAATGTTTAAAAATTTGGCTATGCCATCTCAAGAACATCTGAAACTTATGCTTGGAATGTAGTAGGTCTTCACGCCACCTAATATCAAAATGGTACAAGTAATATCAATGAAATCATCAAAACATACATATTTTAATTTATATAAAACTATCTATATGTACACAACTCAAGTACCTGTATTTAAAAGTATTCCACACGTGTGTAGGTTGAATCTGCATCCTCTCCTTTTTGTTTCAAAGTATGAGATCAATGTGATTATGGCTTAAGGATACAAAAAATGATAATAAATCAATTTTAACTATTAATGTACAAGCAATATCAATATATAATCAAAACATGTATTTAAATATAATTTAACTAATAATTACCTATTTTTACCAAGTATTCCATGTTGTCTAGGTTGAATCTGCATGAAATATCCTTTTTTTGATGATGTCTTAAGGATCTATAAACGGAAAATTTAAATCAATTTCAACTAATAACACACTTGAGCAATATCAAAACATGTATTTAATCTATTTAAAAGGACACTATAAAACTAAAACTATATTTACCTATATTTACTTATTCCATTGTACCATCTACATCCTCTTTTTTGCAACACATCTATGATTGTCTCATGCTCTTCCATAGAAATTTTCCATAACACTTTATTTGTAGGTCTTCCACGATACCGATCTATTTTTATATTTGCTGCCATCACCAAATATGAATAGTGTATAATATTTTTATGTGTTTCATAATATTCAAATGTAGGCAGACCATTCTTCCTTATCAAGTATTTTCGTAGCCAAGTGCCAACAACCACCACCGATCCTATTGGAAAACATGATAACCATCATCAAATAAGTTCTCAAAATTTTCTTAAGGAGATCAAAGACTTGTTCTAAAAATTTGCTTAAGGGGATCAAAAACTTGTTATCAAATTTTTTTTAAGGGGATGTCTTAAGGGGGTCACCATACCTATTGGATAATGATAGCCATCATCATCTTCTCAAGGTGCTATTAACTTATTTTTAGCTCTACACAATGAGGCAACCACTATTTCATTTACTGTTCATTCCCCTTAGGTGCAACAACAACATACACATGTCCTGCAAATAAAATTTTATTTAATAACTTGCACATATCCATATAAATAATTTAGTATTACAAAATAAATTAATAAAGTGAAATAAAATGAAATAAATTGAATTGAATTACCTTCTTGTACAAGGTCTGGAACACGATCATAGTCTTCAGATGCAAACACTTGATCATTATCTTCAATATTTGTTTCATATTGATCAAGTGCTTGTGCAGGTGTCAACGATCTTTGCTCCCACTCTTCAACCCATTCTGTATTTTCACACACTTCCCAATCTCCTAAGATACAAAACTGACAAAAAAATGCAAGCTCCCTTGTCTAGATAGTCCATGTGCTTGTTGTTGAACTCTTAAATGAATGCCATTTAATAGATCCACTAATTGTCTCACAGTCAACTCTAGGTAGAATGTTATTTTCTTCAACCAACCAAAAAAATCATCGAACTATAGAGTACTCAATCAAACCAAGTGTAGATAGTCTTGTATTGCACCAATCCACAATCCTGCGTGCATCTTGAAATTTTACTACATCCTCAAATTTCAATTGTTCTCTAGCAAGAATTCTTTTAACACATGCACCAGCTCCATCATTTTCTCCTTTACCATGCTCAGCTTAAAAAAAACTCCATATATATTGGAAACTAAGTTCCTTGTGAACCCTAATTAACCAATAGAACATTCAAGCATTCTTGAACTACCCCATACAATTATCTGACCATATGAGGTGTTATGTCCTCTAGATTCCTCTTTCTCTTAAATTTCTATAAAATATATTGAAACGCTATTGAAAAAACTCTAATGAGTGTAACCGATTGCCACTCAAATAAAAATAATACTCTCTTAAAACTTTTCTGTCATCCTCTGTGCTATCGTCTATGTGTCTATAAACAATATGGACAAACATAGATACTTGCACTGAATTATAATACTGTGATTGAATTTCCTCTTGCAGAGCTAGAGTATAATTTTCTGCAAAATCAACCATTGAAAGTATAGTAACGATTGGAAATGTGTTTCTACATGTGTGAAATTGGCCATCAAGCCATCAAGCATGTTGAGAGTGCATGACATATTTCGGTACAATCTTATTCTTAAATTCACTTATGAATGCATGTACACTAATTTTTTTGTAACTAAATCACAACGATTTCGTATTTTTCCATCTTTTAAAGAATAATCAACATTCTTAAATATTTTAACATCTACTAATTGTTATCCAAAATTTTTATCAACATTTTCATGCATACAAATTCTTAAGAATGAAAGATTTCCACAACTAGAGAATTGTCTAGAAATACAAGAACTTAAATAAAACAATTTGCCATTAGATATTTCACAAAAAAAACTTGATATAAACTCCCTTATTATTTTAGGTGGCATATTATTACCACATTCATGTATAATCATGTTAGTATGCAAAGTACAACGTATATATCAAAAAACATCATAAAAATAATGAAATTGAACATGCATTTTACAACAACAAGATATTCATTGCTTATTAATTTTTACATACCAGGGTTTGCATTTTTTATGTTTGTGTTGTGTCTAATAGGTATTTTGGATGAGGATCATGAACTTTGGACCCCACTCTTAGTTTTAAAACATCTCTAGCATTAGATGGTACCCTATTATTATCATGCCAATATTTTTCAATCAAATATTTAATTTGAACATTCAATTTCATGTTAGACCTTGGGAGTTGACCACTAAAAATCCAACATTGGTTAATTGGATCATTTTATATACTTTCTCTTCTTTTTTTTGCTCTTAGCAATGTTTTAGGATGTATTTGTAGAACTTCACTAATATTACTTACCATTCTTTTATTCAAAGTTGCTTTATTAACTATAGCAGTTTTTATAGCTCTTCTTGCTGTATTTTTATCTTTAGATCGACTATTTTTTCCAATAGATTGAATGGAACTAGAAATAGTAGACATACCATGTTTTAATGATTGATATTTTCTTTTTGGTTTAACAAAAAAGCCTAACATTTTCATTACTTTTCTCATTTTTTACATTCTCATCAATTGGATCATTAGTTGACAATGAAATGCAAGTTTTTTATGATAAAAGAATTTTTTATATATTTTATTCGCATGTGTTCTTATTTTCCTCCAAGAAATATTACTAGGAACATTATCCAAAACATCACTTTCGATTTAAAAAAAATATATTTTCATTAAATTCAACATCACATGCTAGATTTTCATTTTCATTTTTATTTTCATTTTCAACTTCAAAACAGTTTTTATTTTCATCAACAAAACGGTTTTCATTTTCATTTTCATCAACAAAATGGTTTTCGTTTTCATTTAAAAAAAATGATCATTCTTATTTTAATTTTCAACAAAATATTGTTTTATTTTCATTTTCAACAACATTTAAACGATTTTCATTTTCATTTTCTAATTTGTTTTCAACAAATTCTATAAAATTTTCATCTCTCTGAATATTATCAATGTCAACATCATTAAGTCCAGCATCTTGGAAAACTTCTACAAACAAATTTTCCATTTCACTAAAATGTGGATTTGAAGATGTACCTGGATTTGTGCCTATTGAAACATTCTCCATAGCATTGAAAGAGGGATTTGAAGACATACTAGGACTTGTTTGTATAATCATATTATTTTCCAAATTGACTTCTTGCAAATAAGCTTCATCTACAACCATTTTCTCCTCAATGTCTTTGCCCTTTTCTTCTATATCTTATTCTTCTATATCTTTTCCTTTTTGCTTCTTTATCTTTCCTTGCTTGAATTTCTTTAGGAGTCAATGTCTTGCTATCTTTCCTCTTATTATGAGCTTGTGAACCCAAGATTATAAAATTTTCAAGCACAAATGAATGCCAATAATGAAAGTCTTCAAAAAATTCAATCCAAATTGCAAGTTGAAGACTTGTAAAGACAAAAGTATTCCTCTTTTGTTCCTCTAAATGAGTAGAAAACTAACACAATTCCACTTAAAAAACTGTTTACATGATGCCTCCTTTCAAAAATTCAATCCAAATTGCAAGTTGAAGACCTATAAAAAAAAAATTCTTCCACTTTTGTTCCTCCAAATGAGTAGAAAACTATTGTAATTCCACTTAAAAAATTGTTTACATGATGCCTCCTTTAAAAAATTCAATCCAAAATGCAAGTTGAACACCTATAAAGATAAAAGTTGATAGAAAATAACCCAATATGTCGCAGTCGACCGCACATGTGAAGTTGCAGACCTCACAGTAAAGCTTTTCCAGTAAGTTTAAAAATACGCTAAAAATAGAGAGAAGATCTCATTTATAAAATGGGATAGCATTTCCATGTCAACAGTCCGAACATTTAATATTGGGAAACAAGATCCCGATTTACAAAACGGGATCCTGTTTTGTAAATGAGATCCTGTTTCTAAAAATTTGAAATTGCCCTTGCTTTGTGGTCGGGTTTTTGGCTTGTATTCTAGTTTAGGAAAAGCATTGGGAATCCGAACCTTAGCCTTCAACCTAGTTTGACCTGCAAGTTGAAGGTCTTGACAATGTCACAAAAAAATAATGACTTTAGACATATGGCTGATGACTTTTTTTGCAAAATTTTTGACGAAATTAAAACCCATTATAGATGAGATAGTACGGATTCCAAATACGTAATGTTTTTTACAATTGGATTATTTTTTCTATTTTTCAATTAATTTCTGATGAAACTGGTCCATAAACTTGACATATCCAGGTTTTTAACTATTTTAATAACATTTTAATAAATTTTTTTTTGGTAAAACGAATTGCAAGAAAATGTACTTCAAACAATTCTTTTCAATTTAAAAAAATTCAAAAAATGATAAGTTTAGGTCATCTTATGCGTGACATACACGACGATTTTTCAAAATGACAAATATGGCTAGTAAAGATTTAACAAAAAAATATTCAATAAAAAATTACAAAAAATATCAAAAATGTGCTTCAGCGAGTTACAAATCTTTTCCCAAAAGGATTTAGAAAAATACAATAATTTAGGTTAAAATATGGATGATGTACAAGTGCATGGTATGGTAAAAAAAAAAGTGACTTTTAAATAGTGGTTTTTAGAAACGCTTTTTGAAAATCAATTTGTAGCATTTGGGTATTGAAATAAATTACATATTTGGAAACTAGACTCTAAGCACTACATTTTATGATTAGTGACTTTTTTGAAGATTCCATCTCTAAGTGCTTCAAATTTTAAGGTCAAATGTGTCAAATTCTGAAAATCAGGGAAAACACTTCCACTTTTTGGCCAAAAAGTGGACTCAACTTCTTGCCAGCACCCATCATTCTAGGCTACATTCTATTAGTGATTTCTCTTAAGAGACTTAAGTGTAAAAAATTAGAAAAATTTTGCGAGCTCTTTCTCAAAAACCATGGCACTTAGAAATGTTTAGTCTAAAGGTACAAGGTTTTGTAGGGTCCCTCTACAATAAGCTCATTTTTTCATATCTCCAATCCATTTGGCTGTGGTGAAAGTTTTTCTACTGCCCCAAAAACTGTCAAATGCATGCAGTGTAAAGATGCAAGGTAGGATAAAAATTTTTTTGTTCTTCATGGGGCCAAACCATTAGTGTCAACATGTCTAGGTGGGAACATCTATGCTAGGCATGGTCCTTGTAACATTCCCATTGTTCTACCTATCAATTTTCTATATTTTACGCACAAGTGAATACTCTATGCATTTAACATAATGAGCAATCAAAAATTTCATTTCTTTTCAATAATAAATGCACCATTTGAAACATAACCTTTCCAAACTTTTCCATTGCATAATCAAAGAATCATTTCAATAATATAAGTATGATTTCACTTTACATAAATATATTCAAGATAACATTCACATTTATGATTTCCATATAGATGGACACATGATTACATACATAGCTTCAACAAACTTACATGAAATAGAAATACAAATGGTCTAGAATGTCCTCCAAAATATTGATTTCCAACTACATGAGGAGAAGCACCACTCAAGCACTTTTCTGCCAACCATGGACTTACTACGGTCCCCCACACATCTACCAAACTTGGTAAGATGGCCCTCCCTTCGATGAAGAGATTTGTTTGGTAACCTCATCCTTCAAATAGCCTTTCCTAAGCATAGTGATGCATCCTACATATCTATATCTACCATAATGTCTACTTCTACATGTATGATTACCTCAACCTAGAATGTAAATTGGATCACATAGGGAACTGACAGTGTAGACAGTGGCTACCTACACTAATTTGGCCAAAGATTCATCACCTAGTTACTTTGAGTGAGGTCATATGTTTACCACAATAATTGCTTGATTTGTATTGACCATTAGTATTCTATTATAAGGTTATCCCCTTTCTCGTGGATTATCCGAACTCTATAAATAACCTCCTCGTAAACTCATATCTGAATGACATTGCTACAAGTATCTCAAAGAAAACTGTCTTATGATACACACCTAGTGTGTTGTCATACTACGTATAGTACTGACATTCTACATATAGTATAAATAGTATACAATCGTATAAAACCTAATATAGTATAAAAATCTATGTAAGTAAAAACCAAAGAAAGCTTTCACTAATACAAAAAAAAAACAAGAGACATGCAATCATACCCAAGTATCATAACACACAAAAGATGATCTTTCCAAACATGGCAACACAATGGACAATTTTTCCAACATAATAACAGAGGAGTAGATATCAACATGCATATTTAAAGGTCCAACCAATTATTCTTCCCTCCTATCTTAATGGCTTAAGCTCTCTTGCAACTTCCTCTAAGAACAACCTAGATCCCACTACTAGATTCTCACAAAATCTCTTAACAAAAATAATTCAAATCAACAAAACAACTCTCTAACTCACAAAATCTCAACTTAATTTGCATAGAAATTGTAGAAAAACAACACAAGATAATCAGATTGAAAAGTATAGCAATTGGTAGAATAAGCACCTCTATTTATACTAAATTGTGAGCAACCAAAGGCTACAAACAAGTTAATGTTTCTTCCACCTTTCTATCCTCATGCAATAAATCATCAAACTAACTTACAGGTTTGCAACACATAATAGTCCTCACTATTTAAATAGCTAAGTCGACTGTTTTCAAGGGACAACAAGATTCTCTTACTTAGTTATATGAAAAAAAAGCTTCTAAGCAAGTTTCCTAAATCTAATTCCTTCTCATATTTCTGCCAAGTTTACTTTTGATTGAGTCTCAAGGCTAAGATATTGATTTATTAGAATTATGCGTAGTAAGAAGACTTCTTATGAATTCTATTTAGTTCTACATTGGAACCACATTTCATACATTGGCGCCTCTTGAATATAGCGTGCGTAGACTATTTCTATATTTCTTAAATTGTATTTACTTCTTATTGCAATGTATACACAACAATATTAATTCCATATTTGCCTCATATTCAAAGTTGAATTGGTCTTTTGTTGCTTTATGCACAGATTATACTATGCCACACACTACTAAGGCAACACCATATATGCGCCTATGCTTCTTTTAAGCGCTTCACTAATATTATTCATAGCTCTATGTATTGCACTTTAGAACTATCTCAAATGATTATTAATTATATACTATATATATAATATATTGAAATGAAGAAAATAGGTGTTCCACCTTTTGGGAGGTGGAACACAAACTAGGGTTTAGGGATCTAGACCAATTTTCTTCAAGTTTTATTTAAGGAAACCCTAGAGATCTCAATCCAAGGATGTAAAGGGAAAAATATTTGCAATAGGGATGTCGTAGGGTATTCTTAGAGACTAAAAAGGGGTTCACCACCAAGCTAGGGCTTAGAAAGACAAGAAACGAATGTAACATGCAAAACTTAACTATATGACATAGAATATGAAACTAAAATGCAAAATAAGAAATTGAGAATGAACAAAGGTGCACCTGGAAGAAAGATGAGGTAAAAACAAGCTCCAAAACTCTGAAATCTTACTATTTGATTCCTACCGGGACTCATACCCTAGTCTAGGCGATTTAGTCCCAAACAAGGGTTTTTGTGCCAAAAACTGGAATCTTTCAAGGACTAATCCGAATCCACTAAAATATGGAAAAAGCACTATACTAGGACTCATATGCCACAAGTGGCATATCGGTCCCATCTTGATTTTTTGAAGGGTCAAAACCTGAATTTTTTCTCCTATCTTTTCTCTTCCTTCCACACTTCATTTCCAAGTCTGAAACTTTGAATTATGACCTATAGGTGACTTTACATGAAAATGGCAACTTTGTGACAACCTTGAAAAATTTCTTCAATCTTGCAAATTTGTCTTCAAAGGATCTTCAAGCTCTAAGACACCTAGATTTGCAATCACACATGTAGAGAGAAGGAAAAACTTGTTGATTGTTAGAGAATAGGGTTTTCCTTGGTTAAACCCCATTTAGGTAATTAAACCTCATGTTGAAACAATGAAATGTGAACATGAAACATGAAATATGAAACATGAACAATAATACCTTGAATGATGTCTTGATGTTTGATGCCCTTGACATGATAATGGATCTTGAATTGCTGCAACAGATGATGAATAAATCTTCCCTTGAATACTTTATAGATTCTCTTGAATGTCATTGAATACTCTTGTGAACTCTTGTAATAACAAACTTTCTATTAGGAATGCTCTCTTTAAAGTCTTAGGTGAAAATGAGTGAAATAACCTTGTATTTATACTTGTTTATGTCGAATTTCTTGAAATTACAACACTACAATCCGACATCAAATCTGGGAGGATAAAATCCCACCAAAAATTGAATTTAAATTAAGTCTTGATTAGAGTGGGACTCATCTGCCCAAGGTGGTGTATGAGTCCCAATGGCTCGAAACTAGGGCACAAACTCCAATACAGGTCCTGTTTAAGGTGAAATTCAAAATCAAGTCCCAAGACCTAGGTGGGACTCATACGCCCAAGGTGGCGTATGAGTACCAGACCACTAAATATTGAACACATGACCCAAAACATTGAATTATGATTTGTCATTTGATAAGTGTTGGGATTATTCTCAAAAAAATGCATTTAATAAGGCTTGTGGATGCAAAATAGGGCCAATTAAGGCATAGATAATCCCAATTAATTAATAAAACCCTAGATTAGTGTGAAAGTGTTAGGATACACTTTATGCCACCCTAAATAAGGCACCATTAGGTCCATTTAGTTTACAAGGGTCCTAAATTTAATGTGAAGATGTAAATGAATACACTTTACAACACTAAATTAAGGAAAAATTAGGTCTTGTTAGCTTAAAAGGGCCCTAAACCTAATGCAAATATGTAAAACACATTACAACACTAGATCAAGGAAGAATTAGGTTCATTTTAATGTCAATCATCCCCAAATTAAGTGTGGAAATGTAAAGGGAGACATTTTTCGTCACTACATATATATGTATATATATTTATATATTCTTCATGATATATATATTAATATATTCTTATTTCACATGCTTAACAAATACATTAATATCCGATTATCAAACATATACAATTATATATCGAATAACATTACGTATATATATACAACTATATATAAATATATATTAATATATAAGTAGTTATATTATTTAATACATGTATATATTAATATATATATTATATATTATATATATGCATAATATTATTTTAATACCTTTATAAAAATATTAATACTCTCATGCCCATCGATCGACATATATACATGAAGTGTATATATACATATATATATGCCACCTTAGTCTAATCGGTATTCCCATGCATATGGGTAATCTGTCCATGGACATGCTTCGGTGCGTCTACCTTCGTATACTCATGTACATATTCACTCACATATATGAGTTTATCGTAGACATGTACATATATACATATATATACATTTTATGCATATATCTCATTGACATAACAATAAACACACAAATAAGGACTTCCACTTAACATCATGTCTTTGTCACATTCCTCAATCCAAATATTCATAAAACAGGATCGCAACCAATATAAATATTCACAACCAAAACTGAAGATCACTTACTCTTTACTTGAACTGACTTGAATCAACTAAGACCAACTATGGCGTGAGTGTGTGAATGCTCAGTAAGGCCGAGTTAAAGGTTGCTAGACCAAGTTCTTCTCCTGAGTGATACCTCCCCTCTCTTCTGAAGGTTTGAACATGTTCTTGCAATTAGCTTAGTACATCATAAAAATAGTTAGCCAAATCAATACATTCATATGCATCAAATATATTTGATATACATAACCATTATAAAACATTAAAGGGTGATCCCATAATAGTGGTTTACAATTTTTGGCCAAACTGGACACTGGAATTTTTATTTTTAACTAAATCTTCACATTCAGACACCTATAACGGCTAAACCATGAGGAATTTGAAGATGATGCAAACTAGAGTCTCATCACATTTTTTCTGTAGATTCTAAAAATATTTTTTTCAAAATTTTTGGAATCAAATTACACTTCTTTTTCCATCTCCCACAAAACTGGTTTTTCAAAAAACAACATTTTTAAAAAGTGACGACAATGTATAACGCATAACTTTTTTTCCATGAAGGATAAAATTCTAATTTTTTCGAATTTAGATTTGTAACTCGATATCTAGTGCTTTCACTTCATTAGATAGTTTTTTATTGAATATTTTTTCTTTAATCAAGTTTTGAAGTCAAACCAATGACAATTTAGACATAGCGCGACCATATAACACGTAACGTTTTTTGTATATATCAAAATTCAATTATTTTTTTTTGTTGGTTCAAGGACTTCAATATCTGGTGCACTCATATTTTTCAATTTTTTTTTTTGATAATCTGCTATTTTTCCACATGTGCAGAATAGAGACCTTCATTTTCGACGAAAAACCTATGTTTAATAAAACTAAAAAAACAAATACATAATAAAACCAAAACATATTAAAATTATATTAATTGGATAGCTCGTTTCGAGGAATACCTAACTCCAATTGGGTTTGTGAAGATTCCCCCATTTTCATCCTCAACCTGAGCGTCAAAGCATAAAAAATTAGGTTTTTTGTGTGAACAAAGTCAAAAATTAGGGAAAAGGGGGGTTCGCTAGAACCAGGGGGTTCTAGCGAACCAGGGTTCATTTGAACCCCCTCAATATGCATTTTCCATTTTGTTTTTTTGGCGAGAAATGTGGGCCCCGTGGTTGATGGGTTCGGTCAAACCCTAGTTCGGTCAAACCCCTTTATGGTTCGGTCGAACTTGTAGGTTCATTCAAACCCCTAAAACCAATTTTTTTGCAATGGGGCCATTTTTTATCAGTTTTCCTTCCTCCATCAAATTGTAAACCACTATTGTGGCTTCACCCTAAATTAAATCAAGAATTCATTCATCATATTTCCATCAAGATTCATATATAAAACACATTCACATATATTAATGCAATTTACCAAACAAGGTAATTGTAAATAGGTAATAACACATGGGGTGTAACATATTCTGCCCATTGTGAATCATTGTCCTTGATGATTTTTAAGTATCAAATATGTCTATAACATAAATCACAACATCATAAAACATCATTATTTTCAAGAGTTTTCAAAATCTAGCAAGACTTGGGGAAACTTTTGCTTCATTTCAGCATAGTCTTCCCATGTGGCAGAATCTTCTGCATATTGATCACATTGACCTTGTAGTGTAGAACCTCTATGTTACATAAGTGGAATTTATGTGTTCTAAGCACCTTGAGAGGCTCGATCATTACCACCCCTAGGTTCTATACTTGTAAAGCATTCCAATCAATATCATGGTTATCGCCTGGTATATACTTTTTAAGATACAAGACATGAAATATGTTATGCATCCTGATAAGAGCTAGCAGAAAGGAAATTCTATATGCGATAGGGTTGATTTCCTCAAGAACCTCAAAAGGACCAATGAGGAACAAAGCTAGTTTGGATGACTTTCCAAACTTGATAGAACTCTTGTGAGGTTTAACTCTCAACAAAATCTTATCCCCTACTATGAAATTCCTAGGTACTCGTTTAGAATTAATGTAACTTTTTCGCCTATCGTTAGCTTCTGCTAACCTCTTCTTAATAATTTCAACTTGTTCCACCATATTTTATAGCATCTCTAGCCCAAGGATTATCCTATCTTCTAGCTTATCCCAGCTTATAGGAGTTTGGCACTTCCTGCCATATAATGCTTCAAACAGAGTCATCTTGATTGCATAATGATAGGAGTTATTATATGAAAACTCTACCAAAGGTAGGTAATCCTCCCACTTGTATTGCTGATCCATACAATACATCCTTAGTAGGTCCTCTAATACTTGGTTCACACTTTCATTTTTCCCATCCATTTTTAGATGATAAGCATAACTTAAGTTCAATTGAGTCCCAAGCGAAGTAAACAAGGTTTGCCAAAATCTAGATGTCACTTGAGCATCCCTATCAAAAATGATCTTTTCAAGAATCCCATGTAATATAAATATCTCTTGAATAAAATTTCATGCTATTATAGGAGCTCCATCAATTGGATTCCCTGGTATAAAGTGAGCTACCTTTGTAATCTTGTCAACGACTAACAAAATGGCATTATGCTTATTCCTTGACATAGGGAGACCTTGCACAAAATCTATGCTAATAACTTGCCACTTGCTTTCTGGAGCTTCATGTGGATAGAAAAGACCTATAGTATGATGATTCTCTTCCTTAACTCTTTGGCACTCTAAGTAACTTGCTACAAATCTTGCTGCATCCCATTTCATTCCCTTCCAGAAATATAATGGCCTTACATCGGCTAACATCTTAGTTATACCAAGATGTCCTGAATATGGTGCATTGTGAACTTATTTCCATACCATACTCCTTAATTCCCCAATGTTAGGTACATAAATCCTTCCCTTAAATCCCAATAAACCATTATATTCAAAGCGATATCCCTCATACCTTCGATCTTGTGGATTGTTCATGAGTGTTTGCTTGAATTGCTCATAGAACTCACCACCTTTAGATTTTTTTAACACTTGATCCTTGAAGTTTTTTTGGATTGATATCATAGAGGAGATATTCCTTCTACAACTTAGGGAATTAGCAACCTGATTCTCCTTTTTGTTGATATAACTAATGTTGAAATGATAATTAGATATCAATTCTAACCATCTCCTTTGTCGTACATTCAGATTGATTGAGTAAGAAAATAATTTAGACCATTATGATCAATCTTCAGTTTAGATGGTTTTCCCAAAAGATAATGTGTCCACATCTATAATGCATGGAAAACTGCTACTAACTCTAAGTCATGTGAAGCATAAATTTGTTCATAAGGCTTCAACTTCCTTGAATCATAAGCTATGACTTTCCCCTCTTACATTAATACTCCACCAAAACCTTCTCTTGAAGCATCTGTAATAACTACGAACTTACCATCTAGATCTGGTACCTTTAGTATCGGTGTTGTGGTTAAACTTTCCTTGAGTTGGTCAAATGTTGATTAACATTTCTAAAACAACTCAAAATTCTTCCCCTTCCTTTGCAATGATGGGATGGGAAAAATTATTTTTGAAAATTTTGCAACTTACGATAATACCCAGCCAAACCCATAAAACTTCTAACTTCTAGCACATTCTTGGGCACCCACCACTCTATTGTGCATGTTTTGCATACACGCCCCGCCGTAGGCAGGGACCCCCTTTTTTTGGCTCCCAATAGGCTGCTTTGCTCCTGCCTTATTTTGCGTGCCCCATTTCTAAGCCCAAATTGGTCATGTGCCTTCAAACAATCAAATCCCCCTACCCAAATTCACCTACTTGGGGTATTCAAATCCACGGAGAAATAAAGTCACCCGTCCCCTTTTTTCCTTTTGTCTTGTTCCTCCTGTTTTGGAAACATCCGTGGACCCCCGTCGGTCCGGTTTCCACATTTTTTACTTTGGGGGAAACTTTTTGGTGGATCTGAGATGTGTTTGTGGTGCCTAAATGAACTGCCAAAGTTTCGTCAACATTTCGTTAAGTTTCGATGGTTTCAGAACTTTCCCTCCGGAATTCCCTTTCTCTTTGGCTGTTTGGAAACATCCGTGGACCCCCGTCGCTCTAGTTTCCACATTTTGGACTTTGGGGCCAACCTTTTCTGGATCTGGGATGTGTTTGATGTGCTTAAATGAACTGCCAAGGTTTCGTCAACATTCAGTTAAGTTTCGGTGGTTCCAGAGATTCGTCCCCCTTTAGCTGTTTTGGAACATCCATGGAGCCCCGGCGGCCCGACCTCTGGAGCCTGGCCCCTCCGTGGCCGTTTCCGGGGCCTGGCCCCTCCATGGCCGTTTCTAGGACTCCATCCCTCTTTGGCCGTTTTGAACATCCGTGGAGCCCTAGCGGCCTGGCTTCCGGAGCCCGACGCTTCCGTGGCCGTTTTCGGGACTCCGTCCCTCCGTGGCCATTTTCGGGACTCCGTCCCTCCGTGGCCATTTTCGGGACTCCGTCCCTCTGTGGCCGTTTTGGAAACATCTGTGGACCCCTGTCGCTCTGGTTTCCACATTTTTGACTTTGGGGGCAACCGTTTTTGGATCTGGGATGTGTTTGATGTGCTTAAATGAACTGCCAAGGTTTCGTCAATATTCGGTTAAGTTTCGGTGGTTCCGTAGCTTCGTCCCCCTTTGGCTATTTAGGAACATCCGTGGAGCCCCAGTGGCTCGGCCTCCAGAGCTTGGCCCCTCCGTGGCCGTTTCCGGAATTCCGTCTCTCCGTGGCTATTTCCAGGACTCCGTCCCTCTGCGGCCGTTTTGAAAATTCGTCGGCCCCCAGCGACCCAGCCTCCGGAGCCTGACCCCTCCGTGGCTGTTTTTGGGACTCTATCTCTCCATGGCCGTTTTGAGCTTCCAGTTTTTGTAAAATGAGTCAAATTTTAAGGAAGTTTTCTGGGCACTCTTCCTCCCCCTTTTCCCATGTGCTATAATTGAAAAATCTTAGTTTTGCTATGTTTTGTGAGGTCTGGGAACTTCCCTTCTGGTTTGCTATCCCTTGTTCGCTGCCCGCCCCCTTGGGCCTGCATTGATGTTTTCGATCCAAATGAGCCCCAAATATGAATATTATGATCTTTTGATGCTGCATGGATGAATCTAATAGGGTTTTTGCAAGATTTGACTAACGTTTTCCTTATTTTTTGTATGAAAGCACTTACGATGTTTCATGTACGCAAGATTAAAGGAGCTTACCATCGGTCTGTCAAGAGACCCATCGAGAAAGCTGGGCAAGGAATGCACATAGCTCCTGTCACCATTCATTTCATGCCCACCTTTCCTCGTAGCACCCATCATTAGAGCTAGCATTAAAAGAAGGTATGTGCCAAGGAAGTCAGTGACAAAAATACAAGAGGGTGGTCTTGAAGAAGGCATGAGGTAGCTGTCTGTCTGAATCAAAGGCAACCAATCCATTGATGCCAATTGTCGACGGGCTTGTTTGATCAAAGGAAGAACACTGCAAGCACATCAAGCAAAAGACAACTTTCACACAGTTTCAGCTACAGTGAAAAGGGAAATCAGCTAAATGACGAAATTGCTATAGTGATTGGCACTAGATGACAAAACAGAGAAAAGACAAGGAATGTATTTTAAATTGCTAGATAATGGGGGGTAGGTGAAACTCTATTGTAAATTGAATCTGGGCCATTCAGTGTAATTCAATCCTAGCCATTCATTTGGGCTTTGGAAAATTATAAATAGGGGCTTGCCCCTCATTTGTAAGGGTTGGAGAGCTGTTGTAAAAAGAATTTACAACAATAGAAGAAAACATTGCATGATTTATGGATGTTCTTTTTGATTTTTCTCATCTTGCATGCATGGTTCTACCTTCCATGTTAGTTTTAGTATTAGTTTCTTGAATGGCTATCATGATGGTATTGCTGTTATTGTATTTGATGAGCTTTCAACCCATACTTTTAACACTTGTTGATGACAAGCTGCTGTGTAAAGTTAGCCTGGGCTTATTTCTGTCATTGCTGCAACCTAGTTCAATTGCATGTTCATGATGTGTATGTGTAATTTGAAAATCAACAGACCTTAGAAGATTGCATTGGTTTTGTGTAGTTGTAGGTTTCTCTTGGTAAAAAAAAACTCAGTTGAGGAAGCCTATCTACTGTAGCAGCCACCATTTTTACTGTTCATTCGTAGCTTAAGATTAGAACAACTTTCTTAACCCTTCTCTTTTTGCTATTTCTTTTAATCCTTGGTTAGAGTAGGATCCAAAGCATCACCATAAAGCCAAATCAGATGAACTTGATGAGTTTCAGCTTGCTGTTTTTAATGGACAGTCACTGTTCATTCACTTCCAGCACTTTGAAACTGCATTTGCAAACCCAACTTCCCATGCTTTGTAACTCATCTGTAAGACCGCCTTGTGATTCCGACAAATCACATCAAACAACTAAGATATTCCAAGCACTGTCAAGACCTGACATTAGAGACCTTGGGATAGTGTTCTGCAATTTGATTGTGGAATATTTCCTTTCAAGAGAGGTAGTGCACCTACGCACTGCCTGTGTTGAGAAGTGCATAAAAAACACATCAACAGAACTGACTCTAGAAGGAGGGCATGACATGTTGAGGCTACAAAGCTGAAAGTTGGAAATCAAAAAGAGGCCTTTCAAGAAGAAATTTGAGATAGGGACATCTCTTTCAATGCTAAAAATCAAAAAAATTTGAAGGCAAAAGAAGGTGAGTCAAAATGTTGCAGCATGCACAAATTGACATCACCCACCTACATGCAGATTTGAATAATAGATTGAAGAAGCCATTGTAGCAATTTGCGTTGGTGGATAGATGTCAGATCCATTGCACTCATAGGCACAATGAGCTAGGATGTCTCACATTCTTGAGCAGAATCGAAAGGGTATTGTAGGGAGAAATTTCCTTTTGGAAAATCTATCATCCTTTAGCCCTTGCAGACTTGGAGGAAGAATTGAAAACCATGGCAGCCAAGGCATTCAAGGAGCTGATCTAGGAATATTTGAGCAGCAAGGATGGACCAAGATTGGAGGAAATATTGATGTCTAGTTGGTGCAGATTCCATAATGCGCCCCACTCCATCAATATGGAATCATGGAATCTGCACCAACTAGACATCAATATTTCCTCACCGCTCAAGCTAAGGGTTGTTCGAACAAGTTGGAGCAGCCAACTCTCAATGAGAAGTCATCCCATGAGGCAGAAGAGCTATCAACATCTGTAGGACAACACCTTGAAGATGAACCAACTAGTTGGACACAAGTTGGTGTTGGGACAGCAGACATAGAAAGTGAAAACCAAGAGGGAGGAGCTAAAAGTCTTGGGACAACAAAGTGCATTGATGAAAATATGATTGTAACCAGTTCAGTAGGCTTCCCCTCCATCAAAAAAGAGCAGTCCTTCACTCAAGAAGAGGAACAAACGACAATTGAAGATGAATTAACAGAATTTGCAGCAGTATATGCTAGGACAGCCAACACAGATGCTGAAAATCAAGAAGAAGAGGAGGCTGAAAGCCTTGGGGCAGCAGAAGGAGATGGTCAAAGCATAAGAAAAATCAGATTGGAAGAACTCTCCATCTACAATGACAGTGATCAAGAATCTAAAAATGAAAGTTTGGAGGAGTGGGAACAACCACTCACCACAGCTGTCTACCATCAAGCTTCTTTTTCAAATGATGATGAGGACCCAATTATGGAGAGATATGACCAGCTTGTCTCTAGGTTGGAAAAGGATTGGTCAGAGCTAAAATACCAAGTGGATTTGGAGGTACTACTACTGCCGAATTGGTACAGACTCCATGATTCATCACACTCTGAGTTTGCATGCGAGCTATGCAAAGAGGCTATCAAACAAGTTAGAGGACAAGTGGAGCAGCCAAGCGCCTGACCTCCTCTACTTGCTACTCGGATCGAAGTAGAAGACCAAGAGCCAGATCCAAGTGACAACTCAGCTGAAGGCGGACCTCAAGAGGATGTTGGGGCAGCAATAGAAAAAGGACATCAATATAGTTTCAGAATTCTGAGCGATGAAGTAGATCAAGCGGGAATGCAGTCCATCAGTCACTAAGAAGTTCTTCCTCTTGAAGAGAAATTGTGTACCATGGACGATGGAATTTTTGGTGAGTCTTTGGAGGCAAATTGTGTAGTAAACTTTGGTCCCCTTGATGAGGTGCCATCAATTGATGACTTCTTTCCATTGGGAGCTGCACTATGAAGGTATGCTCATATTGAGGAAGAGCACATCCCAGAAGACGGTAGCGATGAATACATACTCCTTGAGCCTCCGAACAGTGATGCACTAGAGTTTCTAGATTGGGAGAGGAGCTCCTTCTCTATTTATAGTGATAGTGAGCAAGAGGAAACGAGTGAACATCATGATGAGATGCATGAACAACAAAAGGAAGAAGACAAAGGTGGGGGTGTTTTGATGGCTGCCAAAAGACATGACATGCTCGGTCAATTACATGATTTAACTGGTGGTTCTTCTACCTTGATCATTGTTGATCCTCCCTCATATTCCAATGGCTGCAACAGGATAGGTTCGCATATGTCATCGCCCCATGACACTGAACATCATGAAAATAAGGCTGACACTTGGGAAAGGAGATGGGACATCATGCTGTCCCTTGAAGACATCAATCAAGAAGAGGTTTGGGCAACGAAAACCCAGGTAGATGAGGTGTACTTCCTTAAGGAACAACCAGTGGAGGTTGTGGATCCCATTGGTAGATTAGAAGAGCTGTTTGCTGCCCTATCCTCCCAGCCTCATGCAAGCTTAATGTCCGAAGTGCTGCACCCTCCACCACACCCGCTCGAGGCTACCGATGTAATGATCAAAGATGATGTGCTTGCTCTCGACTGTCCAACGCTGCCACCTCCATGTGATGACATCCAGGTTTTATCTTTCCTTGCCCCTATTATTTCTCTTAACTGCACTTATTATTTTGATTATGGGAATGAGGGAAAAAAACATGTTTATGGATTAACCATGGGTTCAACGAGCCTCCTCAATTGCTAATTTTTCATGATGATGTGATTGAACTTGAGTGTTGCAATGTTGAACTTCTTTTTTCAGAATATAAAGATAAGTTTGCATGGTTAAGAATGATAACGATCGCTTGTTTGCTTGTGCATGCATTACGAATTCCAATGAACGTTAATGTCAGCTTGCCTTGCCTTAATATAGTGCTTTGTAGATATCTTTGTACATAGCTCGTTTCGAGTAGTATAGGTTTCCTGTAAATACTATGCTTTCCTGTTTTCCTTAAGTTAGTTGGTTTGATGTAGGTTGCTTGCTTTGTAGGTTGTTTTCTTTTTGTTTGCTTTCACATTGCTGCTACTTTGCTCTCGGTCTGTCTGCTTTTAGCTAGGTACATCTGTGTGCACAACAACCATACTTATTACCTAGGGTTGTTCCACATATTTCTTTGTCAAACTCTAATCAAGTCTTCAGAGTGGATGGTGAAGGTCTTCTGTTAGTGTCGAGTGATCTGGGTGTTTGATTCAAAGAGGATAAGTTGTTGGTTTAGTCTGACTCTGACGTATTCTGAAATCTTACAGCTCTTACACATCTTAAGAATTCGACGGTCACTGTAGGGCCTTTTGTGAAGTCTAGTTAAGTGAAAAATCTAAAATTCTGCTCCAGCGCCATTGTGATTCTTAGCCCTGAATGTGAGCTTCAATGCTTGTGGGTTGAAATAAAAGAGCTGAAAAAGAGAAAAATAAGAAAGAAAGAAAGAAAACATTGAAAATTAAAAGAAAGAGAAAATTCAACTTTTCAGGGGTATTCGAGCAACTCTACTGGGGCTATGGACGCCCGGCTGGCAATAGAGCAATGTTCGGGAGAATCACAGCGACAACCTCGTCGGGGCTATAAATTTCTGACTGGTAGTGAGGCAATGTCCCAGATGCTTTTAGAGTTGGAATAACTACGTAGCTTAACTTGACGGAGCTTGGGTTCCTGTAGCAACTGAAGGATGAGAATTAACGCAATTGCACACACTTGGATTTTCAACATACTGAAGGTTGGGTTGGCTAGTGGTTTTGATCCTTTAGTTGGGCGTCTAGTTTGTTTGCCCTAGTGTGAACGTCGGAACCAGAGATTCGGGGTTCGTGATTCCAGTTTGTCATCAAAATGCTTTGGAGCATTTCCCCAGCGAGTCGCCATTTGTTGTGCATGTTTTGCACACACGCCCCGCCATAAGTAGGGACCCCCTTTTTTTTGGCTCTCGATAGGCTGCTTTGCTCCTGCCTTGTTTTGCGTGCCCCATTTCTAAGCCCAAACTGGTCATGTGCCTTCAAACGATCAAATCCCCCTACCCAAATTCACCTACTTGGGGTATTCAAATCCGCAGAGAAATAAAGTCACCCGTCCCCTTTTTTTCTTTTGTCTTGTTCCTCTTGTTTTGGAAACATACGTGGACCCCCGTCGGTCCGGTTTCCACATTTTTTTACTTTGGGGGCAACTTTTTGGTGGAGCTGGGATGTGTTTGTGGTGCCTAAATGAACTGCCAAAGTTTCATCAAATTTTCGTTAAGTTTTGATGGTTTCGGAACTTTCCCTCCGGAATTCCCTTCCTTTTTGGCTGTTTGGAAACATTTGTGGACCCCCATCGCTCTGGTTTCCACATTTTGGACTTTGAGTCCAACCTTTTCTAGATCTGGGATGTGTTTGATGTGCTTAAATGAACTGCCAAGGTTTCGTCAACATTCGGTTAAGTTTTGGTGGTTCCAGAGCTTCGTTCCCCTTTGGCTATTTTGGAACATCCGTGGAGCCCTGGCTGCCCGGCCTCCGGAGCCCAGCCCCTCCGTGACTGTTTCCGGGACTTTGTCCCTCTTTGGCCATTTTGAACATCCATGGAGCCTTGGCAGCCCGGCTTCCGGAACCCGACACTTCTGTGGCCGTTTCTGGGACTCCGTGCCTCCGTGGCCATTTTGGAAACACCCGTGGAACCCCGTCGCTCCAGTTTCCATATTTTTGACTTTGGGGGCAACCTTTTTTGGATCTGGGATGTGTTTGATGTGCTTAAATGAACTGCCAAGGTTTCATCAACATTCGGTTAAGTTTTGGTGGTTTTGGAGCTTCGTCCCCCTTTGGCTTTTTTGGAACATTCGTGGAGCCCTGGTGGCCTGGCCTCTAGAGCCTGGCCCCTCCGTGGCTGTTTCTAGGATTCCATCTCTCCGTGGTCGTTTCTAGGACTCCATCCCTCTATGGCCATTTTCAACATTCGTTGGCCCTCGGTGACCCGGCCTTCGGAGCCCGGCCCCTCCGTGGCTGTTTCCGGGACTCCGTCACTCCGTGGCCGTTTTGAGCTTCCAGTTTTTGTAAAATGAGTCCAATTTTAAGGAAGTTTTCTGGGCACTCTTCCTTCCCCTTTTCCCATGTGCTATAATTGAAAAATCTTAGTTTTGCTATGTTTTTTGAGGTCCGGGAACTTCCCTTCTGGTTTGCTATCCCTTGTTCGCTGCCCACCCCCTTGGGCCTGCATTGATGTTTTCGATCCAAATGAGCCCCAAATATGAATATTATGATCTTTTGATGATGCATGGATGAATCTAACAGGTTTTTTGCAAGATTTGACTAACGTTTTCCTTGTGTTTTGTATGAAATCACTTACGACGTTTCATGTACACAAGATTAAAGGAGCTTACCGTCGGTTTGTCAAGAGACCCATCGAGAAAGCTGAGCAAGGAATGCACATAGCTCCTGTCACCATTCATTTCATGCCCACCTTTCCTCGTAGCACCCATCAATAGAGCTAGCATTAAAAGAAGGTCTGTGCCAAGGAAGTCAGTGACAAAAATGCAAGAGGGTGGTCTTGAAGAAGGCATGAGGTAGCTGTCTGTATGAATCAAAGGCAAGCAATCCATTGATGCCAATCGTCGACGGGCTCGTTTGATCAAAGGAAGAACACTGCAAGCACATCAAGCAAAAGACAACTTTCACACAGTTTTAGCTACAGTGAAAAGAGAAATCAGCTAAATGACAAAATTGCTATAGTGACTGGCACTAGATGACAAAACAGAGAAAAGACAAGGAATGTATTTTAAATTGCTAGATAATGGGGGGTAGGTGAAACCCTATTGTAAATTGAATCTAGGCCATTCAATGTAATTCAATCCTAGCCATTCATTTGGGCTTTGGAAAACTATAAATAGGGGCTTGCCCCTCATTTGTAAGGGTTGGAAAGCTGTTGTAAAAAGCATTTGCAGCAATAGAAGACAACATTGCATGATTTATGGATATTGTCTTTGATTTTTCTCATCTTGCATGCATGGTTCTACCTTCCATGTTAGTTTTAGTATTAGTTTCTTGAATGGCTGTCATGATGGTATTGCTATTATAGTATTTGATGAGCTTCCAGCCCATACTTTTAGCACTTGTTGATGACAAGCTGCTGTGCAAAGTTATCCTGAGCTTATTTTTGTCATTGTTGCAACCTAGTTCAATTGCATGTTCATGATGTGTATGTGTAATTTGAAAATAAGCAGACCTTAGAAGATTGCACTGGTTTTGTGTAGCTGTAGGTTTCTCTTGGTCAAACAAAATTCAATTTAGGAAGCCTGTCTACTATAGCAGCCACCATTTTTACTGTTCATTCGTAGCTTAGGATTAGAAAAACTTTCTTAACCCTTCTTTTTTTGCTATTTCTTTTAATCCTTGGTTAGAGTAGGATCCAAAGCATCACCATAAAGCCAAATCAGATGAACTTGATGAGTTTCAGCTTGTTGTTTTGAGTGGACAGCCACTGTTCATTCACTTCCAGCACTTTGAAACTGCATTTACAAACCTAAATTCCCATGCTTTGTAACTCATCCGTAAGACTGCCTTGTGATTCCAGCAAATCACATCAAACAACTGAGATATTCCAAGCACTTTCAAGACCTGACATTAGAGACCTTGGGATAGTGTTCTGCAATTTGATTGTGGAAGATTTCCTTTCAAGAGAGGTAGTGCACCTATGCACTGCCTGTGTTGAGAAGTGCATAAAGAACACATCAACACACTCTAACATTGCTTTTATCTTTGCTAGATCAACCACAATCCCATCATCCAAAATTAAATGACCCAAATACTATACTTCTTTCTCAAAGAAGGTACACTTTAAGAGTTTTCGATATAACTTATTCTCTCTCAATCATTGGAGAACAATCTCTAGATGGTTGAGATTTTCCTCTTCATTCTTGGAGTAAATTAAGATGTCATCCAAGAAGACCAACACAAACCTATCTAAATAGTTGCTAAATGCATTGTTCATTAGGTATTGAATATTGATGGTGCATTCATCACCTCAAATGGTAGGACTATGAACTCATAATGACCTTATTTAGTCCTAAAAATTGTTTTGAAAATGTCTTTATCCTTGATTCTTACTTGGTGATAACTAGAATGTAGATCAATCTTCAAAAATTCTTCTGCTCCTCACATCTAATCAAATAGATCATTGATACATGGAAATGGATACTTATTCTTTAACGTTGCTTTGTTAAGCAACCGATAATCAATACATAAGTGTAGTGTACCATTTTTCTTCTTTACAAAGATCACTAGTGTTCCCCAAGGTGAAACACTGGGTCCTATCAATCCTTTAGACAATAAATCTTCTAGTTATGCCTTTAACTCCATTAATTCAGTTGTGGTCATCCTATAAAGTACTTTCGATATAGGTTTTGACCTTTGTATTATGTCAATGGAGAAATCAAATATCCTCTTAGCGGGTAATCCATGTAATTATTCTGGAAATACATCCATATTTTTTTGTAAAATAGGATTCTCCATATCCATTTTTCTAGATTCCAATACCTCACCCTCTTTTACATCTTCGAAGTCTTGAGGTCCATAATATACTACATCATCTTGAGAAATGAACTCCTTGCATTCCTTAAGTTTATCCATTTTTATTGCAAAGAGTTGACAACCTTTATTCTTTGCCCTATGCATCTATATAGTGGATATCTACCATAACTTAACCTCTCTAGGTGTTCCTTGGATCTTGATTGGTCTGTCTCCAATCAAGCTTCTTTCTATTTCTCTTAGTAGTTTGATATAGAATTAAGCCTTACTTCCTGCTTAATTTCCTTCTCGTAAAAAAAATCCATGGTAGCTAGGCCGTGCACGTCTTCCTCACCACCTATTTGTACATTAAGACCCATGATAAACTTCCTTATATGAAATCACTCACCCTTTTGGTACTTAGGTACATACTTTAGGAGTCAAGTGAACTTCTCCCAATACTTGCTCATTGATGAATCACCTTGCCTCATGTTCTGGAAGTCAATGAGCTTTTGGTCATATAGAGTTGGGGCAACCATCACTTTAGGAAAATATATGGAGAATCACTCCATGTGAGACTTAAGGAACTAATCCCAACCTCCATTTTCTTACTCATCCACCAATTGGATTCTTCACCAGCAACCTAAAATTCTTCCCAAAAAACTTTAGTGACCTCAAAGTAATTTTTTATTTTGAAATACTTCTCCATCTCTGTAACCCATGCTTCTACTAAATCTCTTGTAGACCTTCAAATTTTGGTGGTGTGATATTTATCATGTCACGTGATAAATCACTTGCCAAATTCTTCCTTTTGGTAACTTCATACTAATATTGTGACTTATCATTCTCATGATCACTTAATTGAGTGTGATAATGGGAATTCTCCCCTTCTTCGTTTTTGGGAACTTCTTCTTCATTATTTGGGACTTCTTGTTCCTCTATTTCCTTTCCCCTATCTTCTTGTTCGAGGTTTCCTATTCTTGTTATAGTTTCATCCATGATAGATAGAATGTGGTCCAACTTAGCTTCGACATTCTCAACACCTTAAACTACTTCTTGACCTCCCCCAAAGTTAGTTCTTGTCCTAACCATTTTCCCAAGAATAGTTATGCCTAGAGGTTTAATTTTAATTAGATATATGAAGGTTTTTCTCAATGTTAAAATATTCCAAAAGATCTATCATTCACATAGGAAATTCTATAAAAGAACTCATTCACAATTTTTTCCAAAAAATGTTTTTCATTATAATAAAAAAAGGATTTCAATTTCCTTGAGTTTGCATAGAATGACTATTCAAATAGTCTAAGGGAGAGTATCCCTCAGATTCATTTTCTAATACATAACTTTGTGGGGTATAACCCTCAAGTTTTTGCTCATTTACATCATCAAAAGGGAAATGACCCTCTGATCTATCCTTAGACACATAGTTTCGAGGTACATAACCCTTTGATTTGCCACTTGTGGAAATTACAATATTTTTTGCTAAAGGAAGAACATGGGGATCCCTAAATATCATGACTAGACTAACACTACATTTTGAGGGCATATCCCTAGAAAGTGATAAAGATTCAGACTTGGCCAGAGAGATAGAAGGTAAGAAGTTGAAGTTGGTAGCCTATTTCATCCTTCTCTTCTCTTGACTAATTTGTGAAAGGGCATGACTGAAAGTATCAGTATCACTCAGTCAAATGACATTGTCATAATTGGTTCCCTCAATGGTTTAAACAAGGGAATCTCTTTCCTTCTTAGCCCATAGGTAGTGTTCATTTATGATTATTGACTTCCTTGTAGTCATCTTGAGATGCATCATCTTGGCATAAGAATTTTCAAACATTAGACTCATATAATGTTGGATTGGAAACATAGTGAGCACATAGGTTCCAGAGCTGAACTTGGTAGCTCTGATACCACGTGTAACTTTTCCATTGTTCTACCTAGCAATTTTACTATGTTTTACCCACAAGTGAATAGTATATACATCTAACATAATGAGAAATAAGAATTTTATTTTATTTTCAATAATAAATGCACCATTTGAAGCATAAGCTTTCCAAAATTTTCCATTGCATAATCAAAGAATCATTTCAATAATATAAGTATGATTACACAATACATAAATATATATTCAAAATAACATTTCACATTTACAATTTCTATATACATGGACACATGATTACATACATAGCTTCAAAAAGCTTACATGAAATAGAAATACAAATGGTCTAGAATGTCCTTCTCCCAAATCTTGTCCTCCAACTACATGAGGAGAAGTATGACTCAAGCACTTTTTCACTAACCATG
Source organism: Sequoia sempervirens (assembly GCA_007258455.2). Lineage (NCBI taxonomy): Eukaryota > Viridiplantae > Streptophyta > Pinopsida > Cupressales > Cupressaceae > Sequoia > Sequoia sempervirens. Next base: position 4,125,356 of record VDFB02000010.1, on the reverse strand, counting down.
GACTTACTACGGTCCTCTGCACATCTACCAAACTTGGTAAGATGGCAATCCCTTCAATGAAGAGATTGCTTTGGTAACCTCATCCTTCAAGTAGCTTTTCCTGAGCATAGTGATGTGTCCTACATATCTAGAGCTACCATAATGTCTACTTCTACATGTATGATTACCTCATCCTAGAATGTAAATTGGATCACACAGTGAACTGACAGTGTAGACAATGGCTACCTACACTACTTTGGCCAAAGATTCATCACCAAGTTACTTTGATTGAGGTCATCTATTCACAAAAATAATTTCTCAATTTTTATTAACCATTAGTGTTCTATTCTAAGGTTATCCCCTTTCCCGTGGATTATCCTAACCCTAGCAGTAACTTCCCCATTAACTCATATCTAAATGAAATTGCTACAAGTATCTCAAAACAACTTTATCTTATGCTACACACCTAGAGTGTCGTCATACTACACAATGACTTTTTTAGTGGCTAATATTCACCAATTGGCTAATAGTTGAAATTTGGGAATCCAAAATTGGCTAATAGTTTGACCTATAATGTGACTTGAATCACCAAATTTTTATAAAATATTAATTATAGTCTTATTTAAATCACCAAAGAATATATTCTATTAAAAAAAATAACTCAAAATTTTTCCACAATATTCAATACGTGATTAGATCATATTCGCCTAAATTTTATATGTAATAGTAGAAATCTATATTAATTTTCTAGTAGTATATTCATAATTATTAGTTGCTTTAGGACCATATTTCTAATATTTAGTTTCCACCATTGATTTATAATATAATATGTTGCAAGATGGTGTGTCCTTTGGTCTTCTCTATGTAGCGTGATGCTTGGGTTCGTGACATGGCTTAACCACCTCTTGTGGATCTTGTATAAATCTGATGGTTATATTGGGCATTAACAAGTCGATCTTTTTGTGCAACATAAACCACCAATGAAACAATTGGTATTAGAGTTGAGGTCATAGGTTCGAACCCCTCACTTGTGTTGAGGAGATTGTTGGAAGATGGTGTTTCCTTTGGTCTTCTCTATGTAGTGTGACGCTTGGGTTCATGACATGGCTTAACCACCTCCTGTGGATCTTGTATAAATCTAATGGTTGTATTGGGTATTAACAGGTTGATCTTTTGGTTCAACGACAACCACCAATGTAACATAATCTAATGGCCCTTTTTGTATTCCACAAGGTAAAATGTACCCACAATCTATAATGCTCATGAGGCCCATAATTTCAAGTCTCATGAGCATTATAGATTGTGGGTACATTTTACCTCATAGAGTATAATGAGGGTTGTTAGATCAATTATCTAAAATTAATTTTGAGCCCCATGAGAATTATAGATCATGGGTACATTTTAACTTACAAAATACAATGAGGGACATTATATTATATTATAAAACAATGGTGACAAGTAAATATTAGAGTCTACCCCTTAAACCCATTGATAATTTTAACCCTTAGGCCCCTACTTTTACATGAGAATTATTTTTAGATTGGATGGATTCACCATCATAATTAATTCATTTTTCTATTACTTTTCAAGATTCACCAAAATTTTCTACAAAATTTTAGTGATGTAAAAAAATTGCCAATAAAATTATTTTTTTTTTTGAAAAAAAAGAAGTATTCACCAATAAAAAATAATATGTTTTCCTAAAAAAATGAAAGATTCACCATGATTTTATATCTTTTTTGAGGGGGGTTTCTTAAAGTTATCTCTAATGTACTACATATAGTACTGACATTCTATGTATAATATAAATAGTATACAATCATATAAAACCCAATAAAGTATAAATATCTATGTAAGTATAAATGAAAGAAAGGTTTTACTAATACAAGAAACAAACAAGAGACATGCAATCATATCCAAGCATCATAACACACATAAAGACAATCTCTCCAAACATGGAAACACAACAATCTTTCTAACATAATAATAAAGGAGTAGAAATCAAAATTCTTGTTTAAAGCTCCAACTTTCTTGCAAATTCCTCGAAGAACAACCCAAATCTCTCAACAAAACTAATTCAAATCAATAAAACAAGTCTCTAACTCACAAATTCTTAACTCACTTTGCACAAAAATTGCAGTAGAATAGCACAAGGTAATTGGATTGAAAAGTGTAGCAATTAGTAGAATGAGAACCTTTATTTATACTAAATTGTGAGCAACCAAAGGCTACAAACAAGTCAATATTTATGCCACCTTTCTATCCTCATGCAATGACTCATCAAACTAACTTATAGTTTGCAACACATAACATTCCTCACCATTCAAAAGGCTGAGTCGACTATTTTCAAGGGACAACAAGACACTTTTACTGAGTCAAATGAATAGCAAGCTTCTAATAAAGTTTCCTAAATCAAATTTGTGTGGTCAATTTTAGAGTGTGATAAATATGCAAAAACAAATAAATCAAACACACTGATATAACATTATATTAAAATGAAATTTAAATGAAAGTAAACGAAAACTCTTTCTCCTATCTTTGATGTCGTCCTATCGTCCTCTATCTCTAGTGTTTTTGTTGATTCTAGCTGGCTCTCAGATCTTGGTCTAGGCTCAACAAACAGTCTTCCTAGAGAACGAGATTAAATATGAATGCATACAATACTATGCTAAGATGTGATTATGCTAATACTAGACATGATTGATAAAATGAAAGATTACAAAATTGATAAAAACAAACTAAAGATGCTAGAACAATGCTAAAGATGGTAGAATGCTAGAATGCAAGTAATCTATAATCTATATGCGTTATATGTTGTAGGTGTCACCAATGCTTGGATTCACAAGGATATTTATAGAGTTTTCAAAGAATTCTGATTGGCTAAGGTGATCAACGGCTGTGAAAATTCCTGTTAGATCGAATGGTTGAAGATGGATAAGACTAGAGAGGAAAATAGAAGAAAACAAAAAGCAAGCTTAGTTTCCTTTTTCGAAAAAGAGATAAGATGAGATGATAAAGATGAATTGTAAAAATCATCTTTTTATGAGATTTTAGAAAGATTTTGAAGAAGATAAATAATGAATTATTAAATTCAATTATTCATTTATGGGTGACATGGAGATTTTTCTTAAAATAGAATATTTACCCCAAATTTGAAGAATAATGGAGGATTTCATAATTAAATAAAAATATTTAATTATGATTTGAAAAGATATGGAAGATTTTTTAATTAAATAAAGATAATTAATTAATTAGAAGAAAGATTTGAAAATAAATATTTAAATTTAATTAAATAAAAATGACTTAATTAAATTCAAAAAGTGATAATTAATTAAAATAAATAAAGTTTATTTATTTAATTAATCAAGTAGACATATGAATGTGAAATAATTAAATAAAAATTGATTTATTTAATTATGACAGAAGAATAAATTGAATGAACAATATAATTAAATTAATTAAATTTAATCATATGTAGAGGACTTTAGAGAAATTAATTAAATAATAAATATTTAATTAAATGCCAAGATTAATCAGACATGACCAATTTTATGCATATAATTTTTTCCCCTCTTTGAAGTGATGTGTGAGACGCATTGCTTCAAAGAAAATATTCTTGCTTTCAAAATTTGCTGTGTTTGATTTTTTCCCTTGATTCAAAAATTTAACTGATATGCCCCTAATCCGACTCTGATATGTTTCCGATATTGATGATGCCCCCTCGAGAGGTAAATCATTGATGATGAGAAAGTTTTGATGATAAAAGCTGGATGATGAAAGGGATGTAGTGATTTAGCTCCCGATAAATGATGAAAAGAAAATGCCCCAGTTAAAAATAAATAAAAAATGCCACCAAAAACCAACTTGGTTTGACCCTTAAAAGGTAAAAGGGTAAAAATAAAAGTCATTTGCACTTTTTAACTTTTGAGGAACCTTTTGCTCTGATAGTGACGTGGCGTGATGGAGATCTCGTATCACCGTCATAGATTTGAGCGGTCTTGCCGATATCAATGACCAACCACGTATGGACCACCGGTGAGTTGATTCAACCCTTTGTACTTTGAAATTTATCATTTTTTAGTCTATTTTGAATGAGTTTAGCGTGGTTTGAGGTTTAAACGTGTCGTTTTAGCACTTTTAGAAACTAGAATAACTCATTCAAGTTTTATTTTAGCGCATATAGGTCATAGAATAGCGCTTTTAGGGTTATTCAGTGTAGCGCATACGATAAGTGAAGTAGCACATATAGGAGGCTAGTCATGAAGTTGGTAGATTAGGACATATAGGAAGCAAAATAGCGCTTTTAGGGTTGTGGCACATGGAGGAGATGAAATGGCACATTTGGTAGGTAAAGTAGCGCATTTAGGGAAATGGCACATAGAGGATTTGATATAGCGCTTGTAGACTGCAAAATGGTGCATTTGGGGTTTTAGCACATATGGGGGAAACTATAGCACATTTAGGGTTTTAGCGCTTTTAAGTGACGGAGTAGCGCTTTTAGGAAAAATTAGATAGAATGCTGTTTTGATGAAAATAATGATGAATTATTGCTTCCTTGGTCAATAGATAGTAAAATTGTCATGTCATCATATTTGATAAATTGATAACTTTGCTTCCCGAAATAGAAACAAAGAGTAGATAGCTAATAACTTTGTTTCCAAAAGAATGAAAAACAAAGAGTAGATGATTGATATGAATTCTAATAAATTTTCTTTCGACGATAGAAAACAAATAGTAGATTGATTTGAGTGAAAACATATTTGCAATCATGATTGAAGTACAAATAGGATGATGATTTTGATTGTTGATAAATTAGCTTCCTGCGATAGAAAACAAATAGTAATAGAGTAGATTGATTTGAGATGCAAATAGATAGATTTTGTATTGATGGCCTGATATGATTTCCTTTCGATATGAGTTTGATATGTGTCATTTGATTGATATGGGTCTTTTGATATGAATCTGATTGAGGTAGATAGATTGTTTTGATATGAGTTTAATTGATTGTCCTTTTGATGACCAAAAATAGGAGGTTTTCAAAAACCTCCAGATTAGAGAGTGCTTCTCGATGGATTCGGATAGGATCCGAGATTTGACACCTGTTGATGTGCAGTTAATAGTGAGTTGTGGGTTGGGATCCTTATTGGCAATGCCTCCTATTTGGGTCAATAGGGGACTGTTGACCACATTAGCAGAGAGATGGCATTCTGAGCATAACACATTTCATTTTCTGACTGGTAAGTTGATGGTGACCCCAAAGGATGTGTATAGGATTTTGGGGATCCCAGTGGTAGGTGCCCTTGTGTTCTATGATCACAAGGAGTTGGGTGGGATAGATGCACTGAGGAGGGTGTATGGCGATGCATAGATAGCAGGGTACTGGGTATCGTGGGAAGACTTCAGAGGTTATCTGGCCTTACCTGCAGTGTTAGGTGTTTTCATTGGGGGCTTCCTTTGTCCGAATCGCTGGTCAAAGGGGCTATCAGTTGGATGGGGGAGGATCATCGAGCAGATGATGGTTCAGCCAAGGAGATATGCTTGGGGGAGCTGCATACTAGCTCATTTGTATCATGACTTGCACAAGGTCGTATATAGAGGATCACCGAGTCTGTCTTGCGGTGTGACTCTGCTCCAGATTTGGGCATGGGAGCATATTGTTGTTACTAGACCGCTATGTCTGAGGGCTAGGCCGCTAGGTAGGCCATATGCGTATGCTTATTCATTTGCACTTGTCTAGCCCAAGCTGGGCGAGGTGGAGTATTGGAGATGGATGTTGGATGACATGGATATGGTGATATGGAGGCCTTGTATTGATTGTGATGTTTGGGATACAAATCACTTAGAGATGTCATCTATAGGTATACCTCAATTTTTGATAGGCCGCACACCATTCATCATTGAGATATTTTTGTCCCTATGAGTACAGAGACAGTTTGGGTTTACACAGGGTATGCCTCAGGGTGTCGCACACTATGGATGGTGCAAGGATGAGCATGGATGGGGTCCTTGCATGGCTTACTAGGTCACATATATAGAGTATATGGTATTGCAACCTGAGGTATGGGATCCCAGACCATATATTGTTGATGCTGGTATGTCAGAGGAGTATTCAGTTTATTATCATACACACCCATTTCCGCTGTTTACATATCCAAATGAGCCGACACCCATTTTGGTGACACCTCAACCAGGGGTTGGGAGATAAGACAATGTGGTGGGTGGTGAATAGGAAGCTGTCAGAGGAGAGGAGAGTGGAGAGGATGGGAGCTTAGATGATAGTGATGGGGATGATGATAGAGAGGGCAGAGGTGGAGAGCAGAGGCCAGTGAGACCGAGGCCAGACTTTTTGGGTAGTGTCTAGATTATGTGAAGGCCTAGGACTGGTATTGGATGGAGGATAGTGATCAGGGTTGCCTCCACATCACAACAGGGACAGATAGATACTCTGCAGGCCAAGGTGCAGACACTGTAGGGATAGCAGGCGCAATTGCAGAGCCAGTTGGCTTAGGCTCAGGGTTTGGTAGCACAACTACATACACAGCTGGCATAGACACAAGTACACAAATCTCCTCCTGCCCCAGAACCACATGTGGCTAAGTTGATAGCAGAGAGGGACACCTTTAGATGGAGGGCAACAAAGGTAGAGGGTGTTTCTCAGAGGCTCATGGGCACTGTGGAGAGTGCATCATTGCGAGAGGCCATTGCAGAGGGCTTTGAGATGGCTAGAGAGGCTGAGTACTACCGAGTTTGAAACGAGGAGTTGTGTCCTCCTGAGTGTAGGGATCCTTTCCCACGGTCCCACAGTAGGACAAGGAGTACATCACAGATAACGGCATAGAGTAGAGGGGTTACAGGGCCTCGACGAGATCCCAATGCAAGGATGAGTGGCAGGCCGTCATCCTCAAGACCAGCTCCATCAGGGGGGTCCACCAGCCAGCCTTGAGCCATTGATTCCAGATTATTGATGTATATGATATTGTGAGGACATGTGTATTTTTTTTATCATATCTCATGTATCTCTCGATACTGTTGAGTTTCATTGGACATTTGGACATTTGTATTTATTTTTGATGAGCGATGATTTGTAGCGATGATGAGTTTTGATGATGTGTTGCCTTAATGTGATGATGATACAGATGTGCCTTTATTTCTTCAGAATGTGATATGGATTTTGATATGTATGTAAATGATTTGATGACTAATCATGATATGTAGGAGTTATGATATGCTAATGATGATGATTTATGATATGCTAATGATGACAATTTATGATGTGTACTAATGATGTCATGCAGGTAGATGACCTATGTTGTGATTAATGAAAATATGCAATGGGATGCTTGTAATGTGTTGGTAAATGATGTGGAAATGTAATGTATGTATGAAATTTTTGTTTTTGTAATTTTTGAATGCAACATGTTGAGATGATATGATATATGATATGAAATGTTATGAAAATGTATGTTTTGCAAATGATGTGAAAATGTAATATATGGATGAATATTTGTTTTTCGATTTTTCAAATGCAAGAAAATAGATGATTTGATGAACAATGGATGTTTATGTTTATGAGATGAATTTTTAGTATGTATATGAAATGATGCGATGTTTATGTAAAATGATATGAAAATGATAAATGTATGGAAAGTAGGATGAAATGAGATGAATAATGAACATGATAATGATATGACAAATGAAATGAATATAAAATGATAATGATGTGATAATGAAATGTTATTGATATGAAAATTATAGTGATAATAAAATGAATGAATATGAAACGATTAATAAGTGATAAATGATAATGCAATGAAATGATAGTGTAATGAAATGGTAATGCAATGAAATGGTGATGTAATGAAAAACCAGTGAGGAAATGATAATGAAATGATAGTGAAATGAAACGAAATGTCAAAATGAAGTGAAATGCTAAAAGTTAATGATAGTGTAATGAAATGATAGTGTAGTGAAATGGTAATGTAATGAAATGATAGTGCAATGAAATGTAATGCAATGATAGTGTAATGAAATGTAATGCAATGATAGTGTAATGAAATGGTAGTACAATGATAGTGTAATGAAATGGTACTATAATGAAATGGTAATGTAATGAAAAAATGATGAGGAAATGATAATGAAATGATAGTGAAATGAAACAAAATGTCAAAATGAAGTGAAATGATAAAAGTTAATGATATAATAAGTAAGAGGAAAATATAAATGATGTGAAATGGGGAAATGAATGATATGCAAATGAATGATATAAGAATGATCCATGGCATGCAATGAAACTATGTGATATGAAAAATGCCAAATGCATAATGATGGATAACTAAATGATAAAGTACTTTAAATGATATAAAAATGAATGATAAATGATGAACTAGAGGATATGTACAAGACCTTTTTGAAATGATAATGATTAATGAAATAATGATGATGAAACAAATGTCCGAATGTCCTCCACAAATAGTCCAAAGAGACATGACAGCCATTGATGTTTTTGTTCAGCCTTTCAAAACTCTGATGTGAATCCAATATGCAAATATGTATATTGATCTAAATGAAATGCCACTAATGGAAATGTAACTAAATGAGATGCTACTAAATGAAACCAACTATTTGTTGAGCCTTTTGTTAGCCTTCTTGAATCATCATAGAGCGTTTTAAAATGTTGGAAGTATGTACAAGCTTCAGAGGGGAAATTAGCACCTATGATGACTTGAGTACAACTTTCATGTTTTTTTTCAAGACATTTTCTGATGTTTTTGTATTTCTTCAGGACGTTTTCTGCTATTTTTGTGCTTTTTTCAGGACATTTTTTTCTTTCTGTTTTTGTGATTTTTTCAGGACTTTTTCTATTGTTTTTGTGATTTTTTTAGGAGTTTTTCTGATGATGATGACTACTTCAGAAATAATACTTTTTTAGGTGCATGATGTTGATAGGTTCATCAAATAGGTCCCCTTCTAGCATTAACAACTTGTATGCTCCTGAACTATATACAATGATGACCACGTAAGGAACCAACCAATTTGGTTCAAACTTAACTTTCTTCTCTCTGTCTTGCTGATTGCATGGGTTCTCCTTCAGAACAAAATCACCAACCTGAAAGGAATGTGGCTTGAATCTATGATTATAGCTATGAGACATCATCTGTTGATATGCTTTCAAATGATCAGCTTCTCATTGTCTCTTCTCATCAAGGAGTTCTAGCTCTTGTAGTCGAGAAATTCTATATTCATCGTCTGTTGTGAGACCTTTCAGTGATACTCTAAGTGAGGGAATCTCAACTTCTATGGGTAATATAGCCTCTACTCCATAGACAAGAGCAAACGGTGTTGCTCCTATTGGCATTCGGATGCTAGTTCTGTAGGCCCATAATGCGGGATTAAGTTGAATGTGCCAATATTTCCCTGCATCATTCACATTCTTTTTTAAGATTTTCAATATTGTTTTGTTCGAGGCCTCTGCTTGGCCATTCCCTTGTGGATAATAAGGTGTTGAGTATCTATGTTGTATTTGGAATCATTCACAAAGTTCATCAACATTTTGATTCTTGAATGGTCGTCCATTATCTGTTATAATGGAGTTGGGAATTCCATACCGACAAATGAGATAGTTGAGTATGAATGATGAGATTTGTTTTCTAGTAATCTTAGTGAGAGGTACTGCCTCAATCCACTTGGTAAAGTACTCTATCGTTGTGATGATGAATTTGTGTTTGTTCGATGTTGAAGGATGAATCTTACCAACTAGATCTAACTCCCATTGAGAGAATGACCAAGTTGGAGTGAATGGTTGAAGTTATTATGTAGGAGCATGAATGAGATTCCCATGAATCTGACATTTGGAGCACTTTTTCACAAAAGTGAATGATTCCCTTTCCATAGTCAGCTAGTAGTAACCCATTCTAATCAATTTCTTGGATAAGGTCAGTCCACTCAAATGAGTACCACAAATTCCACCACAAACTTCTTGTAAAGCCTTGTCAGATTTGTCACGTTCAAGACATCAAAGTTAAGTACCATCAAGACTGCGATGATAAAGGTTGTCAGTGATAAGAGTATAGCGAGAGGATTGGCAGATAAAATTGCACTTTTGGTTACAGGATAAGTCAATTGGTAATATGTCATCTTTTAGGTAGTCATAAATCTTTCCATACCAAGGCGAATCAGATCCTACTAAGTGGAAAATGATTTTACTTTTGGGTGTGTCATAGGCAGGTGCAAATGATTGTTCCACTAGAAATTCATAGTGAGCCTAATTTTCTAGGAGTTGTAGCAATGATGCAATCATGGCCATGGCGTCAACTTCATTGTTATCAAGTCTTGGAATCTATATGAACTTGATATCTATGAAGTACTTCTTGAAATCATCAACCATCTTCTTATATGGCAACAATTTATCATTATTGGTTTGATAATCATCATTGATCTGATTTATGACTAACTGTGAGTCATCATAAACTTGTAGTTCTGTAATCCTCCATTCTAATGCTATCTTGAGTCTAGTGATTAAAGCTTCATATTCGGCTATGTTATTAGTGCATGGAAACATTAGCCGATATGACTGAGGAATGGTGTTTCCTTGAGGGGTGACAAAGAGTATGCTTGCCCCTGATCCATGTTGAGTGAAAGATCCATCAAAGTATAAAGTCCAAGGTTGCTTCGATTCTGTAGTGAAGACATCAACATCTGGAAAGTCAATGTGCATGGGATGCTTCGCTTGTAGTGGTGCTTGATCAATGATAACTTGTCCTTTGATTTCTTTGCGATCAACATAATGAATGTCAAACTCACTCAAGATCATAACCCATTTTTCTAGCCGTCCTATCAATCTAGCTTTGCTTAACAAATACTTAAGCGGATCAATCTTTGCAACAAGATTGATTGTATGAGTTAACATGTAGTGTTGAAACTTTTTTGATACAAAGACTACTACGAGGCAATCCTTTTCGATAAAAGTGTAGTTGATTTCATGACTTGTAAGTGTTCGGCTTATGTAATAAATTGCACGTTCTTTTCCTGTAGAGTCCTCTTGTGCTAATAATGCCCCTAAAGATGTCTCTGTTGTGACAATATATAAGATTAGAGGTTTTTCTAGATTTGGTGGTACTAGAACTGGTGGGTTCATCAGGTATTGCTTGATCTGTTGAAAGGCCAATTCACACTTATCATCCCATTTGAAAGGAACATTCTTATGCAATAGATGCATGAAAGGTAGGCTTTTATTTGCTAGCTATGCAATGAATCTTCGTATAGATTGAAGTCATCCCTGTAATGATCTCAACTAACTGATATTCTTTGGTGGAGGCATTTCCATGATTGCTTGCACCTTGGTAGGATCTACTTCAATTCCTTTTGCTAATACTATGTATCCCAGAAGCTTTCCAGATGTGACTCCAAAAACACATTTCTTGGGGTTGAGGAAAACTTTGAACTTTTCCAACCTCGTAAAGATTTTGGATAATACTTCCAGATGTTCTTCTCTTGTGTATGACTTTTCCAATATATCATCTACATAATCTTCCATCAATTTGTGCATCATGTCATGAAAAATTGTAGTCATAGCTCTTTGGTAAGTAGCCCCGACATTCTTTAGACTGAAAGGCATGACATTCCAACAGTAGTCCCCCATGGACATGTGAATGCTATTTTTTCTTGGTCTTCAGGTGCGATCTTTATTTGGTTGTAACCAAAAAAACCATCCATTAGTGAATACATGGAATGGCCAGCTGTTAGATCTACTATAGTATCAATGCTTGGAAGATGGAAATCATCCTTAGGACATGCCTTATTAAGATCTCTAAAATATGTGCATACTCTGACACTTTTGTCGAGCTTGGATCCAAGAACGATGTTGGAGATCCATTCTACATAGTCAATTGATCTTACAAATCCCACATCAAGGAGTTTTCTGAGCTCTTCTTTAACCAATAGTGCAACATGAGGATGCATCTTTCTAAGTTTTTGTTTCACTGGTTTAACTCTTGGTTTGATGGATAAGTGATGCAATATAAGATCAGGATCAAGACTCGGCATGTCTCCGTAAGACCAAGCAAAATTGACTTGATTTGTTATGAGAGATTCCATGAATTCGGGTACTTCTTTATCCGTCATTGATGTAGCTAACTGTAGAATATTTGGTTTTTCTGAAGTTTCAAGATTAACTTCTTTTGTAGGCTCAATCAAGATAGGAAATCACTCATGATAATGCTCTAGGAGAGTTTCAAATATCCCATCATCAGGTGTCTTAAAAAGGTTTTCACCATCCGATACGCTCTTTTTTTAATCTTTTGCTTGATCTAACACTACCAGATTTTTGTTTTCACCATTAGATCTTTCTTTTTTATTTTTATTTTTGTAGCTAGGAGACTTGACACTCTCCTAATTAAAGACTCTGTGCTGAAAATCGCTAGTGGAACAATCATTTGTATCATTTGTGGAAAGGAATTTCATGATAGATTCATCACTTGGGAACATAGGTAGATTGATGGCTCCAGATGAATCCTAGTCAATGAGATCAGGATGGATCAGTGGTAGTAGGTCATTGGGTTGAATGAGATTGGCTATGGTTAAGGTCATAACGAAGTTATCCAGAGGATCCAAGGTATGAGGCAAATCAATGATGGTACTGTTATCACGATAATCTTGTTCGATTAAATCTGACTTGATATCACTAGAATCATAGTCACCTTGTAGTCTGAATTCTTGCGGTTGGGATCCTAACCCTTCTCCTTCAATTAGATTTGGGGTGTACTTGTGTACCACATCAACCCTTTTTTCCCTCTAGAACTCATCATTGTAGATGGTGTCCCATTCATATTCACCAGAATCTGTGTTAGAGTTATTATCAATGAAATTCTGAATATCTATCAAACAAACTTCCCTTGTATCAGATCCTTCTTGCAATGTGAAGACAATATCATGCAACTGCTTAGGGCTATGTGCAGGATCATGATGGGCCAAAAAGTGGCAATATGATGGGTATGTGGCTGATGACTATTTTTTTACCCAAAATTGATGAAACAAAAAGGGTTTTTAAAGGAGATTCTCATCCTTCCATCGATATAAATTATGCTTTACTTTGAATTTACTAAGAAATTATTATTCATTTTCTATTCAAATTACGACTAAAGTCCTGATAGATAGGCTGATTGAAAAACATCTATAGCTTTCAAACATTATCACATTTTTTGAATCCAAAACATGCATCACAGTCTATGCTTCACATACTATAGGATTAAAAAATAAAAAATAAATTTCATGAATTTTTGACCAAGTTAAGGTGGTCGACATACGAGTTTTATATTTTTAAAAGTTGGAATAAAAAATTAATAATTAATTATTTACTTGGAAAAAAATTACAAAAAATATGCATCACATTGGGGCATGAGTCCTCTACTTATATATTAAATCTTATAAAAAATATTATCATTTTATTGTGGTTAGGGTGGTCAGACGTCTACTTCTTATTTTTTCCCTAAAATTTAAGTACCACTGCATTGAAATTTCAAATTTTCACCAAAAAGATTTTTTTTTTTTAAAACATACCTAGTAGTTTAGAAACTACATTCAATTTTCTATAGATTCTATTCTTACACATTTTTGAAATAATATAGATAACTTATTCAATTTTTTACGTCAAGTTGCCTAACTCTGATTTTTCTGAATTTTTTGCCACTTAAGGGCCTATTTTTTCCATGATGATCCTGCACATACCTTTAGGTGGTCTTTCTTTTGAGTTAGTATCATAGCCTAGTCCTGTTTTATCCTTTGCAGCAAGTCCTGGAATGTGAATAGGCTCAACTACTCCTTTTCTCATTCCGATAAGACCATTACCATCATAGCCCATCTTTTGCACGATTGAATATCCTTTACCATATTGATTAGTTGGTAATTTGATATTAAAAGCTATTTCATTTTCATCTTTATAGAGCCAACTTAAAACTTCTCTATCCTCAGAATCTTCCATAGGGAATTTTTCTTTGATAAATCATCCATTAAACTTTGTATTTGGCTCTGTTGGTGGTTGCATTGATGTGGATGCTACAAATATCTGTTGTTGTGCAATAGAGGGTTGTCCATGTGATCAAGGCGATATAGGAAGATTCACAAGTCAGAGAGAGTACTCCCCTACTCCATTTTCCTTGAACCATAGTTGCTTGTCAAAGCTTTTGGTTGACTGACTAATGTGCATATCAACTTTGAGAGAAGTATTAGCAGGAGCTTCTCAATTGTTGGGAACCAAAGTATCTTGACTAGCTTTGATGTTGGCACAAGTTTGACTATTTGAATTGTCAGCTGGTATTGTGATCTCCTGTCTGTCATAAGGAAACTTAAGACATTGATGATATGTGGATGGGACAGCTTGCATCTCATGGATCCAAGGACGACCCAACAAGATGTTGTATGCAAGATCATGATCTAACACTTGAAAAAAAGTATTTTTGATAACAGGTCCCACTCTGACTGGTAGCATGATTAAACCTTTGGACGCTCTTTCCTCATCATCATAGGCTTTGATAGTAATCTTTCTTCTAGGATCAATGGATTCCTCAGAAAATGCTAAAGCCCGAACTAACTTCATAGTACATATATTCAAGCCATCACCTCCATCTATTAGGATGCGTCTTACACGAAACTTGTGGATCATGACTTCTAGGTATAGCGATGAATTATGGGGATGTGTCATGGAGACATCGTCTTTTTCAAAGAATGAGAGACATGTGGGTGAGGATAAGTGTCCTACCATGGCTTGAAATCGGTCTACATCTAGATCGGTGGATACAGTTGTTTCAACGAGGGCCTTTTATAGAATTTCCTTGTATGCTGGGGAAATCTTCAAGAGTTCTAAGATAGAAATTTGAGCAGGAGTTTTTCCAAGTTGATTGACTAAGTCATATTAATGTTGAGGTAGGGGAACATTGGTTTTTGAAGAAGCGCCCTTTAAGAAAACTTTAGTTTGTGCTCTTGTTGTTGCATTGACTTCTCTATATTCCATCTTTTCCTTAACTTTAATATCATTGATCCATTCGTCATCAATGTAGATATGATTGATTATATGATCATTGATATGATTCACACATTTTCCCGATGACTCATTTGATAATTGGGAAAAGGGTTGCGAAATGCTTGGTGGTCTTCGTTTGATTGTTGGTGTCCTTCTACTTTGATGGTGTCATTTTCTATCAAATCTTGGATCACATTTTTCAAGGCTTGACAATTATTCATGCGATGACCCTTGCACCGATGATACTCACATTAGTATGTGTCATTACATGATGGAGGATTCACACTGGGTTCAAAATTTCGTTGAGGCGGTAGGGTGACAATGTTCTTTTCCATCAACTCTTTAAGGGTAGATTCTAGAGATTGACCCAGTGGAGTAAAATTTCTTCTACTAGAGAAGAATGAATATCATTATGGATTTGTGTTTGAGGTACTTCCTAAGACATTGTTATTGTTATTGTTGGCATTTGCTTGGTTGGGAGGAAAAGTTTGACTCACATTATTCCTCGGAGGAGGAGGATTGTTTCCTTGATTTGTGACCGAGTTGACGTTGTTATAGTTATTTTTGTGAGGAGCACTTGGATAACTAAGAACAAATGGCTTAGTCGAGACATGATTTTCATCTACAATGCCATCATTGACCATGTTTTTGTTGCGAGTCCAAAACTTAGATCCGTCATTGTGATGATTTGAAGGGCTAGGATTGTCCTTGTCAAGTTTTATTATCCCTCTCTCGACCAAGGCACTTTCAATGGTGATGGCATTTTCAATCAATTTTTGAAAAGAGGGAGGACAATGAATATTAAGATGATAGCTCATCTCTTGATCCAAGTTGTTTATGAAAGTGGCACTCTTTTCCTTTTCAGGAATGTGGCATGGATATCTAGCGAACAATCTTCTCCATCTATGAAGAAATGTAATGAATGGTTCACTAGGTTTCTGTTTAGCCTTGTAGAGATCAATCATGGTTATTTGATGTTGTATGTTGTAGGAATATTGTGATATGAACTCATTAATCAATTCCTCAAATGTCTTGATGGGCATTGTGATTTTTGATAGCCATTCCATAGATTGGCCTCTAAGACTTCTAGGAAACAAACGCATCAAGTATGTGTCCTCATGAGAAAAAACTAAAGTCATATTTCAGAAGTCCCTAATATGATCGATTGGATTCAATTTCCCATTGTAACAATCAAACTTTGGGATTTCACAATATTTAGGAAATGGGATCATGTTGAGACATCGGTCAAAAGGATAAGGACACATGTCATCAAGAGCATTTGTATTTTTTGTGGCTCCCCCTTGAAGATCTTTAATTTGTCCTTGTAGTTTTTTAACCTCTTGAGTCAAGGCACTAAGATCAGACAAGTGTGTTTCATCAGGATTAATCTTTATGTTCTCAGTATCAAAATCATAGGGAAATTTAGCTTCTTTGTCAGTTAGATACAAGAAATATTTTTCTTTATTGCGTTCCAAAATATTTTCTAAGGCTTTGTGAAATTTGGGATCTTGCTCAGCCTCTCTAAGACATTCTTCATCCCATTCATCATCACTCTCCACAGGATTTTTTCTCCCATCCTTGTTGAAAGGGAATGGATTGTTTTCTCTTTCACCCATGTTATCTTTAAAAATGGGATTATGACTCACACTATAAATGGTATTACTAGTCTCACCCTCTTCTTGAGTTCTTCGGGTATGAACTTCTTGTTGAATATCCTCTTTCAGCTTATTATATTGAGATCTTGTAAAAATAGGCATACGATTTTGAAACATTCTTCTAGACTTCGATCACAATTTGATAAATGCACAAATGATGATATTTTGATCTGATAAGATGAAAATCGTATGATATGATCAAAAGATGTTCTTAATTCTTGATTGTGGCTTCCAATGATAAAGGATATCAGAATCTTGTTGGGGAAGTTGAATCAAATAATTAGAAATTTGTTTGAAAGGTGCACTTTTTAAGACTTTGATCCTTGTTTTTGAAGAATGATAAGTATAGCCTAATTCACTGAAGGATTTGACTAGGATGTGTTGGATATTCAATAGAAGGTTGTGGTATATAAGTGAACTGAAGAGGTTGATTGTGATTGTGTCATTGTGATAGAGCTCATCTCTGAAAATAAGCTCGTGAATCTAAAGGGTCTATAGTGTATTCGTCAGTAAATCCCCTAAAAAAATCTTGGTACCTATGGAGAAATTTGCGGTAATGGAGCAAGACGTTTTGAGTCTTGTATAAAAACTTCCTTCATTGTAAGGTTTTCTTGTAACCTAGAGGTTTCTTCGGTTTCTTGATTCTATTGGCAATTGACTTCTTGACAAATTTGGTAGATTTCCACTCCCTAAGCATGAGAGAAATGTCGATATGCTACTGGACTGAGGATGCTATAAACTCAGATCTGTCAAAAATAATGATTCAGGAAAAGTGACAGATGTGCTACTATGTCCCATGTATGCACTGCAAAAATAGGAATATGTGCTAGAGAAATAGTCAAATGTGCTACAATATGTCTCAGATGCGCTACTCTGTGTCATATATGTGCTATAGAAAATATGTTGTCATAGTGACCGAAAAACTAGTTTTAGAATATCCAACGTATGCGCTAAAACACTTAATGCACTAAAACAGACTCTAAAAGTGCCGGACTAACCAGTGAATGTGCTAGAACAGACCTCATATGTGCTAGAATATACCCTATATGCACTAAAACAGTTTTTTCGAAGCAGTTTTTTGAACAGTTTAAGTAGTTTTAGTTGAGATTTTTCATGTTCATTTTGGATGATCTTTTATCTGAATTAGTCTGATTGAAAACACAACAAACACTCTGAAAATAGTTGTTCTTAGTCCCTATACTAAACATCAAGTGTATGTTCAAAAATGTTTTTCAAAAAGTGTTTTCATAGGTTTTAGACATGATAAACAATTCAGGCATACTCACTCTCAGTACTCAAGTAGGTTATCATAATAATCACAGCCCACATCTTAGAACTGCATTGACTCACACAACCATGTCACCCCCGAAGGGGCGCCCATGTTTTTGTCTTTTCCAGGTGCATACTCAGAGTGATAGAAGTGGATACCGGATCCCCTGAGCAAATGGTCCTCGACAGTTATATGGTGAGTATCTTGGGGGAAGATTCTTCCCTCCCCTTGCACTATGATTATTATGATGTTCAGAAACTGACACGGTGAGATACTACACTAGGTTCGTAGTAAGGGTTTCCGTTCGGTGCGGCAATAATAAACTCCCTTAGGAGACCTCCCAACCTTTAGAACAAAGGATTTGGGGATGGTTATCTTGCACACTACTATCAAATTGTGAACTTTCCCTGAATTTGCTTTTGATTATAGTGGGTTGGAAAACTTGGCTTTAGTTGTTCCCACTTAGGCCGTTCCTCTTGGGTGAGTACTTTTTCCCACAAGAGCAGGCCTTCTAAAGGATGTAATAAAGCATTGAAATTGCATGAATGTAAAAGGAAAGTTTGGTATTTTGGTCACCCAGTTAAGGGGAGAGCATAGACCTATTGCCACAAACACAGTAGATAATGTTCTTTTTAAAACCCAAATCACAATGATCTAATCTAAGTGAAGATGTTGCTTCACAAAAACTAGTTGTTCAATTTTAACTACAAAAATCATTATGTGGTGACTATCCTATATTGCTTCATTTAAAATCCATGTCTACCCTAGGGTTGCTTCTTTTAAACAAAAAAAAAAACCAAATGTGACTATCCTAGATTGGTTCTTTTTAAATTAGAAAAGGTTCTGTCTATGGAAGGCATCAGACTCAGAACCTTTTTTAGTTACAACTTGTATGCACTAAAATATTACTTATATGTGCCACAAAAATAAGTAAATGCGCTAGAATAGATCCCATAAGTGCTATAGAAAGTCCTAAATGTGCTAAAAGAACTCTTAAATGCACTAGAAGAGAATGCAACAAAATTTTTACAAATTTTTTAGTAAATTGAGCCGAGTATATGCACCATTTTGTTCCTTATAAGCATCGTTATGTTCCCTAAATGCACCGAAACAGTTCCTGGATGCACTAGAAGACCTAGAAAAGTGTTGAAAGAAACCCTGTATGCACTGCAGAAACCTGTGGATGCGCTAAAACAATTTTTTTTTCCAAAAATCCGAATTCCATAACGCAAAATCCTGTCAAAAAACTTGCAAATAGATGTTAAAAAATAGGGCAAAGCCCCACGGTGCGTGCCAGAAATGTGTGGTCAATGTTAGAGTGTGATAAATATGCAAGAACAAATAAATCAAACACCTGATAGAACATTATATTAAAACAGAATTTAAATGAAAGTAAACGCAAACTCTTTCTCCCGTCTTTGATGTCTTCCTATCGTCCTCTATCTCCAGTGTTTTTGTTGATTCGAGCTGGCTCTCAGATCTTGGGCTAGGCTCAACAAACGATCTTCCTAGAGAATGAGATTAAATATGAATGCATACAATACTATGTTAAGATGTGATTATGTTGATACTAGACATCATTGATAAAATGAAAGATTATGAAATTGATAAAAGTAAACTAAAGATTCTAGAACAATGCTAAAGATGGTAGAATGCTAGAATGCAAGTAATCTATAATCTATATGCGTTATATGTTGTAGGTGTCACCAATACTTGGATTCACAGGATATTTATAGAGTTTTCAAAGAATTCTGATTGGCTAAGGTGATCAATGGATGTGAAAATTCCTGGCAGATCGAACGGTTGAAGATGGATAAGACTGGAGAGAAAAATAGAAGAAAATAGAAAGCAAGCTTTGTTTCCTTTCTCGAAAAAGAGATAAGATGAGATGATAAAGATGAATTGTGAAAATCATCTTTTTATGAGATTTTGGAAAGATTTTGAAGAAGATAAATAATGAATTATTAAATTCAATTATTCATTTATGGGTGACATGGAGATTTTTCTTAAAATATAATATTTACCCTAGATTTGAAGAATAATGGAGGATTTCATAAATAAATAAAATATTTAATTATGATTTGAAAAGATATGGAAGATTTTTTAATTAAATAAAGATATTTAATTAATTTTTATAAGAAATGACATGTAAATGAAATTAATTAAATAAAATATTTAGTTAATTAGAAGAAAGATTTGAAAAGAAATATTTAAATTTAATTAAATAAAAAAGACTTAATTAAATTCAAAAAGTGATAATTAATTAAAATAAATAAAGTGTATTTATTTAATTAATCAAGTAGACATATGAATGTGAAATAATTAAATAAAAATTGATTTATTTAATCATGACAGAAGAATAAATTGAATGGACAATATAATTAAATTAATTAAATTTAATCATATGTAGAGGACTTTAGAGAAATTAATTAAATAATAAATATTTAATTAAATGCCAAGATTAATCAGACATGACCAATTTTATGCATATACAGAATTCCTTATATTTCTTCCAAGTTTACTTTTGACTAAGTCTCAAAGCTAAGACATTGCTTTATCAGACTTATGCATAGTTAGAAGACTTCTTATGCATTCCATTTACTTCTGCATTAGCGCCACATTTCATACATTGGAACCTCTTCAAAATAGCATGGGTAGACTGTTTCTATATTACTTAAACTATATTTACTTCTTATTACAATGCATACACAACAACATTAATTGCATACATTCCCCATATTCAAAGTTGACTTGGTATTTTGTTGCTTTATGCATAGGTTATGCTATGCCACACACTACCAAGGAAACACCATATATGTGCCTATGCTTATTTTAAGCGCTTAACTAATATAATTCATAGCACTATGTATTGCACTTTATAACCATCTCAAATGATTATTAATTATATAATATATATGTATAATTGAAACAAAGAAAAATAGGTTTTGTGTGTGGGTGGTTTGTTGGTTTGTAAAAAGGGGGTTCACCAAAATGACCTATTTTCCTAATTTCATTCAAGGAAATGGGATCTAAACAATAAAGTGACTAACAACCACAAGGTGAGTCAAATCAAGGTATGAATCAACAAATTTCCTATCTATGAAAGGATGGGGGTATGAATTAAAAAGAACTTCAAGGGGAGAAAGTTTAAGACCATCAAGAAACTCCAAAATGCAAGGTCTAAAGTGAAAATGAAGAACAGTAATCAAATCTGACAAAAATAGTTGAAATAGATATTTTGTATGTGGGGCTCTCTTACACTTCTAGGGTTTTGAACCTAAAAGGAGAGAGATACAAAAATCTTAATGCTTCACTCAAGAAGAAACCTTTGAGATTTCAATGCAAAGGAGATTGAAATATGTCAAAGAGGATAGTCCTAAAGGCTAAAGAATGATAAAAGGGGGTTCACCACTAAGTGTAAACTTGGAAAATGCAAAATGTTTGAAAACACACAATGATATTCAAAAAGGCCTAGAAATGCAAATAGATTGTAACGGAAAACTAGGAGATTTAAAGTGCGCACCTAGAAATTGGAGAGAGATGGAATGGAGCTCTGGAATCTTGAAATTGTTGCTTTTTAGACCAACTAGGACTCATACGCCAAGTTGGACAACCTATTCTTGCTTCGAGTGAACAATGTCGGAACATGTTTTGGACAAATGGGTACTCAGATCTGCAAAAATATCTGTCAGAATCCTTCATTGAGACTCATTCACCACTAATGGCAAATCAGTCCACTTCCAAATTTCTAGAAATTCAAAAGTGGAATATGTAGTTCTCGGCCTTCTCTTCTGCTCCTGATTCAGATATGGGTCTGAAGCTGTCAAATTCAACCTGTAGGTGTACTCCAAGCTTCTCTTAGGACTTTGACAACTTTGAATGGCTTTGACAATTTGATGGCAATTTTCCCAATCTTACTCATTGACAAATCTGCAACCTAAACCAAACCCTTGAAGTAGAATGTTGCAAACATGCAAGTAATGGATCTAATGGATGTAGACTTGAAAATGCTTGAAATGCTTAGAATGCTTGATGTATACACCTAAAAATGGTCACATCACAATAGTCTAGTAATTAATTAAATATTTTTAATATTTAATTAAATCTCTGAATTCAATCTACGTATAAATAAATCTAAATAATTTATTTATATTGTTTATTCTTTCATCTTGATTAAATAAATAAGTTTATTTAATCACTTTTCTTATCCATTTCTGAATTAATTAAATAAAAATTACAATTTATTTATATTAATTATCATATAATCTTAGCTTGAATATTTTATTCAAAGAAAGATTAAATATTCTTCTCTTCCAAAAATCCATTCACAATTCCATATTCTCAATATTATTCTCTTCTAAAAATCTATTTACAATTAAATATTCCAAATATTTAATTAATTCTTCTAAAAATCTATTTACAATTAAATATTCCAAATATTTAATTAATTCTTCTAAAGTCTATTCACAATTAAATATTCCAAAATATTTAATTAAATCTTCTATAGTCCTAAAATCAAAAATCAAACTCACATGAAATTAAATAAATCTATTTATTTAATATTGGATTATCTTCAACAACCATGAAACAAACTTCCAAAACAGAAAATTAATTTCTCTGTTCCTGTGCAAGCTTGTTCCCGTGGGTTGAAGACAAATCTCCATTCTTCTCTCCAACCTCCCAACATCTTCCATCTTCCTCTCAACCTCTCAATCTCTCACCATTCAAAATTACTAGACAATCTCACAGCGATTGATCTTTGCCAGCCAGGCTCTTGCCTGCAAAAAACTATAAAAAGGACTGCCGGGTCTCTGAAAAACATATAAGCTTTCATACAGGAAAACTATACCAATATTGCAATAGCATAGTCTTATAGCATCCATAGCATTCATAGCCTTTAGAATCATAGCATAGCATAGCTTAGCATATTAGCATTCCATATCATGGCTTATCATCCTCATATCATAGTTTTAGAAGCATTCATAATCCACAGCCCCTTGTGCATAATCTACAGCCCCTGTGCATATCCGCATCAACATTTTCACTCCATAAACATGTAGGATAGAAGTAATCTCCTTTTGCATACTCGTTATGCAGGTTGTCATTCTGAGAAGCTTTGCTTACACAATCTAAGAGCAACAGCTTCAAGAGAATCACTGGAGATAGAGGACAATGGAATGACTCTGAAGAAGCTCTGTTTGTTTTATTTCATTTCAATTTATCTTGCTTTCTTTGGTTTAATGTTGCATTGCTGTGTTTTATTTTCTTTATTTTGATACTAACATTCCCACACACATTTTTGGCCCCCACCGTGGGGCCTTTGCCCCAAATTTTAACATCTTTTTATAGATTTTTTTGACAGGTTAAGGCTAGAAGAGCGATTCAGTGCATTAAACACGTTTCATCACCTGTTCACTATTTCCCAGTGCTCTTTAACACTGTCATAGTGCTCGTTCACCATTTCATAGCGCCCGTTCACGATTTCACAGCACTTGTTCACCATTTCGCAGTGCCCTTTCATCATTTCGCAGCACCTGTTCATCGCAGCGCTCATTCACCATTTCACAGTGCCGATTATCAATTTCACAGCGCCCTTTAGTAATTTCATAGCGCTATTTTCTATAGCGCCCTTTAAGTCTGTTTTAGCGCTTTTTTTTTTAGAAAATCTGCAAATTGTAATTTGTAAATTAGGTAGAGATTTGACTGGATCCGACGTGACCGCGGCCAGTTGGAACTTAATTGGAATGAACCAATCCTACGATAGTCACTTAATCAAAATGAATCAATCCTAGGATAGACATGGATTTTAAAATGAATCAATCTAGGGTAGTCACTACACAATGATCTTGCAATTAAAATTGAACAATTTGCTTTTGTGAAGCAATATCTTCACTTAGAGTAGATCAATTGTGATTTGGGTTTTAAAAAGAACATTTGTTTTCTTTGTCTGTGGCAATAGGTCTATGCTCTCCCCTTAACTGGGTGATCAAAATACCAAACTTTCCTTTTCAATTTCATGCAAATTTACTATTTTTATTACATCCTTTAGAGAGCCTACTCTTGTGGGAAAAAGTACTCACCCAAGAGGAACGACTTAACTAGGTTCAAGCCAAAGCTAGGCTATTCCACCCCACTATAAAATTTAAAGCAAATATGGGGAAACCCTCTTTTGACGGTAGTGTGCATTGATAACCATCCCCAAAACCTTTGTTCTGAAGGTAGGGATGTCTCTCGAGGGAGTATATCAGTTGCCGCACCAAATGAAAACCCTTACTACGAACTTAGTGTAGTGGCTGACTTGTTAGTTTCCGAACATCATAATAATCACAGTGTAGGGGAGGGAAGAATCTACCCCCAAGACACTCACCATATAATTGCCAAGGACCGTTTGCTCAGGGGATCTGGTATCCAATTCCATCACTTTGAGTACACGCCTGGAAAAGACAAAAACATGGGCGCCCCTTTGGGGGTGACACAGCTGTGTGAGTCGACACAATTCTAAGATGTGGGCTGTTGATTATTATGATGACCTACTTGAGTATTGAGAGTGAGTCTGTTTGATCTATCTGTCATGTGCGAAACTTGTGAAAACAATTTTAGAAAAACATTTTGATCATACACTTAATGTTTAGCATAGGGCTTAAAACAACTATTCTACAACTTGCTTGATGTGTTTTCAATACATTAATTTAGTAAAGATCATCCAAAACTTACAACCACATTGATTACTCTCATGTTAAGAGATTGGAAATCCATGAGCTTTGTTAAGAAATCCATTCTCAAACGAATCAAAAAACTAAAGAAACCACTTAGCTACAAGAAACTATTGAAGAAAAGACG
This sequence comes from Sequoia sempervirens, assembly GCA_007258455.2. Classification (NCBI taxonomy): domain Eukaryota; kingdom Viridiplantae; phylum Streptophyta; class Pinopsida; order Cupressales; family Cupressaceae; genus Sequoia; species Sequoia sempervirens. Next base: position 4,100,599 of record VDFB02000010.1, on the reverse strand, counting down.
ATTCTTGTACCAAAGCCGAAAGGTTTTACTTAAACATAGAACCTTTCTCCATCGATACCATGACTGTGTTAGAGGTTTCACTGATGATTATGCTGTAGAACCATTATAATCACGAGCTTTCTTTCAAAGAAGAGCCCTTTCTCAAAGGCACAACCATAGTCAGTGCATTCGTTTTTGTTATATTCCCCAACCTGCAATTGAATATTCTACTCATCCAAATCAATTTCTGCAATAGAGAACTCAATCACATTAGGAATTCATCACAAAATCCATCTTTTATGAAGCTATGATCAAACTTCATAAAGTGCAAAATCATCCTTTTCTTGATCTTTTGCTTAAATTCCCGCCAACAGGATTTTCATCCTTTCAATTAGGGAACAACACAAGATAAAGACTAGAAATATTTCAAGTCATAGAATCTTCATTCTATCCTGACTTTCATATCTATCACAAATTGCACTATTTCACTCTTTTGATCAAAAGTTAGTAGAATTTGGAACAAAGCTTATGCCTATTGTCATGATATCTCGAAAACACATGGAAAAAGACGAAGGAGAATCTACCACAAGAAAAATGGTTGATAATAATGAGAAAGAAGAGAATGCACTTCATATAGAAGAGTTAACAGAAGAAAAGCTTCAAGAAGCAGAACAAGATCCCCAATTCCATACTCTTATGGAAAGAATTCTAGAACAAAACAAAGAAAGATATTTTCTTTCATTAGCTAATCAAGGAGCTAAGTTACCTTCCGATTTTGACATAGAAGGGATTAAACAGAATCCTGAAACTCCTCCTAATGATTTTAGTGCCCTTACTCAACAGATAAAAGAATTACAAGGGAAAATAAAGGAAATGCAAGGGGGTGTAACAAAGAAATATGTTTTGGATGACATATCTCCTTATCCATTTGATAGGAGTCTTCAAATGATGCCTTTTCCAAAACATTGCGAAATACCTAAATTTGATAGGTACAATGGAAAAACTAACCCCATTGAACATGTGAGGGATTTCCGAAATATGAGTCTAGAATTCGCTTATGAAGATACCTACCTAATGCGATTGTTTCCACGAAGTCTAGGTGGAAAATCCATGGAGTGACTTTCTAAAATCACTCCCCCCATCAAAACTTTTAAGGATTTGATAAATCAGTTTATATCACAATATGTTTGCAACGTCCAACACCAGATAACCATGCTTGATCTTTGTAAAGTGAAACAAAAAGTAGGGGAATCTTTCACTACATTTTTGCAAAGGTGGAAGATTGTTTGCACAATATTCTCGTCCTATTCCTGAAAAGGAAAAGATGAATATCTTGATCAATAGCCTAGATCAAGAATTAAGCTACAGGCTTAATCTTCATTGTCCTCCTAACTTTGAAAAATTGATTGAGAACGCAATCACCATTGAAGGGGATTTGGTTAAAAGAGGAGTCATAAAACTCGATAATCCAAGTTCATCCAATCAAAACAATAATGATAAAACAAGGTTTTGGAATAGAAATAAAAATGTTGTCAATGATGGTATAGTGGATGCAAACAATTTACGAACAAGATCATCTATCTTCAACCTATCAAGTGCTCCACAAAACAACCAACAAGGAAATACCAACCAACAAAGAAACAACAAACAACAAGGAAAAAACTCCAATCAAGAAAGCATGACCAATCAAAATACCAAGGATAATCGTGGTAATTTTAATAACAATCTTGGCAATACCCAAACATCAAATCCATCCAGACCTCCATTCTTTTCAAATTGACAGAATTTTACCACGTTGGGTCAATCTCTTGAGTCTGCTCTCAAGGAGCTTCTTGATAATAAGGTTATTACCTTACCACCACAAAGAGATTATGAGCCACGATTCAAACCACCATCATGGAATGACTCGTATTATTGCAATTATCATCAATGTAAAGGTCATAGAACAAATAACTATCAAGCCTTATGAAATCTAGTACAAGATTTAATTGACAATGGCACCATCAAAATTGAAGGACATCATACCAATGGCGATCATCAAGCATTCAAAGATCCTTTACCAAACTATCAAAAGGGGGAAGCATCAGATACCAAATCAAAAAGCATAAATAACGTTGAAGACAACATAATCCACCACATCTATGCAGACGATCAACGGGTTAATGTTATTAAAATCAAGGAAAAACAAGAATATCAATAGGTTAATGTGACTATGAGAGGACAAGAAAAAGTTGTTTTAAAAGGAAGTTCATCTAAGGCAGCTATTCCTCCTTCAACTCATTATAATATAGTTGATCAATTGAGAAAAACATCAGCTCAAATCTCCATTCTTGAACTTCTCAAAATATCCCCCGTACACAAGAATATTTTAGAGGAAGCTCTTGTGAACACAACTGTTGACACTGATCTGGATATAAAAAAATTTTAAACTATGGTGGGACATTTGTCTTCCCCCACTTGTCTTTCATTCTCCGAAAAAGATGATGCCTCCATGACACATCCGCATAATTCATCGCTTTATCTTGAAGTCATGATCCATAAACACTGAATCAGACGTGTCTTGATAGATGGAGGAGCCAGTTTAAACATTTGTACCTTAAAGCTTATACATGCCTTAGGAATATCAAAAAATTCCATTGATCCAAGAAGGAAAATAACTATCAAGGCATATGATGATGAAGAAAGAGATTCTAAAGGACTAGTAATGCTACCTATCAGAGTGGGACCTATTGTGAAAAATACCTTTTGTCATCTTCTAGATCGTGATCTTTCCTATAACATACTTTTGGGTCATCCATGGATTCATGATATGCAAGCAATACCATCAACATATCATCAATGCCTCAAGTTTCCATATGATGGACATGAAATAACTATACAAGCTGACTACAATAGCACCCAAACTTGTTCAAATCTCCGAGCAACTCAAGACATCTTTGTGCCACATAATAGGGAGGCTTTTATTGCTTCTTCTTCCAATCTACAAGGCCAATTGCAAGAATTGACAAAGAATCTTGACACTAAGCTACATTTTAAAGACAAAGGAATAGGCGAATATTCGTTATCCCTTTCTAGCTTACCTCCTTCTCCGAGGTCAAATGGTCAGCCAACCCTATCAACTCAAAAGATCGCAACAACCTCTACATCCCAAGCTTTTGTTCCAATCACAAAATTTGATGGACAATTCATTAAAGTTAACACCACTGAGGAAGAAGCTAAAGATAGGGACATCCTAAGCTGGCTATACAAAGATGAAGATGAATCTCTCTTGCACATCAAATTACCCACTGAACAATATGGGAAAGGGTATACTATCATGAAAAAAATGGTCTATGAAGGAAATGGTCCTATAGGAAAAAGAAAAGGACTCATTGAGCCAATCCAACCTATTTCAATACATCCAAATGATAAAACAGGACTTGGATATAGTAAAAATACAAAAGGGTCAACTTCATAGCAAACACAACAAACTCATGAAGGAGAATCAATTTCAGATAAACCCCATGAAGATGTCACTCTACAAAAATTTTATGGATCAATTTTTCAATTGTAGAATAGTTCAGACACTTATTCCAATGAATACGAATGGGATGATGTCTCTGATGATACATTCTTAATAGAGAAAAGGGTGGATGTCATACACAAATTTTCACCCACGTTCTTACAAGGAGAGGGCTCAAGGCCTCCACTTGATTATGTTTTACAAAGCGATCATGACTCAAGTGAGGACGATTCAGATTTTAACGAGATTGATAATCGGCAGGAGAATACCATCATAGACCTTGTCCATCATGAAAATGACAACCATGTTATGACTTTGACGGCTCAAGACCTTACCCAACCTAATGATCCCATGCCTTTAGTTTATCCATAACTTATTGATTGGGACAATGACGCACCTATCCATATCCCTACATTTCATGATGATGAGGATATTGTAAATTTCCTTTTTTCATCTAGTCAAGAAAAAAATTATTCTATCGAAGAATCTCATACTCAAGATTTTGATAGGAAGGGTGTCAAGTCTCTTAGCTACAAAATAAATGAAATAAAACATGGATCTGTCGGTGAAAACTGAAAAATGACAGTGGTAGATCATAAAAAGAGAAAAATAAAGAGCGAATCCGATGGTGAAAACCTTTTTGAGGCACTAAAGGATGAGAAACTTGACACTCTTCCCAACCATTATCAAGAAAGATCTTCTATTTTGATTGAGCCCACAGAATCAATCAACATAAGTACAGCTGAGTAGCCAAATTTTTTGCAACTTGCAGCATCATTAACAGTGGAAGAAGTACTGAAATTCACAGAGTTCTTGAAGGAGAATCAAATCAACTTCACTTGGTCATATGTCGATATGCTAGGGTTAGATCCTAATCTGATAATGCATCATTTATCTATAAACACAGGGGAAAAACCTATGAAGCAAAAACTCAGAAAAATGCATCCACATGTTGCATTATTGGTTAAAGAGGAGTTAAAGAAGCTTTTAGATGTTGGATTCATTCAGTCTATTGACTATGCAGAATGGATCTCCAATATTGTACCTGTTTCAAAGCCAGACGGAAGGATTAGAATTTGTATAGATTTTAGAGATTTGAATAAAGCATGTCCCAAAGATGACTTCCCTTTGCCAAACATAGATATGATTGTTGATTTAACTGCTGGCCATGCAATGTATTCATTAATGGATGGGTTTTCAGGATACAACCAGATCAAGATTGCGCCAGAAGATCAAGATAAAACAACGTTCACATGCCCTTGGGGTACCTATTGCTAGAACGTAATGCCATTTGGGTTAAAGAATGTAGGAGCCACATACCAATGAGCAATGACAACAATTTTTCATGATATGATGCATACATTCATGGAAGATTACGTTGATGACCTCCTTGCCAAATCCAATACAAGAGAAGGACATTTAGAAATTTTGTCAAAGATCTTTATCAGAATGGAGAAGTTCAATGTTTGACTCAATCCAAAGAAATGTGTTTTCGGCGTTACATCTGGAAAACTTCTGGGATACATTGTTTCAGAAAAGGGCATAGAGGTTGATCTAGAAAAAGTACAAGCTATAATGGACATGCCGCCACCATGAAATATCAATCAACTTCGATCACTGCAAGGACTCCTACAATCCATCAGGAGGTTTATAGCTCAACTGGTAGACAAAAGCTTACCATTTACACATCTATTGCATAAAAATGTCCCATTCAAATGGGAGGAAAAGTGTGAATCCACATTTAATCAGATCAAGCAATATCTCATGTATCCACCAGTCCTAATTCCACTAGTTCCAGGAAAGCCACTCATACTTTATATTTCAGCAATAGAAGTATCTTTGGGAGCGCTACTAGCACAAGAGGATTCTACAGGTAAAGAAAGGGCTATATACTATATCAGCAGAACTGTAACAAGTCATGAACTAAACTATACTTTCATTGAAAAAGCTTGTCTAGCAGTAGCGTTTGCTTCTCAAAAGTTGTGACACTATGTGTTGGCTCATACAGTTAAGCTGATAACTAAAATTGATCCATTAAAATACCTCTTAAGCAAAGCCACCTTAACAGGAAGACTTGCAAAATGGGTAATGATCTTAAGTGAGTTTGACATCCACTATGTAGATCAAAGAGCTATAAAAGGATAGGTCATCGCCGATCAGTTGGCCGAAGCACCTTTACAAGAAGAAAACCCAATGCACATTGAATTTCCTGATGCAGATGTTTTCACAGCAACAATTCAGAAATCATAGACATTGTACTTTGATGGATCCTACATGCAACAAGGCTCGGGGGTAGGGATTCTTTTTGTCACACCTAAAGGATATACCATTCCAAAATCATATTGGTTGATGTTTCCTTGCACGAATAACATGGCTGAATATGAAGCATTGCTCATAGGAATAAAGATAGCATTGGACTGGTGGATTACAGAATTGCAAGTCTATGGTGATTCACAACTTGTCATTAATCAAATCAATGATGATTATCAGACAAAAGATGATAAGTTGCTACCTAACAAGAACATGGTGGATGATTATAAAAAGTATTTTGTGGCAATCAAGTTTTCACAAATCCCAAGGATTGATAATAAAGCTGCAGATGCAATGGATACAATTGCTTCCTTGTTACAATTATCAGAAAATCAAACATGGTACGAATTCTTGGTGGAACAATTGTTTTCCCTCACCTATGATAAAATTGAGACCCAAGTCATATGTCATTTAACCAGTTCTGATTCACCCTTATATGGCAAGATTTATACCTACCTGAAAGATAGCATCTTACCTCCGGATTTATCCTGAAACCAAAAAAGGAATTTCATACGCCAATCATCCCGCTATACCTTGATCGCCGATATCCTTTATCGATGTGGTCTTGATGGTACGCTCCTTCGATGTCTTGAACGTGACGAATCTAAAAAAGCCTTACAAGAGGTTCATGGTGGTATTTGTGGAACTCATTCAAGCAGTTTAACTTTAGCCAAGAAACTTGTTAGAATGGGATATTATTGGCCTACCATGGAGAGAGAATCTTTTACTTTTGTCAAGAAGTGTTCTAAATGCCAGATCCATGGAAATCTTATTCATGCACCTGCACAGGAACTGCAGCCTTTCACTTCGATATGGCCTTTTTCTCAATGGGGACTAGATCTTGTGGGAAAAATTCATCCTTCATCATCAAATGGGCATAAATTCAGCATCATGTCCACAAAATATTTTACAAAATGGATCGAAGCTATCCCTTTGATGATCGTGACAGGTAAAAAAATCTCTTCATTTATCCTAAATTACATTATCTACCGATATGGAATTCCTAATTCTATCATCACTGATAATGGGAGCCTTTCAAGAATCAGGATGTTGATGAACTCTGTGAAAGATTTCATATCCAACACAGGTTCTCTACACCTTATTATCCACAAGGAAATGGTCAAGTAGAAGCTTCAAACAAGACAATCTTGAAGATCTTGAAGAAGACGGTAAATGATGTCGGTCGTGATTGGCATGTTCAGTTAAATCGAGCTTTGTGGGCATACAAAACTAGCATTCGCACACCAATAGGAGCCACTCCATATGCCTTGGTATATGGAGTAGAAGCGGTCCTAGCATTAGAGGTTGAAATACCTTCACTAAGGGTCTCACTCAAGGGATTGATAAATGATGAAGACTATTGAGTATCTCGTCTGCAAGAGCTTGAATTGTTAGATGAAAGACGTCAACATGCAGCTGATCATTTGAAGGGTTACCAACAAGTTATGTCCTGTAGCTATAATCACAGAGTTAAACCATGGACATTTCAAGTAGGTGATTTAGTTTTGAAAGAAAATCCACGAAATTAGCAAGACAGAGAAAAGAAAGGAAAATTTGAACCAAATTGGCTTGCTCCATTTGTTATCATTGCAACATACGGTTCTGGAGCATATCAGTTATCTACGTTAGAAGGGGACATGTTTGAAGAACCAATCAATAGCATTCATTTAAAGAAGTTCTATGTTTGAATCATCAAAACTAAAAAAATCCATAAAAATTAGAAAAAGTCCTGAAAAAATCCATAAAAATCATAAAAAGTCCTGAAAATATCCATAAAAATAAAAAAAATTCCTGAAAAAATCCATAAAAATCAGAAAAAGTCCTAAAAAAAAAAATTCATAAAAAAATAGAAAAAGGTCTTGAAAAAGTGCAATAAAAACAAGTGGTGAAAACTTGGCAAACAAGTGCTATTTGTGATCAAAATGGGCTCCTTTATCTATTAGCTTATGTCTTGCATTCACATAATGACATCATCTATCCATATCTTTCATTTGTACATATCTATCATAGCCATATCATGCAACGAGAATCTTTGTGTTTCATGATGGCTTGATGAAATTTGTACATATCCATCATATTCAAGTTGTGTTTAAACTAGGGGAAAAAACACAGACTGAGACAAGAGAAGGGCAACGAGCTTTTAAAACATCACAAATGGACAAATGACAGTTTGACAAAACACAACATACATTGACACATCAAATCAATCACAACACCAAAACGATCACTCAATGCCAATGACATCAAACAATATGGTCAAAACAACGATAATCAAAACACAAACATCAATGTTGATAACCAAGTTGGATGATCTTAATTTGAATAATGTTTGGAATAATTTAGGAAAAATTTGAATTGTTGGTTGATTTTCTATCATATTTCTGGAGCAATTCGATGATGTACTGAACTAGAAAAGCAAGGAAGGAGTATGATTTTTCTTTGTCTGCTGTTTGCGAGGAAATCATTAGTACTATGCAAATTGGTCACGAGACATGCTCTACTATGTATCATTGATGACATTTCGAAATTTGCATGGGAAATGGATTAACTCTTGTTTGTTTATGCAAGCAATACTCAGGTCATCTCGGTTCAATTATACCTAGATCCTTGTATTATCTTGCTATATCAAAAATCATGAAAGCAATACTCAAGTCATCACTGGTGCTAACATACCCTTTGATGCTTGTATTAACTTTCAACATTTCAATGCTCTATGATGACACAAAAAGCACAAATAAGCTCTCAGAATGGCAATATTATACAAATACCCTGCATGGTTAGTATAAATTACATTCATTCTAGAATTTGCATTTTGCATTTGTAGATTTTCCCAAAAACCTGGCAAAATATCAAATGTTTCATATCCTTTCGAATAAATGACTGAGTACATTTTGACATTCACAAAAAATATCTATACATTTTTCATACATATTTGCATCAGAAAATCATAAAAAACAAATCATACATCATAATAAAAAACATTCATAGGCATCCATCATTTCATATTCATATTCATATTCATTCATCAATAGATTGTAATCATATCATAGTATTGCACTTGCATTTTCATATCTAAAATCATGCATACATATACATCATAAGCATAAAATTGAGAAACCATCACATAAAACATCATGCATTTATAGAAAATCGATGCACTCATCATAAATCATCACTGCATATCATATATCTCAAAAATGAATGTCAAAATATAAAAAAATGTCAACTATGTATGACATAACATCATCAAAAATGGGATCATATCAGTGTGTATACAAATGTCTCGTAATGATAAAACATCATACAAAAAGCACTATGCAGTGCTATCCTCTGATGGTGTTGGTCTGGGACCTGTCCCACCTACACCTGATGGACCTGCTCCACCTACCCCTGATGATCCTCCTGGCGGTAATGGCTGTGATACACCCCTGCTTGTAGCCTGAGAACGACTATGTGTAGACCGAGACTATGTATAACTCACTCTCTACTCGTGTGGCACTGCATCATGATACCTGATCCTACAGAACTTCGCCTCCTGGATGACTTTGGTCAACTCTCTTGTCATGCTATCACCTGCTGCTGCTCTCTAAAGACTCTCAGCTAGAGCCATGGCCTCCTCACCCTGTCGTCGAGCTGTATCTCTCTCGGCCGTCACTGCTGTCAGCTGTCCCTGTAACTGTGTAGCTAAGGTCTGTGCCTGTAATAACTGACTCTGCAAACTCTGCACCCTACCCTGCAAGGTTGCTATCTAACTCGATGATGTTGGATCTGCTGATGATGATGGAGCTGATACTACGAGATCTACAAAAGATGACAGAGTTGTCTGTCTCATCTGCGATCCACCTCTGCCACCTCTACCACCACCTCTACCACCTCTGCCACCTCTGCCACCTCTACCTCTACCTCTACCCCCACTACTGTCACCCCCACTCTCCTCATCACTGCTATCTCCATCATCATCTTACTCATCATCATCCTCCTCAGAATCATCACTCTCTACAGCTACCTCTCGCTGTCACCTATGACCAGCTATCTGCGGTCTCTCCTCTACAATAGGGATATGCTCATCAGGATCAAATAATCGTGGCGCAGGATGATCCAACACATACTGATCATACTCTGTCGTCATCCCTCTGTCAATAATATCAGGTCTATAGTCCCACATCTGAGCTCCCAAACTGGTAAACTCTGCCACCGCTGCATCATATGAAATCCGGGGACCCCACACTGTGACCTCTTGCTGTCAGCTCACATAAATAGTAGAACCCATGGGCATACCCTGAGGCTAACCAAACTGTCAACACACCCGACCAACAAGAAACCTCTCAATAATCCCAAGCGTCTAGCCAATAAGATATCTGGTGGTAAACACATAGGGCATCTCCCTAGTATCCTCTGGCCATCCCTCACAATCTACATAAGGTCACCAACAAACTATATCTACATCATCTAGAAGACGCTGCCAATGATCTAATTTACCTAGCCTTGGATGAGTAATGATATCTGCATATTTGAATCTATATGGCCAACCAGCTGGCTGCCCTCCTCGAGTCAATGATTGCATGACAGCAAAATGCTCCCATGCCCATATCTGTAACAGCGAACAACCAACTGCAAAACTATGACCTTTGCCATATACAATGTGATGTAGCTCATCATACAAATGTGCAAGCATGCACGATCCCCAAGCATAACGTGTGCCCTACATCACCATCCTCTTGAGTACACGACCCCATTTGACTGCAAAGCCCTTCGACCTATGGTCGGGGCACAACACACCTCCAATAAAACCTTCAAGTATAGAAGGAAAGGGCGCATATGAATCTGCAATCTCGCCCCATGGGATGAAATATCCAACAATATGATCATCTCTGAAAATCCTCCTCAAAGCATCAGTGCCTCCCACCTCTCAGCCATCAAACCTCACTATCTCCCCCATCACTGAGATCCTCAAGATACGGTACACGTCCTCAAGAGTCACGGTAATCTCTCTTGTTGCCAAGTGAAAGGTGTTTGTGTCGCTGTGCCACCTCTCTGCAAGTGCTGTCAATAGACCTCTATTGAGGCACACCTCAGGCATGTCAAGCAACGAGGTCAATCCACATGCCTCGATCACATCTCAATCTGCCTGCACAAGCTGCGGAATCAAACTCCATGTCCTCAGGAAGGTCTCCCGTAGCTGCAAAACGCCCAATCTCTCCTATTGAATAGGACGAGAACATCAAGACCAAAGAATATCAAAATCAATTCATCACGACAAATCAATCAAATCTCAGTACAAATTAATCAAATCCTGTTTGTTTTTAACAACTTTAGAAACAAACTTATCAAATCAACCTATTTGTTTTTCATCATCATGGAAAGCAAATTAATCAAATCTTGTTTGTTTTTAACAACTTTAGAAGCAAACTTATCAAATCAACCAATTTTTTTTTCATCATCATGGAAAGAAAATTTATCAAATCTTGTTTGTTTTTAACAACTTTAGAAGCAAACTTATCAAATCAACCTATTTGTTTTTCATCTTCATGAAAACAAATTTATCAAAATCCTGTTTGTTTTTAACAACTTTAGAAGCAAACTTATCAAACAACTGTTTGTTTTTAACAACTTTAAAAGCAAATTTATCAGCTACTATTTTTTTTCCAACAACCTTGGGAACAAATTGATCACACCAACAACATCAAATCATGGGCGCTACAACAATCCTATTGGGCGCTACATAAATCCTAACGGGCGCTACAAGATCATGGGCGCTACAAAACACCTAATGGGCACTATAAAAAGTCTAATGGGCGCTACAGAATCATAGGTGCTATGAAAATCATAATGGGCACTATAAAAATCATAAACGGTGCTAAAAGAATGTTTAAAGCTACAAAAAGGTTGGGAAAGGTGCTCTGAATGAAAAAATTTCAAATCACAAAAGTTTAACAGGGTACATACCGCGGGTCCATAGTGCGTTGGCCGCTGATGTCGTTGGATGCACTCGAAATGATGCTGGTGGATAGGAAGTGCCATCTTTCTCACTCCAGAGCTCAAAAATTACAATTTTTACTAGGTTAAAATGGGAAAATGACATGGAAAATGACATTTTTAACCTATTTAAAGGAAAATTGGGGCATTTTATCACATTTTGTCACAACAGGGGCAATTTAGGTCATCAATTTTTCATCTCACATCTTTCCACCTCAATTTCTTCACATCATAATTTTCAAACAATGAATCGACATCTTCAAAAATCATAAAAATTGAAAAAATTCATAAAAAATCTAAAAATTCATAAAAATAAAAAAACTTCAAAATCTTATCGATTCATCGTCCGCGAGGGCATATACCTGTCAACATTCGACAATCAATGTCTAGGGAAAATTTCAAAATTCTTTGAAGGAATGCGTAAAACACATCACTTCAAAGAGGGGCAAAATGTATACACCTAAAAATGGTCACATCACAATAGTTTGGTAATTAATTAAATATTTTAATATTTAATTAAATCTCTGAATTCAATCTACGTATAAATAAATCTAAATAATTTATTTATATTGTTTATTCTTTCATCTCGATTAAATAAATAAGCTTATTTAATCACTTTTCTTATCCATTTCTTAATTAATTAAATAAACATTACAATTTATTTATATTAATTATCATATAATCTTGGCTTGAATATTTTATTCAAAGAAAGATTAAATATTCTTCTCTTCCAAAAATCCATTCACAATTCCATATTCTCAATATTCTTCTCTTCTAAAAATTTATTTACAATTAAATATTCCAAATATTTAATTAATTCTTCTAAAAATCTATTTACAATTAAATATTCCAAATATTTAATTAATTCTTCAAATTTCTATTCACAATTAAATATTCCAAAATATTTAATTAAATCTTCTATAGTCCTAAAATAAAAAATCAAACTCACATGAAATTAAATAATTCTATTTATTTAATATTGGATTATCTTCAACAACTGTGAAACAAACTTCCAAAACAGAAAATTAATTTCTCTGTTCCTGTGGGTTGAAGACAAATCTCCATTCTTCTCTCCAACCTCCCAACATCTTCCATCTTCCTCTCAACCTCTCAATCTCTCACCATTCAAAATTACCAGACAATCTCATAGCCATTGATCTTTGCCAGCCAGGCTCTTGCCTGCAAAAGGCTATAAAAAGGACTGTCAGGTCTCTGAAAAACATAGAAGCTTTCATACAGGAAAACTATACCAAAATTGCAATAGCATAGTCTTATAACATCCATAACATTCATAGCCTTTAGAATCATAGCATAGCATAGCTTAGCATATTAGCATTCCATATCATGGCTTATCATCCTCATATCATAGTTTTAGAAGCATTCATAATCCACAGAACCTATGCATATCCACATCAACATTTTCACTCCATTAGCATGTAGGATAGAAGTACTCTCCTTTTGCATACTCGTTCTGGAGGTTGCCATTCTGAGAAGCTTTTCTTACACAATCTGAGAGCAGCAGCTTCAAGAGAATCACTGGAGATAGAGGACAATGGAACGACTCTGAAGAAGCTCTGTTTGTTTGATTTCATTTCAATTTATCTTGCTTTCTTTGGTTTAATGTTGCATTGGTGTGTTTTATTTGCTTTATTTTAATACTAACATTCTGACACACACTTGATAGATTAATTTGGGGTGAAATGAGTAGAAAAACCTTATATTTATACATAATTATGCAATAATTCTTGAAAATACATCATCACAGGCCGACCTTAGATCTTAAAAAATCAAAACCTTCCAGAAATTTGAATTGAATTTGAATTTTGAGCCAAAGGGGACTCATTCACCACTCTGGGTGAATGGGTCCCACCCAAGGACACTCATTCACCCAAAATGACGAATGGGTCCCACCTTAGGAATTTGAGGTGGGTTTCAAGATTTAAATGTTTTAAATGATGTTTAGCGGGTTTATTCTCAAAAATACTCATAAGTAAGGCCTGTAGATGCAAAATGGGGCCAATTAAAGCATAAGAAAGCCCAATTATTAATGAAAAGCCTAGAAAAGTGTGAAAGTTTGTTACAACACTTTACAACACTTTGAAATAAGGCTTGGTAAATGATAAAAAGAGGCTATTTAGGTGAAATACATTAATAAGACCCTAGAAAAATGTGAAAGTGTGTTACAACACTTCACAACACTTAGGTAAGGTACCATTAAAATCCTTAATAGTTCACAATGTCCCACAACCTAATTTGAATGTATTAACCACATTGCAACACTACATCAAGGCAAAACTAAGCCAAAATCCACAAGAAGGACCCAAATGAGGGTGAAAATGTCCAAAGATCCATTTTTCTATGCTATATTTAGCCCCCACTTTAGTGAGAGGAGGAACTTGCTTCAAACTCACACTAAAGTAGACAAACACACACATCAAGAGGGATCCAAATGCACCCATGTTGGTAGGATGAGACAACAACAATCAAGAGGGGTGATCAAGCCCCTAGGATCAAGATCCCATGGCAAACCAAATATAAGTACAAAGGAACACACACAAAAAAGGATATAAAGAGCAGCGACAAGGCCAGTCATACACTGCCAAAGAAAGAAAAAGAAAAGAAGTAAAAAAAAGAAAAAGAAAAAGAAAAGAAGTAAAAAATGAAAGAAAGAAAAGGATCGGATCAATCTTTGATCATTTGTCCATCATGATGTGGATCAGATCTAGGTTGTTTATATGGAAAAATGCATACTCATTCTAAGGCGACGAAACTCATGGCTGCCCATTGGGTGAGAAGTCCTAAAAGGGTGAGAAACATACACTCATGGCTGGTATGCACTCACACACATGCAGGTGGCTATGGGGAAAGTCATCCATTGGATTGGGATTCTCTCTCAACCATACCAAAGTTATACCTCCTGATAAATTTAATAAGGTGCCACAAAGGAAAATGAATTTTTGAGCTTCATGAGACAAGCAAAACTTCATATTCCTGGAGCTCATGAGCAAACACGATGGCTCCATAGGCATGCAAGTATTTTTATGCAAGGTGGCCATGCAAAATGCAACATGCAAATAATGTTCAAAGGAGTCTTGCTTAGTTCATGCAAGGTATTTAGCTTAGGGAACATTGTGCCTAATGTCTCCAAGAGAAGACATATCAAAGAATAGAAAATTCACAACTTAGGGGATGCAGTACGTCTCATCAAGCCACCAAGAGGAATGCAATATGCTAAGATAGATCATGCTCATGAAGGAAACTATGCCCAATGTCATTCACAAAGTGAAAAATGCATCGTATAAGTAAGAAGGCTACACTAAGAACCAAGAAAAGGAAAAAATGCAAAAGAATAATGCCAATGTATGCCCAAATTTAAAGGAATTGCTTAACACCATGTTGTGAGAAATTACTTTAAAGTAGCAAAAGAAAAATGCAAAAAAGAAAGAAGACATGAGAGCCAACTTTGAAAGCCCTATGCCAAGTCATATGTTTTCGAGTAGAGCTGCATCATGTGAGATAAAAAGAAAAGGGAGGAGTTTCCCCCAAAATGAAAACACCAAACACATAAGGGATCTATGGATTTGGGGTCAGTATGTTTGTTGCCATAATGGTTTTTAAATAGCTTAGAACTATCATCATCCCCCAAATACATAGAACTGGAAGAATAACATAAAGAGAGTGAAAACAAAGAAAAAAATTGTGGGTTAACATGGAAGAGACATAGGGTGTCTCGACATTTTGCATCATCCCCAAAAGGAAAACACAAGACAAAAGAAAAGGTGAAAGAAAAAGGAAAAGATTTTGGGTCAACATGAAGGAGACATGAATGTATCGATGCCTTGCATCATCCCCAAAAGGATAAGCACAAGAAAAAGGAAAAGGAAAAGAAAAAGAAAGCCTTTTTGATCAACATGAAGGAGACATGAATGTCTCGATGACTTGCATCATCCCCAAAAGGAAAAACACAAGAAAAAAGATAAAAATAAAAAGGTGAAAGTGATGCATGACATAGAGAAGAATGAAGGTACAAATAGAGGAATGTCACAAGGAGAGAACATCAAACAAAACATCATGGGGGATCACATCGTGCACATGCAATCACACAAAAGAAAAAGAGAGAAGAAAAAAAATGCAAAAGACTAGTAAGGAAAATGTGAGTCAATCGTCGAGCAAGTCATTTGCCTCCCAATTAGGTTCATTATATGCCGAGGGAGGGAAATTGGCCAAAGGGACAAGGGAAAGTTCCAAACTAGGAGAAGTACCAGGTTCATTACTTTGTATAGGAGATTTCTCATTTAAGCTCATGGAAGAGGAAAACAATGTGTTCAAGTTAGTATGCACCTCTTCATCAATTTTAGTGATCTCATCATCGTCATCCACATTAATCACAATAGGAGGACGAATGATAATATCCAATGAAGAGTGTAAATCCTGTTGTGATTATTGTATTGAATCACTTTGTGGTAGGTGGGGAGGAGGGTTATCATGCATTGCTTCGATCAAGTTCAGATTTTGATTTTTGTTATTAGGTTCATGTAACTTGCGAGCGAGTGCACACCATCTACGTCTATGCTCTCGAGCACTTCTATTTCTTTTGGTTTTATTTTGCAGTTGTGTTGGTGTAAGAGTGGGTTGATCAACGATAGGTTGATTTTCTTCCCTAAGGGGAGGAACGGAAGGAACCATAGGAGGTTGTTCATCCACTTTCTCTTTTTCTTTGTAAACTTGTTTTATTCGAGGAGGCATGATGAAGTTCTTTCATTGTCTCTTGGTCTTTTGGATGATGTAGGTGAAGTTTCTATTGTTAGTTGGTCATGGTTGTTTGGTTCTCGTTTATGTTCAATCATGGTTTCATCAAGTATGGGAGGTGCTGAAATTAAAGGGGACATGTTTCTTAGGGATAATTTGACTATCTTCTTTGCTTTGAATTTTTGGTAAGATATGAAAAAGAAGTCCTATTGTAGCATTATAGGTTCCATGGGCTTGGGCCAAAAGGATTCTAAGGAAAAATTTCCTTTGGAAGACAAGGGGTTAAAGCCGCTGTGGTGAACAGTGAATATTTCATTGTCAAATGGAAACTTTAAGCATTTGTTTACAACCGAGGGGACAACTTTCAATGAGCGAATTCATGGATGTCCTAGCCTCAAACGATATTGGTTTGACTGCAGGATGATAGAGAATGTGACATCTACTATTTTTGGTCCTATTTGTAATGGAAGGATGATTGATCCTATCATAGGGCAAGAAAAACCATTGTGCTCTTGATCCATGCTTTCATTTTATCATAGTCATCTTGATAAAGTTCATACAATACTAAAAATTCCTTGGTGATCACATTCTCTCCACAAGAGGGATCTATTAGTATCCCATTAGTGGGCTTGTCATAGATACGACTAACTATGTAGAGATGACCATTGGGTGCATTTTTAATTATATCCTTAGAGGAGAAAGAAATATCAAGAGGACTCTTAGGTCAACCCTTACGAGGGATAACATCTATCACCACAACCATTTCATCCATAGGATTAACATTGATATCATTTGGGATAGGGTCATTATGTTCATCATCTGTATCAACATTCATCACATAATTCTATGTAGTTTCACTAGCTTTGACAAATGAAATATTATGCTTAGGCATTGGATTAGTTAAAATTTGTAATTTTTGGTTTGGAGGGGCAATAGAATTATTTCCTTGATCACTAACACCTGCAACAGATCGAAGACCATAATCTATGAGGTCTTACACAAGATGTTTAAGATGCTTGCAATGTTTTGTGTCATGTCCATTTTGTCGATGATAGTGGCAATAAGTATTTGATTTGAAGCTCAAGGGTAAAGGCTTAGTAGGGTCGAGTTGTTTGATAGGAGGAAAGGTAATCATTTTTTGTTGTAAAAGTTGGGACATTGTGTTATGAAGGGTGTTGAGTAAGGGTGTGAGTTGTCTTTTCAGATTTCAATAACCGAAGGGCACCGAGGTTTTAACAACTTCTATTTGGTTATTCTCATTTTGAGTTGTTGGCTGAGGAGGATTAAATTGAAGGAACCATTTATTTTTCTTTCTAAATGCTTGGGATTCTTTTTGGTTGGCGGGCTTGGATTTCTCAATTCAGATAGAAGTGAACCTTATATCTCAACTACTAACCAAATTTTGATAATCACAAAGAGTAGTACACAAGTGCATGAAGGATGGGAATTTTATCATAGTTAGCTTGTCTTGAAGTTTAGTTTGCAATTTTTCTATTAACATCTTTTGAAGGTGTGGGTTAGGGATCTTGACATCAATTTGGGAATAAAGCGATTGATAGCGTGAGATAAAATCAGTTACCTTTTCTTCCTCATTTTTCTTGCATCTCATCAAATTGGCCAAGGTTTTATTGGGAGTCATATGAACTTGGAAATGGTTTAAAAATGTGTCAACAAGTTCATTGAATGAACGGATTGAATTGTTCAGTAAAGAAGAAAACCATTCCAAGGCAATATCTTTTAAGGACCTAGGAAAGAGTTTTGTCAATAATTTATCATCAAGGAAAAAGTCACTACATAAGGCAATGTAGTCATTAACATGGATAGAAGGATCTCCCTTCCCTCCATATTTCTCAAATCTACGCACCTTTATTCCTTGTGGCATCAGTGTTCACAATATTTCCAAAGATAGTGGGCTGCTTCTGACATAATATGTGGTAGGCCATCCTGATTTCGGTTTATGTTGGAGTTTTTCTTTTGCATGGATGAAACGGTTTGGAAAAGTTGTGTTATGAGAGGATCATTACAAGTGGTATGAGGTGGAAGTAAAAGTGGTGATGGAGTGTATGTTGTAGTAGGACAAGTGAATGGAATGCTTATAGGTGGTAATGTTGTAGAACATAGAACGTGTGATGCCACATAAGAACTAGGGATGCTAGTAGGAATAATCAAGGAAGGAATCACATTAGTAACTTGTTGCATTGTTGTTGTGACTTGAGGAGTGGTCTAGGTAGGTATTGAGGCTATCATTGAGGGAGGAGGAATTTGAGTTCCTCCTTGGTTGGAAATTTTTTTTGTTGGTATAGGAGCACTAGAGGTTGAAGGAAGATGTTTTCCAAATATTTGAACTATGTTTTTCACAAGGTCAATGCCTTCGTCACTTTCAAGCATGCAGTGAATTTTTTCTATGGTAGGAATTGCAGTAGTAGAAATGTTTTCAAGGATAGCTTGGTGTTTTAGGTTGACTAAGCCCTCATGAATTTGAATTATTTTATCTTGTGGGATATCATCAGTCCTTGGTTCAACATGCATGCTACCTGAAGGAAAAGAGTTGTTAAGGGTCTTATCCATGCCTAGTGTACTAGTGTCAATACTAGGAGTGGAAGCTCTAGATAACCCAAGATTCACAATGAGTGTGTTATCATGGGATGCCATGAGTCTTGAACTTCTTCTCACTATGGTATTAACAATAGGACACCAAACACTCATGCAAAGGATACTAAATGCAGGATGGATGCAAGTGCAATGTAAGATATAATGAATTGCTTAAAACTAAAATTCTGGAAAGTAAAACTAAAATGAAAAAAACAACAAATAGAAACTCAAAAATTGAATTGTAAATGACAAAAATTGTAGTGCAAAATGTGCACAGGGATTGATTCACCATGTGGACAAAGATTTTGGCAACCCAAATGCTCTCTAGCACTTCTAGGGATTTTCACCTAAAAGGAGAGAGATGGGCCAAAATGGAAAATGTCCCCACTCAAAACTAATGCAAGTATGAATGAAATATGCCTAAATATAATGTCCTAATGCAATGAACTGATGAAAGATATTGATTGTTAATGCAAAATCTAAGAAATGCAAATTGTTTGAAAAAATAGTGTTGTATGCAAAATGACCTAAGAATGCAAACAAACAATAACATAAATGAAAGAGACTCAAGAAGTGCACTTGGAAACTAGAATGTGATGCAGAGAGGCTCTAGAATCTTGCATAATTTTTTGTTGAAGCCAATAGGGACACTTACACCAAGCTGGATGACTTAGTCCTGTTTCGAGGAGATTCTGTCGAAAAAAATTTCAGCCAAAAGGGTATCCATAAATACAAAAATCACTTTTCAGGCCTAGTAGTGGGACTAATTAGCCATTGATGGCGACTTAGTCCACCTTCAACTTTTGGGAATTTCGGGATAGGAATCTGTAGCTCTCGGTCTATACTTCTCTTCTTGATAGGTGTCTAGATATGATTCTGCAGAAATCGAGTTATAAGAGGTCTCCAAGCTTCTCTTAGGGATTTTGTTGACTTGAATGACTTTGATGGAATGATGACACCTTTTAACACCTTTCTCTTTAAAAAATCTGCATACAAGACTTGCAAAACACACATGCAAAGAGGGAGAAAAGGGTTAAGGGTTAGTGAATAGGGGTTTGCTTTGGTCAAATCCCAATTTGGTAATCAAACCCTTGAAAATGAAATGAAATAGAAAGAGAGAATGATGAATGGACAACATACAATGCTACAACTCACCAAACCATTGATGTATAAATTTGAAGATATGCAAGTAGATGCTCCACTGAAGACTTGATGATGCCTAGAATTCTTGAGAATAATGAATGTATGTATGCTAATGTATGAATAAATTATTGGAAATTCGAAGATGAAAAATGAGGGGAAAACCCTTTATTTATACTTGATTTTACAAAATTTCCTAAACATAACACATCACAGGTCGACCTTAAGGTTAAGAGAATAATATCCTACCAAAAATTTAAAGTAATTTTTATTTTTGTGCCCAATGGGACTAAGTCACCCCAGGTGGCGACTTGGTCCCACAAGGGAAATTTTACTAGGTGTCTAGAATTAAAGTGCATTAATTGACGTTTAACAGTATTATTCTCTGAAACACACTTAAGTAGGGTTGAAAAGTGTATTAAGGGTCCATTAAAACATAAGAAAGGATTACATTATTGATGAAAAGCCTAGAAAAGCATGATAGTTTGTTACAACTCTTTACAACACTTTGAAATAAGACTTGGTAAGTGATAAAAAGGAGTTATTTAGGTGAATTATAATGAAAAGGTACTAGAAAAGTGTGAAAGTGGGTTACAACACTTTTACAAGATATCATAGAATTCTTATTAATTCTCAAGGAATTGAGACCTAATGTGAATGTGTTGGCCACATTACAACATTAAATCAAGGTAAAATCAAGACAAAATCACCAGGAGGGCCTAAATATGAGAAAAAGTAGAAGGGTTACTTTTTTGTGTGTGCACATTTAGCCCCCACTTTAGTGAGAGGATGAACCTACTTCAAAATCACACTAAAGTATCTGAACATGCAATCAAGAGGGGTTTCAATGAACTAATTCTAGCAAGATGAGACAACAATGATCAAGAGGGATTATCAAGCCCCTAGGATGAAGATCCCATGGCAAACTAAACATGAGAACAAAGAAACACACATGAGAATGATGTAAATGAAGAGGAAGAAAAGGAAAAATATATTTAGATCAAGCTTCGATCATTTTTCCATCCTGTTGTGGATCAAATCTAGGTTGTTTGTCTGGAAAGAAAATGTATACTCACTCTAAGGTGATGGAACTCATGGCTGTCCACTGGGTGAGAAGGCCCAAGAGGTGAGAAACATACACTCATGGCTGGTATGCACTCACACAAATGCAGGTGGCTATGGGAAAAGTCGTGCCTCATAATGCGCTTCCTGCTCAACCATACCAAAGTTATACCTCCCGATAACTTTGATAAGGCACCACAAAATTAAATTAATTTTTGAGCTTCATGAGACAAGAAAAACTTCGTATGCTTGGAGCTCATGAATAAATGCAATGGTTCCACAGGCATGCAAGTTGTGTTATGCAAGGTAGCCATATAACAAATGAAAAATGAAACATGCAAAATATGTTCAAAAGAGTCTTGCTTAGTTCATGTCAAGTCTTTAACTTAGGGAAAATTGTGTCTAATGTCTCCAAGAGAGGATCGATCAAAGAATAGAAGATTCACAACTTAGGGGATGTCATGTGTTGCATCAAGCCACTAAGAGGAATGCAATATGCTAAGATAGATCACGCTCATGAAGGACATCACACCCAATGTCATCCAAAAAACAACAAACACATCATATGAAGTAACAAGGCTACACTAAGAACCAAGAAAAATAAAAAAGAAAATGAATAATGTCAATGTATTCCACCACTTTAAAGGAATTTTTGCACACTGTTTTGTGAGAAATTACTTTAAAGTAGCAAATGAAAAATGCAAAGAAAAAGAAGACATGAGAGCCAACTTGGAAAGCCCCTATGCCAAGTCATATTTTTCTGAGTAAGGCAATGTCGTGCAAAGAAAAGGAAGGGAAGGGGTTTCCCCCAAAAGGAAAATACCGAACACATAAGGAATCTATGGATTTTGGGTTAGTATGTTTGTTGCTACAATGTTTTGTTTAGAGAGCTCAAAATTGTCATCATCCCCCGAAATACATAGAACTGGAAGAATGACACAAAGAGAGTGAAAACAAAGGAAAAAAAATATCCATTTAGGTAAACATGGAAGAGACATAAGATCTCTCAATGCTTTGTGTCATCCTCAAAAGGAAAACACAAGCCAAATGAAAAAGAAAAGGAGAAAGAAAATGAATTTTTTTTTGGGTCAACATGAGAGAGACACGAATGTATCAATGCCTTACATCATCCCAGAAAGGAAAAAAAAAGAAAAGAAAAGGAAAAGAAAAAGAAAAGGGCCTTTTGGGTTGACATGAAAGAGACATGAACTATCTCAATGCCTTGCATCATCCCCAAAAGGAAAACACAAGAAAAGAAAAGGAAAAGAGAAAGAAAAGCGATGTATGACATATAAAATAATGAAGGTACAAATAGAGGAATGTCACAAATATAGGAAACATCAAACAACACATCACGAAGGAACATGTTACACACATGAAAATACATGAAAGAAAAAGAAAAAGAACATGTAAAAGACTAGTAAGGCCAATGCAAGTCAATCGTCGAGCAAGTCATCTGCTTCCTAGTCATGTTCATGATATGCCAAGGGAGGGAAACTAGCCAAAGGGACAAGAGAAAGTTCTGAACGAGGGGAAGCATTGGGTTCTACACTCTTTGTAAGAGATTTATCATTTAAGCTCATGGAAGAGGAAAATAATATATTCAGATCATTATGCACCTCTTTGTCTATTTTAGTGATCTCATCATCGTCATCCAGATTAATCACAACAAGAGGATGAATTATAATTTCCAATGAAGGGTGTACCTATTGTTGCATGTTTTTTGTATTGGAACATTTTGTTGTTGTGGTTGGGGAGGAGGGTCATCATGCATTACTTCTATCAAGTGCATATTTTGATTTTCTTTATTTTCTCTGTCTTGTAACTTGCGAGCAAGGGCATGATGTCTAAGCCTACGATCCCTAGCTCCTCTGTTTCTTTTGGTTTTATTGTCGAGTTGTGTTTGTGAAGGAGCAGGTTGATCAACCATAGGTTGTTTTTCTTCTCCAGGGGGAGGAACAAAAGGAATCATGGACGGTTGGTCATCCACTTTCTCTTTTGCTTTGTAAACTTGTTTTATACAACGAGGCATGATAGAGTTGTTATTATTATCTCATGGTCTCTTAGATGATGTCGGGGAGGTTTTAGGAGTTGGTTGAGCTTGGTTGGGTGGTTCTTGTTTAGGTTGAAGCATTGTTTCATCTAGGATAGGAATGTTAGAAGTGGACTGGGACATGTTGCGAAGAGACAATTCTACAATTTTCTTTGCTTTAAACTTTTGGTAGGAAATGAAAAATAATTCTTTGTGAGGTGTTATAGGTTCCATGGGCTTGGGCCAAAAGGCTTATAAGGAAAAGTTTCCTTTAGAAGACAATGGGTCGAAGCCGCTATGGTGAACAATGAATATTTCATTTTCAAAGGGAAATTTTAAGCATTTTTGTATGACTGAAGGGACAAATTTCATTGAGCAAATCCATGGGTGGCCTAGCCACAAACGAAATTGGTCTGATTGTGAGATGATGGAGAATGTAACATCTAATTTTTTTGGTCCTATTTGTAATGGAAGGATGATCAATCCTATCGTAGGGCAAAAAAAACCATTGTGTGTTTTGATCTATGATTTTGGTTCATCATAATCATCTTGATAAAGATCATGTAATACCAAAAATTCCTCAGTGATCACGTTCTCTCCACAAGCAAGATCTATAAGTATCCCATTAGTGGGATTGTCATAGATACGACCGGCTATGTAAAGAGGACCATCAGGGAGATTTTGAAGTATTTCCTTAGAGGAGAAAGTAATATCAAGAGATTTCTTAGGTTGGCCCTTACAAGGGATAACATCTATCACACCTACCATTTCATCCATACGATTAATAGTGTTATTATGTGGAATGTGATTAGGATGTTCAACATTTGTATCAACATTCATCACATCATTCTTTGGAGTTTCACTAGCTTTGACAAATGAAACATTATGTTTGGGCATTAGATCAGTCAAAATTTGCAAATTTTGATTTGGAGGGGCAAAATAATTATTTCTTTGATCATTAACACCTGCAATGGATAGACAACGAGAATCAATGAGGTCTTGCACAAGGTTTTTAATACACTTACAATTTTCTGTGTCATGACCATTTTTCTTATGATAATGGAAATAAGCATTGGATTTAAAGTTTGGAGGTAAAGGTTTAGTAGGATCGAGTGCTTTAACGGTAGGTAAGGTAATCATTTTTTGTTGCAAAATTTGGGACATTGTGTTATGAAGAGTGTCTAGTAAAGGTGTAAATTGTCATTTCAGATCTCCATAACTATAGGGAACTACGGTTTTAACAACTGCTACTTGGTTGTTGAGGGGGGTTAAACTATAAGAATCCTTTATTTTTCTTCCTAAATGGTTGAGAATTGTTTGGGTTGGCATGTTCAAAATTCTCAGCTCAACTAGAAGTAGACTTTGCATCGAGACTACTAACTGAATTGTGATAATCGCAAAGGGTGGTACACAAGTGCATGAAGAAATGAAATTTCATCATAGTGAGTTTGTCCTAAGGTTTGGTTTGCAAGTTTTTGATAAACATATTTTGAAGGTGTGGATCAATAATCTTGGCATCGATTTGAGAATAAAGCGATTAATAACATGAGATAAAATCAATTATCTTTTCTTCTTCGTGTTGCTTGCATCTCATCAAATTTTCCAAGGTATTCTTTGGAGTGATATGCACTTGGAAATTATTGATAAATGCATCAACTAGTTCATTGAATGACCAAATTGAATTGTTCGGTAAATATGAGAACCATTCCAAGGAAGTATCTTTTAGAGTTTGAGGAAACAATTTTGCTAGCATTTTATTATCAAGGACAAAGTCATTACATAAGGTGGTGTAAGCATTAACATGGTTATAAGGATCTCCATTCCCTCCATATATTTGAAATCTAGGCATCTCTATTCCTTGTGGCATCAGTGTTCGCAATATTTCCAAATATAGTGGATTGCTTCAAACATCTAGTAGGTGGATGGTCCATTTTGATTTTGGTTTATGGTGGATATTTTTTTTTGCATGGAGGAGACAGTTTGGAAAATTTGTGTTATGAGAGGTTCAATGTAAGTGGTATGAGGTGAATGGGAAAGTGGTGATGGAGTGTATGTAGTGGTAGGGAAAGTGAAGGGAATGCTTATATATGGTATGGTGGAAGAGGATAGAATATGTGATGCCACATAGGAATTAAGAATGCTAGCAGGAATATTCAAGGAAGGAATCACATTACTAACCTGTTGCATTGTTGTTGTGACTTGAGTGGTATAGGTAGGTATGGATGTTATTGTTAAGGGAGGAGTGTGAGGTCCTCCTTGGCTAGCCACATTTTTTGCTAGTTGAGATGTACTAGAGGTGGAAGGATCATGTTTTTGGTATATCTCAACTATATGTTTCATAATTTCCAAGCCTTCATCACATTCAAGCATGCGATGGATGTTTTCTATGGTGGGAATCATAGTGGTTGAAATGTTTTCAAGACACACTTGATGTTGAAGATGTGTTAAGTCCTCATGAATTTTAATGATTTTGTCTTGCGGAATGTGATCATTCTGTGTGTCAACTTGTAGGTTATTGGAAGGCAAAGGGTTTCTAAAGGTAGTATCCATGCCTAGTGTACTAGTTACAATACTAGGAGTGGAAGCTTTAAATAACCCAAGATCCACAATGAGTTTATTATCGTGGGATAACATGAGTGGGTATGTGTAGGATCATGATGGAAAAAATAGGCCCTTAAGTGGAAAAACATTTAGAAAAATCAAAGTTAGGCAACTTGACGTAAAAATTTGAATAAGTTATCTATATTATTTCAAAAATATGTAAGAATAGAATCTATAGCAAATTGAATGTACTTTCTAAACTACTAGGTCTTTTTAAAAATATATATATTTAGAAAAAATTTGAAATTTCAATGCAGTAGTATTTAAATTTCGGGGAAAAAATAAGTAGGTGTTTGTTGACCACCCTAACCAACATAAAATGATAATATTTTTATAAGATTTTAGAAATAAGTAGAGCAATCATGGGATGTGATGCATGTTTTTTTTAAATTTTTTCCAAGTAAATAATTAATTATGAATTTTTTATTACAAATTTTAAAAATATAAAAACTTCTGACCACCTTAACTTGGTCAAAACTTCATGAAATTTATTTTTTGTTTTTTTAATCCTATAGTATATGAAGCATAGAATGTGATGCATGTTTTGGATTCCAAAAATGTGATACCATTTGAAAGCTATAGATGTTTTTCAATCAGCCTATCAATCAAGACTTTAGTCATAATTCAAATAGAAAATGAATAATAATTATTGATTAAGTTCAAAGTAAAGCATAATTTATATTGTTGGAAAGCTAAGAATCTCCTTTAAAAACCCTTTTCATTTCATCAATTTTGGGTTAAAAAAAAGTCGTCAGCCACATCCCCTACAAATACCCATCATATTGCCACTTTTTGGCCCATCATGATCCTGCACATACACAAGTCTCAAACTTCTTCTCACTGAGGTATTAGGAATATGACACCAAACACTCATGCAAAAGTTTCTAAATGTGGGTGAATGCAAATGCAATGTAAACTAAGAATAATAAAATGAACTAAAATTCTGGAAAGAAATACAGAAATGCAATAAAATAAAATAGAAATGCAAAAAATGATCTAAAAATGATAGAAATTATAGTGTAGAATGTGCAAGTGGACTAAGTCACCCAGTGAGGCGAATTAGTCCTAGTAGTGATTTTTTTAAGAATTTTCAGAATTTTTAAATGGAATTTTATGATATTTAGATTTTCAAATGAAGATACAATATGAAAATATAGAAATTTGTGAATTTTTAATGAAATACAATGCAAAAATGTAAGCTATATGAGCTTTTCACTAATGCAAATTTTTTAAACCCTAGGATGCAAATTAAACAATGCAAAAGCTAATGCAATGTTGATGCAAGCTATTCCTAGTATGTAAATGCACTTGAAATCAAAAATAAAATGTTCTAAATTCAGGTTCACCAAAACATGGACAAAGATTTTGGCAACCTAAATGCTCTCTAGCACTTCTAGGGTTTTTCACCTAAAAGGAGAGAGATGGGCCAAAATGGACGATGTCCCCATTCAAAACTAATGCAAGTATGAATGAAATATTCCTAAATGTAATTTCTTAATGCAATAGACTGATAAAAGATATTGATTGTTAATGCAAAATCTAAAAAATGCAAATTGTTTGAAAACATGGTGTTGTATGTAAAATGACCTAAGAATGCAAACAAATAATAACAAAAATGAAAGAGACTAGGGAGGTGCACTTGGAAATTGGAATGTGATGTAGAGAGGCTCTAGAATCTTGCATAATTTTTTGTTCAAGCCAACTGGGACAATTACGCCAAGCTGGACGACTTAGTCCTGTTTCGAGGAGATTCTGTCAGAACAGGTTTAAGCCAAAATGGTATCCAGAAATGCAGAAATCACTTTTCAGGCCTAGTAGTGGGACTAATTCACCACTGATGGTGACTTAGTCCACCCTCATCTTTCAGGAATTTTGGGATAGGAATCTGTAGCTCTCAGTCTATACTTCTCTTCTTGACAGGTGTCTGGATCTGATTCTACAGAAATCGAGCTATAAGAGGTCTCCAAGCTTCTCTTAGCGATTTTTTTGACTTGAATGACTTTGATAGAATGTTGACACCTTTTAACACCTTTCTCTTTGACAAATCTACATACACAACCTACAAAACACGCATGCAAAGAGGGGGAAAAGGGTTAAGAGTTAGTGAATAAGGGATTTCCTTGGTTAAACCCCAATTTGGTAATCAAACCCTTGAAAATGAAATGAAATAGAAAGAGAGAATGTTGAATGTACAACATGCAATGCTACAACTCACCAAACTCTTGATGTAGAAATCTGAAGATATGCAAGTAGATGCTCCAATGAAGACTTGATGATGCCTAGAATGCTTGAGAATAATGAATGTATGAATAAATTATTGGAAATTAGAAGATGCAAAATGAGGGGAAAACCCTTTATTTATACTTGATTTTACAAAATTTCTCGAAAATAAAACATCACATGCCGACCTTAAGGTTAAGAGAATAATCTCTCGCCTGAAATTTAAAATAATTTTGAGTTTTGTGCCCAATGGGAATAAGTCACCCCAGGTGGCGACTTGGTCCCACTAGGGAAATTTTACTGGGTGTCAAGAATTAAAGTGCATTAATTGATGTTTGACAGGATTATTCTCTGAAACACACTTAAGTAGGGTCAAAAAGTGTATTAAGGGGCCATTTAAACATAAGAAAGGGTCACATTATTGATGACAAGCCTAGAAAAGCGTGAGAGTTTGTTACAACTCTTTACAACACTTTGAAATAAGACTTGGTAAGTGGTAAAAATGAGTTATTTAGGTGAATTATAATGAAAAGGTCCTAGAAAAGTGTGAAAGTGGGTTACAACACTTCACAACACTTTTAAAAGACATCATAGAATTCTCATTGATTCTCAAGGACCTGAGACCTAATGTCAATGTGTTGACCACATTACAAAATTAAATCAAGGAAAAATCAAGCCAAAATCACCAGGAGGGCCTAAATATGAGAAAAAGTAGAAGGGTTACTTTTTCCATGTCCACATGCCCTAAGTGGCGAATGAGTCCTGGAACTAATTTTTTTGAAATTTTTTAGAATTTTTAAAATGAATTTTATTCTTTTTATATTTTTTTGATGTGAATCATAGATTTTTTGCACCCTAATCCTTTCTAGCACTTTTAGGGTTTTTCACCTAAAAGGAGAAAGAAGAGGCAAAAGATCTAGCTAGGTTCACTCAAATTATGCAATGTATGATGTTATTTAGACTAAATAGAATAATCTGAATGCAACTAAATGAAATTTTTGAATGATTATGAATGTAAAGCCTAAGAATTATGCAATTTTGGAAAACACAATGATGTTTGCAAACATGAACTAAGATTGAACAAACGCAAAACAAAATAGAAAAAGGCTGATTTAGAGTACACCTGAGCAAAGAATGGAGAATCTGGAATATTCTGAATATTGTCTGAAATCACAAAAAATCACTAGTGAGACTCATTTTCCATTGATGGTGAATCAGTCCTACTTCTGATGAAAACTGTCAAAAACTGGTTTCTTATTATTGGGATCCATAATCTAACAAAATCTGGATTTCCAGCCTTAAGGTGCGACTCAATCGCCACTAATCAAAAATAAATCCACTCCCAAAATTATGAGAAATCAAGAGACAATTTTGCAACACTAGATCTGAGGTTGTCTACTTGTCAGGTTGACAAAGTTAATCCTACAGAAAATAGATAGAATATCTTCTCCAAGCTTGAAATAGGTTATGATTGACTTGAAAAACTTTGTTGAATTCTTGTCCACTTTTCAACACCTAAATGCTTGATAAATCTGCATACTCAACACATGCACAAAGGGGGAAAATGGTTAAGGGTTAGGGAAAAGGGATTTTCCTTGGTCAAATCCCACTTTGATAATCAAACCCTTAATAAAATGATGAAATGGAAGAGAATCATAAACAAATAACATGTAAATGTTATCAACTTACCAAACCCTTGTTGAAGAAAATCTGAAGATATATTAATGGCTTCCTTTGAATGCTTGATTGATGCTTGATTAAATGATGTGAAGTGCTCAAATGCTTTAATGATTACTTCAATTGCTTGAATGAGTTAGGAGATTGTTGGAGGATGCAAAATGAGGAGAAAATCATATATTTATACACTCTTGTTCCTTAGTAACCTGATGATACCTCATCACAGGCCGACATAAGGTGATTTTAAATAAAAACCTGAAAGAAAATTTGAAATATTTTGAATTTTGAGCCAAGAGGGACTCATTCGCCACCCATGGTGAATGGGTCCCACCTTGGACTTGAATGTGGATGTCAAGAATTAAGTCACATTTAATGTTGTTTGTCGGGTTTACATTCAAAAAAACACTTAATTAATCCTTATAAGGGCATAAAGGGGTCAAATAAAGTACAAGAAAGGTGTAAATAGTGAAGTTATGCCTAGAAAGGCATGAAATCTTGTTACAAGACTTTACAACACTTCAAAATAGGACTTGATAATGAATAAAAAGGTGATTTTTAGGTGAATTGTAATGAATAGAGTCTAGAAAAGTGTAGAAATGTTTTACAACACTTCAACACACCTTCACAAGATGTCATAATTTGAATTTTAAGGAACTAATGTGAATGTTTAAGCCACATTACAACATTAAATCAAAGAAAAATGGACCAAGAATCAAGAGGAAAGGCCTAAAATACCATGAAAATAACAAGGGACCACTTTTCTACGGTGCATTTAGCCCCCACTTTAGTGAGGATGAACTTGCTTCAAACTCACACTAAAGTAGCCATGAATATCGAGAGAGAGGTTCCAATGCACTTACATTAGCAAGATGGAATGACAACAATCAAGAGGGATGATCAAGCCCCTAGGATGAAGATCTCATAGAAAACTAAGCATAAGAACAAAGGAACACACATGATGATGAAAATGGAATGAAAGATTCGATCATTTGTCCAACTAGTTGTGGATTAGATCTAAGTTGTTTGTTTGAAAAATAAAATGCATACTCACTCTGGGGTGACAGAACTCATGGCAGTCCACCAGGTGAGAAAAATTAAAAAGGTGAAGTACATACACTAGTTGGTATGCACTCACAAACACAAAGGTGGCTATGGGGAAAGTCGTGCCTCTGAATGGGCTTCCCCCTCAACCATATCAAAGTTATACCTCTTGATAACTTTAACAAGGCACCACAAAGGAAAATGATGGTTCGTGCTTCATGAGACAAGAAAATCTTCGTATATTCTTAGAACTCATTAACAAAGATCAAGGTACCACAGGAATGCAAGCTGCATTATGCAAGGTGGCAAAAATGTAAAATGCAAAAAAGTAATATGTAAAAGAAAATGTAAAAACATAAAAAGGTGTTCAAAGGAGTCTTGTTAAGTTCATGCAAGGTCTATCACTTAGGGAACATTGTGTCTAATGTCTCCAAGAGAGGACCAATCAAAGAATAGAATATTCACAACTTAGGGGATGCAGTGTGTCACATCGAGCGACCAAGAGGAATGTAATATGCTAAGATAGATCACACTTATGAAGGACATCACACCCAATGTGATCCACAAAGTGACAAATGCATCATATGAAGTGACAAGGCTGCACTAAGAACCAAGAATGCAAATGGAATGATGCCAATGTATGCCCCCCAATTTAAAGGAATTTCTACACATTGTTCTGAGAGCAATTTTGTTAAAGTTATAAAAGAAATGCAAAAAGAAAAAAAGATATGAGAGCCAACTTGCAAAGCCCTATGCCAAGTCATATGTTTCTTAGTTAGGCTACATCATGTAAATGAAAAAGAAAACAAAAGAAAGGGATTTTCCCCCAGAAAGAAACATACCAAACACATAAGGGATCTATGGATTTGGGGTCAGTATGTTTGTTGCTGCAATTTTTTTATTAAAGAGCTCAAAACTATCACCATTCCCCAAAGCACATAGAACTAAAAGAAAAAAAAGTCTGTTTTGGGTCAACATGGAAGAGAAATTGCGGTCTCAACACTTTGCATCGTCCCCAAAAGGAAAACACAAGCGAAAAGAAAATGAAAAAGGAAAAAGAAAGAAAAAGCTTTTGGGTCAGCATGAAGGAGAAATTTCAGTCTCAATACCTTGTGTCATCCCCAAAAAGAAAAACACAAGAAAAGATAAGGTAAAAGGAAAAGGGACCAATTGGGTCAACATGGAAGAGACATAGGGTGTCTTAGCACTTTGCATCATCCCCAAAATGAGAACACAAAAAGAAAAAGAAAAAGGACCTTTTGAGTCAACATGGAAGAGACATTACGGTCTCAACGCTTTGCATCATCCCCAAATGGAGAACACAAAACAAAAAGAAAAATGAACTTTTAGGTCAACATGGAAGAGAAATAGGGTGTCTCTATTCTTTGCATCATCCCCAAAAGGAAAACAAAAAAAAAAGCGAACAAGGCGATGCACAACATATAGAAGAATATAGGTACGAATAGAAGAAGTGTACAAAGAGAGAGAACATCAAACACATGATACGGGGGAACTCGATACAGAAAAAAAAAAGAAAAATGAATATAAAATGCTAGTAAGGCGAACATGAGTCAACCATATAACAAGTCATCCACCTCCCAATAATGTTTAGTATATTGCAAGGGTGGTTGACTGTCCAAAGGAAGAATTGCAAGTGTTGAACTAGGAGATGTACTAGGTTCTTCAGTTCATGGATAAAGTTTATCATTTAAGCTCATAGTAGATGAAAATAATGATTTTAGATTGTTATGCACTTCTTCATCTATTTTTGTGATCTCCTCATCATCATCATCATCAAGGTTGATTATGGTGGGAGAACGAAGGGTAATCTCCAAGGAAGGATGTATCAAAAGTTGCAGTTGTTGGATCGGTTCATTTTGTTATGAGGGAAAGACTGTGCTAGCTTGTGGTGGGTCATGGGGAGGAGGGTGATCATCTATTGCTTTTGTCAAAGGTAGAGGTTTGTTTTCTTGATTATTTTCATTTTGCATTTGATGAGCAAGGAGACGATGATGACCATACGTTCCCTAGCATTGCGGTTTCATTTTTTTTATTTTGAAGTTGTTGAAGTGTAAGAGCAAGTTGATCCATCATAGGTTCCTTTTCTGTTGGAGGGGGAAGAACGAAAGAAACCAAAGAAAATGGGTCACACACTTTCTCTTTATCTTTAGACACTTGTTTAATATGAGGAGGTATGACAGGATTTGTTTCATTTTCTCTTGGTCATTTAAACGAGGAAGGGGAAGTGTTTATGGGTGGTTGTTCATGAGGTTGCATGGTTTGTTCAATGTTAGACTCAGACTAAAGCATGGTTTCATCTAGGATAGGAGGAGTGGAAGTGGATGGGGACATGTTACGAAGAGACAATTCTGCTATGCGTTTGGCTTTGAAATTTTGATATGCTATGAAAAAGAAATCCTTACGAGGGGTGATGGGCTCCATAGGTTCAGGCCAAAAATCCTCTAGGGAAAAATTACCTTTAGAAGATAATGGATTAAAGACACTATGGTTGATGGTAAATATTTCATTGCCATGTGGAAACTTCAAACATTTGTGAACAATTGAAGGAACCGCTTTCATCGAGCGAAGCCAAGAATGGCCTAGCCACAGACGAAATTGATTCGATTGTGGAATAATAGAAAATGTTACATCCAAAGTTTTGGGTCCCATTTGTAAGGGGAGTACAATTGATCCTATCATAGGGAATGTGAAACTAATATTCATTTTAATCCATGCAGTTGGTTTGTTATAATCATCTTGATACAACTCATGCAATACTAAAAAATTTATGTGATCACATTCTTGCCACAGGTAGGATCTATTAATATCCCATTGGTGGGCTTATCATAGATTCGACCGGCTATGTAGAGAGGACCATCAATAATTTTTTTAAGTATATATTTGGAAGAAAAAGTGATATCAATATTTTTGTTGGTTGGGCCCTTACAAGGGAAAAATTTTATCGTACCCACAAGTTTATCCATAGGATTAACTTGGGTAACATTTGGAGCTATATCATGTTATTCATTATTTGTATCAATTTTCATAACTTGAGGGTTTGAAGGTTCACTAGCCTTGACAAATGAAATATTGTGTTTAGGCATAGGGTTGGTAAAGATTTGTAAATTATAGTTAGGGGGTGCAATAGACTTATTGCCTTGATCATTGACACCTGCAATGGATAAATGACCAGAATCAACGAGGTCTTGAACTAGGTTTTTTAGATGCTTACATTGTTTGGTGTCATTTCCATTTTGGCAATGAAAATGACAATAAGCATGTGGTTTCAAGGTGGGTGGTAAAGGCTTATTGGTATTAAGTGGTTTAATGGTGGGTAAAGTGAGCATTTGTTGTTGAAGCAATTGGTTCATTGTATTGTGGAGGGTATTAGGTAAGGGAGTTCATTGTCTCTTCGATTCCCCATAGGTAAAGGGCATGATTGCTTTAAGAGTGGCCACTTGACTTGGAGCAGGTTGGGTTGGTTGCGGAGAAGGTGGATTGAATTGTAAGAAGCCTTGGTTTCATTTTCTAAATTTTTGCATGTTGTTTTGGTTATTTTGCTCAGTCTTCTGAGCTCGATTAGAAGTGGACTTTGAATCATAACTAGAAATCAGGTTGTGCATAAATGCATGAACGAAGGAAATTTCATCATAATTAGCTTATCTTGGAGGTGAGTGTGCAAGTTTTTGATAAAAATATTTTGTAGATGTGAATCAGGAATCTTGACATCAATTTGCACATATAATGACTGGTAACGAGAAATGAAGTCAATGACTTTTTCATCTGTGTTTTGTTTACATTGAATTAAATCAGCCATTGTTTTCTTAGGAGTCATATGGACTTGAAAATGACTTATAAAGGAATCCACAAGTTCATTGAACGATCGGATGGAATGATTGCGTAAGTTTGAAAACCACTCTAATGTAGTGTCTTTCAAAGTCCTAGGAAAAAGTTTGGCTAACAGCTTATCATCAAGAAAAAAGTCACTACACAAGGTTGTATAAGCATTCAGATGGTTGGTAGGGTCTCCTTTACCTCCGTATTTCTCAAACCTAGGCATTTCAATTCCTTGTGGCATCTGGGTGCATAATATTTCTAGGGATAATGGGCTACTACGAACATGGTATGTTGGTGAAGCACTTTGGCTTTGGCTAATGGTGGAGAGTTGTTGCATGGATGAAACTGTGTTAAAGAGTTGTGTTATGATGGGATCAGTGTAAGGGGTATGAGGTGGAAGGTAAAATGGAGATGGTGTGTATGTAATGTTGGGTGAAGTTAAAGGGACACTAAGAGGGGTGAAGGTGGAAGAATGAATATGTGATGCCACAAAAGAAGTAAGAATGCTAGTTGGAATTGCGAAAGAAGGAGTCACATGATTAACTTGTTACATAGTTGTTGTAACTTGAGGAGTGGTATAAGTTGGTATGGATGCTATGGTTGAAGGGGGAGGAATGTGAGATCCTCCTTGGCTTGCAACTATGTTTGCTGATTGGGATGTGGAAGGAGCATGTTTATTGTATATCTTGGAAATTCTCTTCATAACTTGTAAACCATCATCACTTTCAATCAAACGATGAAGGTTTTCTATTGCAAGTATGGTAGTGGTGGAAATATTTTCAAGAGATAAGTCTTGTTGTAAATGTGCAAAATCTTCATGAATACTAATGACTTTTTCTTGCAGAATGGAATTGTTTGTGTGCCAACATTCATTGGATGAAAAGGAGGAGGCATAGAAGTGGTAGTATCCATGCCTAATGCACCATTGTCCATACTAGGAGTAGGAGCTCTTGAGATCCCAAGGTCCACAATGAAAGTGCTATCATGGGAAGCCATGAATCTAGAACTTCATCTCACTAAAGTATTATCAATGGGGCACCAAACACTCATACAAGTACCACACAAGATAGGGTGAATGTAAATGGAATTTTTTCTAGGAGTGCACAATGCAAATAACATAAATTTTGCAAGGTGAAATAGAGAAATAACAACAGAGAACAGAAATGCAATAAATTCCTAGAAAGATGCCTGAAAATGCAGTCTAAAATGTGTAGGTGGATTGATTCGCCTAGGGTGGTGAATGAGTCCAAATATGAGAATTTTTTGTATTTTTTAGAAAATTTAAAATAATTGAAATGCTTTTCAGATGACAATGAATGATGCAGATGCAAGTTTTCAATTTTTCCAATGATATGATATGCAAGAATCAAATCTAAATGAGTCTTTCACTAATGCAATATGAGAAACCCTAGGATGCAAAAACAAATCAAAACCTAAATGAATGTTGATGCAAATGAAACCTAGGATGCAGTATGCAATTGAAATCAGAAATGTAAAGTTTCCAATATGCAGGTTCACCAAAATGAACCGTATATTTTTGGCACCCTAATCCTTTCTAGCACTTCTAGGGTTTTTCACCTAAAAGGAGAAAGAAGAGCCAAAATATCTAGCTAGGTTCACTCAAATTATGCAATGTATGATGTTATTTAGACTAAATGGAATAATATGAATGCAACTAAATGAAATTTTTGACTGATTATGAATATAAAAACTAAGATTCAGAGTGCACCTAAACAGAGAATAGAGAATCTAGAATATTCTGAATGTTGTCTGAGATCACAAAAAATCACTAGTGGGACTCATTCGCCACTGATGGCGAATCAGTCCTACTTCTGATGAAAATTGTCAAAAACTGGTTTCTAAGTGTCAAGTTTTGGAATTTGACAAAATATGGATTTCCAGCCTTAAGGTGGGACTCATTCGCCATTGATGGCAAATCAATCCACTCCCAAAATTTTGAGAAATCAGGGGACAATTCTACAACACCAAATCTGAGGTTGTCTGCTTGTCGGGTTGACAAAGTTAATCCTGCAGAAAACAGACATAATGTCTTCTCCAAGCTTGAAATAGGTTATGATTGACTTGAAACACTCTGTTGACTTCTTGTCCAATTTTCAACACCTAAATGCTTGATAAATATGCATACACAACACATGCACAAAGGGGGAAAATGATTAAGGGTTAGGGCAAAGGGATTTGCCTTGGTCAAATCCCACTTTGGTAATCAAACCCTTAATAAAATGATGAAATGGAAGAGAACGATAAACAAATAACATGTAAATGTTATCAACTTACCAAACCCTTGTTGAAGAAAATATGAAGATATATCAATGGCTGCCTTTGAATGCTTGATTGATGCTTGATTAGATGATGGAAATTTCTCAAATGCTTTAATGAATGCTTGGATTGCTTGAATGATTTAGGAGATTGTTGGAGGATGTAAAATGAGGATAAAATCATATATTTATACACACTTGTGCCTTAGTAACCCAATGATACCTCATCATAGGCCAACATAAGGCGATTTTAAATAAAAACCTGAAAGAAAATTTGAAATATTTTGAATTTTGAGCCAAGAGGGACTCATTCGCTACTTATGGCGAATGGGTCCCACCTTGGAATCAAATGTGGGTGTCAAGAATTAAGTCACATTTAATGTTGTTTGTCAGGTTTCCATTCAAAAATACATTGAATAAGCCTTATAAGGGCATAAAAGGGTCAAATAAAGCATAATAAAGGTGTAAATAGTTAAGTTATGCCTAGAAAAGTGTGAAATCTTGTTACAAGAATTTACAACACTTCAAAATAGGACTTGATAATGAATAAAAAGGTGATTTTTAAGTGAATTGTAATGAATAGAGTCTAGAAAAGTGTAGAAATATTTTACAACACTTCAACACACTTTCACAAGATGTCATAATTTGAATTTTAAGGACCTAATGTGAATGTTTAAGCCACAGTACAACATTAAATCAAAGTAAAATGGAGCAAGCATAAAGAGGAAAGGCCTAAAAGACCATGAAAATGTCAAAGGACCATTTTTCTAAGGTGCATGATGAAAATATGATGTGAAAATGTAGAATTTTAGCAATTTTTAATGAGATGAAGTGCAATAATGCAAGCTATATGAGCTTTTTACTAATGCAAATTTTGAAACCCTAAAATGCAAATTAAACAATGCAATGCAATGCAATGCTAATAGAAGCTAAATCTATAATGTAAACACACTCCAAATCATAAATATGATGCTCTAAATGCAGGTTCACCAAAATGAAACATATATTTTGTATGTGGGGCTCTCTTACACTTCTAGGGTTTTGAACCTAAAAGGAGAGATACAAAAATCTTAACGCTTCACTCAAGAAAAAACCCTTGAGATTTCAATGCAAAGGACATTGAAATCTGTCAAAGACGATTGTTCTAAAGGCTAAATGCTAATAAAAGGGGGTTCACCACTAAGTGTACTATGATATGCAAAAAGTCCTAGAAATACAAATAGATTGTAACAGAAAACTAGGAGATTTAAAGTGTGCACCTAGAAACTGGAGAAAGATGGTATAGACACATAAAAATGACCTAGGCTTGCAAGCTCTATTTTTACCACTTTCATCCTAGCATAATTAAAATATTTAATTATGTCCTTTGTCCACTTTCGACTATTAATTAAATAATTCATAATTGTTTAATTAATTCATGTCTTTTTATTCTTCTTGATTATTAAATAAATAAATTCTATTTTATTTATTTAATACGTGACTAATTGTCTAAAGTCTTTGCATAATTAAATAAATTTCTTAATTTATTTAATTATTCTTGTCCATCAATTTCTGCTTGATTATTTAAATCTAGATAAACTTTATTTATTTATTTAAATATGTCACTAATTCTTAAAAATCCCGTTATCATTAAATAAATTCTTTAATTTATTTAATTATTATCCACCTTGAATTTTTCTAATTTTAAATAAAGTTGTTTATTTAAAATTGTCCATTTCCTATTTCTTGGCTTTTTCCAATTTAAATAAAATTATTTATTTAAATTTTCCCACCTTTTAATTTCCTCCAAGTAAATAATTAAATTAATTATTTACCGTCACATGATTTTTCCCTTTTTGAATTAAATTTATTTTTAATTCAAGATAATCTTCTTCCTCCAAAAAATCAAGTATTTTCTAAAATTATTGGATTTTCCAAATCTTTCTCTTCCTGTCCAATCTTTATCTCCTTGTCACATTTATTTTCAACTGTTAATTTTATTTTCTCAAATTGCATCTTGGCCGCTCATTTCAAATCTTTTCCCTAGCCCTAATTGTGGGTTGTCATAATGAATCTTGTCCATTGATTCTAGGGATTTGTGAGTCTTTAATCTTGGTCGTTCATTCAAAATTGCATTTTCTATAAAATGGCAATTTTGATCTCATTTTGGTCACTTCATCTTTTGCAAACTTCATCTCTTGCAACCTTATGCTCTTGCAATCTTAGGCATTTCTTGTCATTCTTGTCATAGGCTTTCTTTCATTTGGCATTTGGCATAATTTAGTCATAGATTATAGTTGCATGCTTGCATATTAGTGCATCTTTATATCCAAATTTTTGCTTAGGGCTTGTCATAGACATTAGTTTGCTCACATAAAATCTAAGGGAAATACCATATTTCCAGCAAGTTAAGAAGGTGTAATGAAGATCATCCATGGAGATTGAAGACACTTGGTGAGCTTGTTCCCTTTTGTTTTTTTCATTTATTTTCCCTTGCACTTCATTACTTTCTTTGGGTTTTGTTTTTATGATCTAATCATGCTAACATTAGGAAAATTCCCATTGATACATTGGTGAACCCAACATTTTTCTTGTAGATTTCCATACGGTTTTCAGTATTTTCTATTGTTTTTCAAGGTATAGGTATGGAACACCTCATTTGCTTCTTTTCAAGCTGCATTTTCTGCATCGTGACAGATTCATAGTTTCAAACAACACGTTTGGTCTGTTGCACTGCATACACGTGCTAGAATGTCGCATTTTCCAAGACACGACACATTAGCTTCCTTGAACGACACATCTAAGATTTGTGACACATTTGCTTGCAGGTTAAGCTTATGTCTGACAGATTCCAGAGTACAGACCCACAACACATTCACTTTGCATTGTGAGGCATTTGTCTGGTATATTTTTCTTTCGGGTTTTTCTAATTTTTTCCAAATTTTCATTTTTCCTTTCAA
Source organism: Sequoia sempervirens (assembly GCA_007258455.2). Lineage (NCBI taxonomy): Eukaryota > Viridiplantae > Streptophyta > Pinopsida > Cupressales > Cupressaceae > Sequoia > Sequoia sempervirens. Next base: position 4,060,666 of record VDFB02000010.1, on the reverse strand, counting down.
AGTAGCTTATGGTTTTGGGGTTATTAATATTCTGGTAATCAACTTGTGGCGAGGAATCTAACATTGTTTTATGGATTCTTTTATAACATTCCTAATTTCCTTAAGGCAACAAACAACAATCTTGCATTTACATTCATTGGTTAAAAATTTACTTTCATTTTCATGACATTGGGTTAAAATGAACACAAGCATGTATTAAAACTCATACGTTTAAAATAAACATGCATTCTCACAACATGAGTTTAAAATTAACTTTGTCTTTCACATTTCATGTTAAACTTTTAAAAAAAAAGAACAAAGTGTCTTGTGTGTCCTCCTCACATTATCATTTGGTAATTAAAATTCACAAGTGTCTTCAAATTTTGTCTCCTTGATTCAATAATTGAAGTATCCTCTCCCCTTGCACACTTGTGTGATCATGGGTGCAAGAGAAACAATTATTGACTCTAGATCTTAGGCCTTCCTTAGTGGGAAAAAGTACTCATCCCAAGGTGACTCAGACTGGCAACGAAGATCTTTGGCTGAGCTACCCCCGACCGGTATATAAATGTGAATCCTAATGGAAAACTTAGGATTATGAGTGCGGATGTGTCACATGGACAAAGTAGAATTCCCCAAAACCCTATTGAGCATAACCTCTTTAGGATGGAATTCCTCCTTTAACAGAGCTTAATCTTTTCCCCATGTGTGGCCACTCAAATAGGGGTCCCTTACTAAACACCTTTGTGTAGTAGCCAAAATCCTTCTATTTTCTAGCGCAGCAACGGGCGTTGTGAAGGCATCCACATCTTCGCAGTTTTTAGTAGAGGTGATCAGTCTACCATGGGATTTTGATGGGGGCTAGAAGCTTGGTTCAGCTGAGAAGAGAGTGCATTGTAAGGGGGAGCCCATTCATCCAAGCTTCTAGATTCACATGCTGTGAATATGCGGCTGGGGAAACCCACGTGGAATCTAGTGAATATTGTCCTGGCCTAACCTAGGATTGTGCTTGTCCTTATTGTGTTTGTATTCAAAGAAAAAATATTGTGTTTTCCAAGTTTTTTTTCTAAAACATTCAAACAAGCACTCTTCAAAAATATGGAAACACACTTTCAACTTGACACAACTTCAAAATTTAGTCAAAATTGCAAACAAGTTTCTTCCTGCAACGCACTTGCTCCCCTTTGCAATTCATTTGATCTATTGAAATGAATTTTTAGTTTCCTGTGCCGCATTCACTCTATTGCAACACATTGATGCTTCTTGAATCACATTTGCTTGGCTGAACCGCATTTGAACATTTGTTGAATCACATTGCCATAGCTCATTTTTTCTTTTAGTGACACATATGTTTTCCTGCGCCATATTTGTCATTTCTTGAAATGCAATCACTCTACTATGCCACATTTTCCATTTTCTAAAATGCATCTGCCTATGTTAAACCACATTTTCTTAACAAAACTGGTGTAGGAGCACCTGGCAAAGGACTATTTTGTTTTTGAGTTCTTAAATTTTGTGGTGCTATCATAAGGTCATGTTGACCATTATTTTAGGTGCTTAGGGTGTTTTTGAACTTTGGGAAAGAAGGTGACAAGTATTAAATAATTTTACAACATCATATTGCTAGGTTGGCAAAAATTGTTAAATGTCTGAAAACACAGCGGGTTTTACAAAATTTGTTTTTAGGTCATTTAAGCCTCGACCCAAGTACCTAAATTGTTGTGGAGGAATATTTAAGGCATACCACGACCTTTTTGGTTGGTTAGAAGTTTTCTGTACAGACTCTTTTTCCAGAAATTGAAGAAAACAATGTTCTTGTCTTATTTTCTATTTTTTTTTGTTCTTGTTTGCGTAACAGCAGCTAAATGAATTAAAAGAGGAATTTTATAGGTTTTTTTAGCATGTAGAGAGGCCTCTAGAATTTTTTTTTGACACATTTGATAGCTGTTCCATCATTTCATCCATTCTTGTAAATTCTGTGTTTTATTTCCTTATTTCTGTTTTGATTGGAATTGTGTAAAAATGGAGATCTAGGCTGCATTCCCTCCATACCAGGAAGTATGGAATTGTTGGGAACATGGTCAGGCTCCATCTCTATAAATATTTTAGTGGTAGGTGTTAGGTTTTCTTTGGTTGCAGGAGCTATGAGAAAAGCCTTGCCCTAGGCGAGCCAGTGAGGACCCGGCTAGGAAAGGCTGCAAAACAACGTTGATAACTTGTAGGGGAGAAAAGATTTTCAAAAAATTATTTTTGGAGAATTTAGGGGAAGGTCTTGGCCACATATGGTGCCAAGGAGGAGAGCCCAGCAATCCGTTTAGGAGGATAACCTTTCACCAGTCCTAAAACTGGTTCTGGACAGTTATAAGCCCTAGTTTTCTGGGCAGAGTTTGCATGAGGGCAGAGTACAGCCTGGACAGAGCCAAGACCCTAGAAATATTGAAGGTGTAGGTAGGGAAAACACATTTCCTAAGCCAAGAACCACATTTCTTTGGTGGGTTTAGGAGGGAAAAGCAATTTACCCCTGTTCAGAGACCAAATAGTGGTTCAAGGGTCAAACCTATGGAATAGGCTTCATGCAAGTGTTGGTAAGATGGAGTCTAAGTGAAGTTTCAGGAACCCTAGGAGGTTGTTTTGGAGCTTTGAAAAACATTCCCTCACCCCTGCAAGATTCATTCATGTATTGAGGGAGGATTAGTCTTTTGGATGCATAAAAGGCTAAGGAAGAAAGGAGTCATAGCACAAAGATTTGACTTGGTAGTTGCAAACTTGAAAAGGTAGTGAGATTGGCAGGAGAACCAGGGGAACTTAGAAAAGGTAGAGTTCCTATAGGTTAGGGTGGAAAAGAAATTTCACCAAGGAGGTCTATGACAAGGCCTAGTGCAGGAATTTGTGATTGTTTCCTGCAGCACCTGAAAACAGTGTGACTGATTCCTGCAGCTTCCAGGAATCTGTGATTGCTTCCTGCATCCTCCCTATCAGATTGGTATCAGAGCAAGAAAAAGATTTGGGAAAGAGGAATATATGTCAGAGGTGGAGTCAAGTGAAGCTCCTGTCATGGTGACAAATGCACAATTAGCCAAGATGGTTGAAGAACAAGAAGAGGACAATAAGTCTTTAAAAGAAAGAATAGAGCAACTTGAGGAAGCATTGAACAAGGTGAAGTTGGAAGGTAAGGTACCAAAAGAAGAAGAGGTTCCAAAGGAAGACAAGGTCCCTGAACCTGACCCCATTTTGGAGGAGGAGCCTTTCTTGAAGGCATTGAAAGCCCTGAGTGGAAAAGGACTTGAGGGCATTCCACTGTTCAGTGGAAAGATGGATCCTGATTTGGTCATGGATTGGATAGAAGGCATGGAGAATCACTTTGAGTGTGATGGAGTAACTGAAGCACATAAGGTGAAGGTATCTAAATCAAGGTTGAGAGGATCAGCCTTGACATGGTGGAAATTTGTTCAGATAGAAAGGGAAAAAGAAGGTAAGCAGCCCATTTCAACTTGGAAAGGAATGGTTGCTAAGGTAAAGGAAGCATATATGCCAGATGATTATGAGATCCAACTTCACAAGAAGAGGAAAGGTCAAAGGAAAAAAGACCAATATGTCAACACCTATACTGAAGAGTTTCAGAAGCTTTGTTTGAGATCTAATGTGACAGAGGATGAGAGCCTGAAAGTGGCTAGGTACCTTAATGGTTTAAAATGGAACATTCAGGAAGAGATGGCTCTTTTGAGTCCCAAGATAGTCCACCAATGTTATCAGCTGGCTATAAAGATTGAAGAGAGGAATAAAAGAAAGCATGATCACTCCTCTAAGGGCAGAGGCAAAGGTAGAGATCAAAGAGGACAGCGTGGAGGTTACCAAGGTAGAGGTAATGATCAAAGGAACCAAGGTGAATCCAAGCTTACCGAGCATGGAGGTGAAACATATTCAAGAGGAGGATTTAATAGAGGAAGAGGACCTTAAGGAGGTTCAAACAGAGGAAGAGGAGCAGGTAGAAGTAACTCTTACTTTGCCACCATGAAATGCTATCACTACAATTAGCTAGGTCATCCAACTTATAGATGCCCGGAGAAAGCTTCTTCATCAAGCAATGAAAAGAGAGTGGCCTATGCACAAGAGGACACCATGAGTGTCAAATCACCTGAGATCAGTCAAATAGAATCATAAGTAGGTGAAAATTTGATGTTTAATAGAGTGTTGATCAGACAACCGGTCAAGGAAGAACCCAAGCAAAGGAGAGCTTTGTTTAGAGCAAGGTGCAAGATATTGGGAAAGGTATGCAAGGTCATTATAGATTCTTGTTCTATAGATAATATCATCTCTGAGGAGGCAGTAACTAAGTTAAAATTGTAGAAGGTACCTCATACCAATCCTTACAAAGTCACATGGCTGAATAAAGGGCAGAGTGTTTTGGTGAATGAGTAGGTCACAGTAGAATTTTCAATTGGTGGCTATAAAGACAAGCTAGTTTGTGATGTACTACCCATGGATGCATGCCATCTTCTTCTTGGTAGGCCATGGAAATATGACAGAGGTTCTATATATCATGGGAAGGAGAACACCATTGAATTTAAGAAGGATGGAAGAACCTTCAAGCTGCAGTCATTGACATAGGAAGATGAGGGGCATTCAAAGGTTCCTAATATCATGTTGAGCAGTGGCAAGGAGTTCATCAAGGATATACACCAAGGGAATGAAGGTTATGTGGTCCTAATGCAGTCCAAAGAGGAAGAAAAGGCTGAAAGGATAGTATTACCAGTAGCAATCCAAAACTTGCTTGACAAATACAAGAGCATAGTGAGTGATGGAACACCAACAACTCTACCACCCAAGAGAGAAATAAGTCATCAAATTGACTTCATACATGGAACCTCATTGCCTAACAAAGCAGCATACAAACTTACACTTGAGCAGAATCAAGAGGTGGCTAGGCAAGTGGAAGAATTGTTGAATCAAGGTCTGATTCAAAAGAGCATCAGCCCTTGTGCAGTCCCAGTTGTTTTGGCAACAAAAAAAAGGAGGTAAGTGGAGACTTTGTACTGATTCTAGAGCAATTAACAGGATCACCATTAGGTATAGATTCCCAATACCTAGAATTGAAGATTTAATGGATTGCCTTGGAGGAGCACAGTATTACACCAAGCTAGATCTTAAGAGTGGGTATCATCAAATCAGAATTAAGGAGGGTGATGAATGGAAGACAACTTTTAAGACAAATGATGGCTTGTATGAGTGGAAAGTGATGCCATTTGGCCTCTCAAATGCCCCTAGCACGTTCATGAGACTAATGAATGAGGTGCTTAAGGATTTCACAGGAATTTTTGTGGTAGTCTACTTGGATGACATACTGATTTTTAGTAAGATAGCAGAAGAAAATTTGAAGCATGTGAAGATGGTTCTAAAAAGGTTGCAAGAAGAACAATTGTCAATCAACCTCAAGAAGTGTGAGTTCTTCAAACAAGAACTTGTGTATCTAGGCTTTGTAGTATCCCAAGTAATGTTCAAGATGGATCCAAGGAAGGTGGAAGCCATCCTAAACTGGCCCACACCAACCACATCAACAGAGGTAAGGAGTTTTCATGGTTTAGCTCAGTTTTATAGAAAATTCATCAGGAATTTTAGTGGTATATGTGCACCAGTGCTAGATACTATTAAAGGTGGTCTAAAATCAAAGTTTAAATGGACACAAGAAGCTGATAAAGGGTTTGAAAAGATGAAACAAGAGGTAGCAACCCAACCTATACTTTTGTTGCCTAGTTTTGATAAGTTATTCACAGTTGAGTGTGATGCAAGTGGAGTAGCAGTAGGAGGAGTACTTAGTCAAGAAGGTAGGCATGTAGCCTTCTTTAGTGAAAATCTCAATGAATCCAAGCAAAATTACTCTACCTATGATCTAGAATTATATGCTTTAGTGCAATCCCTTAGGAAGTGGAGGCATTATTTGTTACCCAAAGAGTTTGTGGTTTTCACAGATAACTAGGCACTTAGTTACATCAATACCCAAGAGAAGCTGAGTAATAGACACTTGAAATGGATGGAATACATCCAAGCCTTTACATTTACCATTAAGCACAAGAAGGGACAACAAAACAAAGTGGCAGATGCATTAAGTAGGAGAATGTTGACAGTCCAAGAGATACAGCTGAAAAGCATTGGATTGGAGAGTTTTAAAGACCTCTATGGTGAAGATGAAGACTTCTCAGAAGCTTATAAGGTATGTTCAGATTTTGAAAATCATTTTCATAGTCAATATGCTGAGTATACACTACAAAATGGACTGTTATTTAAGGGTAACCAGTTATGTGTTCCAAGAGGATCAATGAGGGAAAATCTGATCCAAGAGAAACGCAATGGCGTCTTAGTGGGCATTTTGGTATTAAAAAAACTTTAGAGCTAGTTCAAAGGTTCTATTATTGGCCTAAGTTAGCAAGAGATGTCAAAAAATATGTGGAACAGTGTGTTGTTTGCATGAAAGCCAAAGGGGGAGCTAGCAATGCTGGTTTGTATCGGCCCCTGCCTATTCCTAATAGACCATGGGAGTGTGTGAGCATGGATTTTGTGGTAGGTCTTCCTAAGACCAAAACTGGTTTTGATAGTATTTATGTAGTTGTGGACAGATTTAGCAAGATGAGTCACTTTATTCCATGCAAGACTACACATGATGCAAGTTACATAGCCCATCTTTTCTTCAGGGAAGTTGTAAGAATCCATGGATTGCCATTGAGCATTGTATCAGACAGGGATGTGAAGTTCATGAGTCATTTTTGGAAGACTCTATGGAGCAGATTGGGAACAAATCTTTCATTTGGATCAGCTTACCATCCTTAGACCGATGGTTAAACAGAGGTGGTTAATAGAGTGCTAGGTAATCTTCTGAGGTGCTTGACTAAAGAATATGGACAGACATGGGATATGGTAATTTCTCAAGTTGAATATTCTTATAATGACAGTGTAAATAGAACTACAGGAAAAAGTCCTTTTGAGGTTGTGTATGGAATGCACCCAAGGGGTATTTGTGAGCTCAGAGATCTTGGATCTATGGAGCATAGGAGTGGACATGCTGAAGAATTCACTCAGACCATGAAATAGATTCATGAGCAGGTTAAGAAAACAGTTACAACAGCAACTCAAAAGTTGAAGGAGAATGATGATTTGTCAAGGAAGGATGTACAATTTGTAGTTGGAAACTATGTTATGGTCCACCTCAATAAATCTAGATTGCAGAAGGGAATAGCAACCAAGTTACAGATGAAAAGAGTGGTTCCATGCAAGGTATTGGCCAAATATGGCAAGAATGCATACAAGGTGGAGTTACCATCAGATTTGGGCATCTCTCCAGTGTTCAATGTAACTGACTTGATCAAGAACAAGGGATCAGTAAAGGATGTGGATCAGAATATTCAGGAATTTCTCAAGGACATCAAAAATGTACCCATCCCTCGTCAAGACAAGCTCCAGGTAGAGAAGATCTTGGAGTCAAGAGTGAAAAAGACTACAAGGCACAAGGTGTATATGGAGCATCTTGTAAAATGGAACGATAAGCATGAATCTAAAGCTACCTGGGTAGAAGAAGCAGATTTTAAGAAGCAAGATATTGAAAAATCTTTGATCTCTCCTAAAGTTCCTTAGTTGTTTGAGCTGAGAGGGGGAGAATGGTGCAGGAACACCTAGCAAAGGACTATTTTCTTTTTGAGTTCTTAAATTTTGTGGTGCTATCATAAGGTCATGTTGACCATTATTTTAGGTGCTTAGGGTGTTTTTGAACTTTTGGAAAGAAGGTGACAAGTATTAAATAATTTTACAACATCATATTGCTAGGTTGGCAAAAATTGTTAAATGTCTGAAAACACAGCGGGTTTTAAAAAATTTGTTTTTAGGTCATTTAAGCCTCGACCCAAGTACCTAAATTGTTGTGGAGGCATATTTAAGGCATACTACGACCTTTTTGGTTGGTTAGAAGTTTTCTGTATGGACTATTTTTCCAGAAATTGAAGAAAGCAGCGTTCTTGTCTTATTTTCTATATTTTTCTGTTCTTGTTTGCGTAACAGCAGCTAAATGAATTAAAAGAGGCATTTTATAGGTTTTTTTAGCATGTAGAGAGGCCTCTAGAAGCTTTTTTTTGCACATTTAATAGCTGTTCCCTCGTTTCATCCATTCTTGTAAATTCTGTGTTTTATTTCCTTATTTCTATTTTGACTGGAACTGTGTAAAAATGGAGTTCTAGGCTACATTCCCTCCATACCAGGAAGTATGGAATTGTTGGGAACGTGGTCAGGCTCCATCTCTGTACATATTTTAGTGGTAGGTGTTAGGTTTTCTTTGGTTGCAGGAGCTATGAGAAAAGCCTTGCCCTAGGCGAGCCAGTGAGGACCCGGCTAGGAAAGGCTGCAAAACAGCATTGATAACTTGCAGGGGAGAAAAGATTTTTGAAAAATTATTTTTGGAGAATTTAGGGGAAGGTCTTGGCCACATATGGTTCCAAGGAGGAGATCCCAGCAATCCATTTAGGAGAACTTTTCACTAGTCCTAAAACTGGTTCTAGACAGTTAGAAGCCCTAGTTTTCTGGGCAGAGTTTGCATGAGGGCAGAGTACGGCCTGGAAAGAGCCAAGAATCTAGAAATATTGGAGGTGTAGGTAGGGGAAACAAATTTCCTAAGCCAAGAACCACATTTCTTTGGTGGGTTTAGGAGGGAAAAGAAATTTACCCCTGTTCAGAGACCAAATAGTGGCTCAAGGGTCAAACCTATGGAATAGGCTTCATGCAAGTGTTGGTAAGATGGAGTCTAAGTGAAGTTTCAAGAACCCTAGGAGGTTGTTTTGGAGCTTTGAAAAACATTCCCTCACCCCTGCAAGATTCATTCATGTATTGAGGGAGGATTAGTCTTTTGGATGCATAAAAGGCTAAGGAAGAAAGGAGTCATAGCATAAAGATTTGGCTTGGTAGTTGCAAACTTGACAAGGTAGTGAGATTGGCAGGAGAACCAGGGGAAATTAGAAAAGGTAGAGTTCCTATAGGTTAGGGTGGAATAGAAATTTCACCAAGGAGGTCTATGACAAGGCCTAGTGCAAGAATCTGTGATTGCTTCCTGTAGCACCTAAAAATAGTGTGACTAATTCCTGTAGCTTCCAGGAATCTGTGATTACTTCCTGTAGCCTCCCTATCAAAAACATTGCATCTTCTTGTCTAAGTCACCTTTTTTTTTGAAAAACCACATTCGCTGAACTTGCAACACATTTACTAAACTGTGATGCATCTGTGACCTTAAACACCACATTCATTTGACTAAAACAAAAACTCTATCACAAACCAGAAACTGAATTAAAATCTGTTCAAACTGTCATCAAACATCTTTTTTTAGAGGATCCTATCAAAAACCAAATCAAAAATTTCTCAAATTTGTCCCCATTTTCATTCATTAGTTTGCATTTACTCATAGGTTCATACTTGCAAAATTTAGTTTCATCCTTAGACTTCATCTTCATTTTCAGTCATAAACCAATCCTTGCATCCTCATTTCATTTTCAGATTTTGGATTAGGAAACCTTACCTCACTTAGCAAAATATTTTCCTTCAAGAGTAGGCGTACCATTGGATTTTTTCATCATTATCTTCTTTAGTCATTGTCCTTTTTGTGAGACCTTTCCAACTCATAAGACATGTTAGGAAACCTCACATAGTCATCTTGTCATTGTTCTTTAGTCCTTTAAACAAGTCCTTCGATACTCCAAAATTGAAACATAGATCAAGCTTAGGGTGGTTGAGTAGATCCTTTTTCCAAATCAATTAGACCTTTGCATTCAAGTCATCTTAGTCCTCATTTTGCATACCTTATTCCAAAAATACCAAAAAAAATAGTGTCATAACTTGTCATCTCAATCTTCATTATCCTTTGGCATTTGTCATTTCCTTTGTTATCCAAAAATCCAAAAACATAGTTTGCATTGGCATATTTCATTTTCATCCCTTATTATCAAAGATACAAAAAACATAGTGTCATTTAGGTATCATTTTCCATCCTCTTCCTAATTTGAAGCAATTACTTATATGGCTAAGACTAGGTTCCAAAGAAAGAGAAAACAGATGGCTAATTTTGGACAAGACAACAACACTTATATCTTTTCCAACGACATGAATCAAGAGACATATTTCATCGATCCTTTCAGCAACATGACCTTTCCATCTTTGTCACATAATCTCTTTGAATCATTCATACGTAGGGATGAATATGGACAAGTATCTAAGGAAGACATAGAAACCACAACTCAAAATATGGAAGGAACTTCCTTTGTGGAAGAAATGGTCTTACACAATAGAGACAGATATTTGGCCATACTTCTAAGTCAAGGAGCTAAATTACCACGTGGCTTTGACATTACTACTTTGAGACCAACATCACCTGATCATAATGCCAACAATCCAAACAATAATTTGTCCAACATTAGTCAACCTCAAAACAACACAAACACTGCCTTTGTTGGTGCCACATCACAAATTGCTACAAGTACCATTAATGGTACCTCCCATGACACATCTAATCAAAACAATTCCAATACAATTAATTCAAAATCCGTCAGAGGAACACCAACTATGTCACAAGCCATGTGACAATCAATGCCAACAATTCCAACAATATTGTCACAATCAGTTGGAGCCACCTTTGGGTCCTCATCAATGTGGACAAGCTATTCAAATCCTCTATTTGCAAATTCATCTAATGTCATGGGTGCATCCTCATCAAATCCTCTCATTGGTACCTCATTCAATTCCTTGGGAGGAAATAAACGACATGCCTTTATTCAAGGACCACAACCAAATGTTAACACATCGACATATTTTAATACCAATACTTCCCAAGGGAAAAACATGAACATTCCCCATGGACAATTTCAACAATTTGGACAAGGCAATCAGAATACACAACATATGGCATCATTTGGACACCAAAATATTCATGGTCAACATATTCCCCAAATTTTCACTCAAATGGCTAATCAACATATTCTGACATATTCATCACATATTCACACCCATCAACAAGTCCCTAATCAAAACTTTCAATATCAACAACATGCAAAGCAAAACACACCGTACATCTCACAACAACACATCCCACAAAAAAACACCAACATCTCTTCACAACAAATTGGGCCCCATGGTGTACCAATCAGTCCCATGTGTGATGCAACAAATATTCCTATAATTGATGCCTTGACAACTCAAGTGGCTCAACTACAAAAGACTATAGAAAACATGCAAATGTCTGACAAGAAGTCACACATGTCATATGACATATGCGTATATCCTTTTGACATAAATTTATACATGCCACCATTCCCTCATGGGTATGTGGCATCAAACTGTACCTAATACAAGGGCAAGATGAATCCTATTGAACATATTCGATAATTCATGACCAACTGTATGGAAATTTCCTACAAACACACTTGATGAGACTCTTCTCTAAGAGTCTTTCAGGGCCTGCACTTGAATGGTTCTCCACTCTAAAAGGGATAAAAACATGGGATGAACTTAAAGACAAATTCATCAAAAATTATGTGTACAATATTGACATGGACACCTCCATCACTAGCTTATGCACTCTTACACAAGAAGATGCTGGTGAAACTTTCATCCAATTCTTCCAAATATGGAGAAGTCTAGCAAGCTGTTGCCACATTGACATACCCGAGAAAGAAAAGGTTGACATGTTTGTTCAAACACTCCTAGGCCCATTGAAATACGGATTGCAAGTTCATTGCTACACAACCTTCACAGACCTAGTCGAAAAGGGGATCCAGGTTGAGAAAGCTCTCATTGCTAAAGGAGAACTAAAATATGGCCCAAAGAACAAAAATTCCAACCCACCGTCAGACAAGAGAACATACTGGGTTAAGAACAAACACGTAACAAATGATGGTATTGTTGACACTAAGGCGGTTAATACAATAGGTCCTATACTTACTCTTAAAGGAGTTCAACTGCAAAACACATAGATAATCACACAGACACCCGCTGCTAATTCCATTCAAAATTATCAAAACAATCAAAATCAAAGGCATCCTCATCAAACTAGACAATTCCCAAGAAGCCACACATATAACCCTTTAGGTGAGCCAATCAAAGACATCCTTAAGAAGCTCCTTCAAGACGGTATCATTACACTAGAAGACCCTAAACCATATGACCTAGGACAATTTAAGCCATCATGGTGGGATGGAAATGCTTTCTGTGATTACCATCGGGCTAAAGGACATAAAACCTCTTCTTGTCAACAATTAAAGAATTTGGTCCAAGACCTTATTGAAAATCACACAATTGAAGTGGGTGGGCCACAATTTGCATCAAATGCAGACCATACTATTCACAAGAACCCACTACAAGACCATGGTTCAAATAAAGCCTCAATGTCAGGTCCTAAGACAAATAATAATCAAGCTAATTACGCTCATGCCACATATGACTATTTCAGAGGACCTATTATTAACCACATCTAAACTAATGATGAATATGTCAATACCATCACTGTCAAAAGAGCACCTTAATGTAACGCCACTACCCGAAGTGGAAAAATCACCATAGTTGGTCCTCCTTCTCCTAGGCAAGAAAAAACCACTGTACCTGGTCCATCTGCCAAGCAATCACAATCAAGATTGTCTGCAAAGTAGTGGCAACCTAAGAGTCAATTTAACCTTATTGACCAACTAGGCAAAACCCCTGTGCAGATTTCCATACTTGAGCTGCTTCACATTTCTCCTACACATAAGGCTATACTGGAAAAAACCTTGCAAGAATTGTCTATCCCTAAGTATATTGATGTCAACCAATTTCAAGCCATGGTGGGATACCTCACTACGCCCCACCACATAACATTTTAAGACCAAGATTATTCATCACCAAAGACCAATCATAATGACGCCTTACACATCAAAAATTTTATCCATAGACACAAGGTCAGATGAGTTTCGGTAGATGGTGGGGTAGGATTGAACATTTGTTCCTTAAAATTGGTTAAGGCTCTAGGATTTTCTGATGCTTGCATAGATGCTACAAAGATAATTGTAATAAAGGCGTATGATGATGAAGAACATTCCTCTCAAGGTGCCATCACTCTTCCTATCAGAGTTGGGCCAGTCATTGTTGACACAACTTGCCAAGTCCTGGATCTTGAATTACCTTATAACATACTGCTTGGTTGACCTTGGATTCACACCCTCAAAGTGATTCCATCCACTTATCACCAATGTCTAAAGTTTCCTTTTGACGGCAAAGAAATCACCATATTTGGAGACCCTGATCCCTTTCAATATTATACCAATCTAAGGGGTATTTCAGAACATCAAGTTCCCATCAACCGGGAGGCTTCGACTCCCTCTTCTTCCAAATTCATTGACCTATCCACATTCACTAAACCTTCCATGACTACATCCACTTCTTCAACCCCCACGTCCACTTTTTCATCATCCATCACCTCATCCACTTCCAATATCCTGAAAATTGATCCTAGTGTCAAGATCCAGGACTTAGGTTTTGGAGAATTTAAATTGCACACAACATACTACATTGCCAAGATACCCAAGTCTCCTAAGGCTTAAGGGCGGCCTTGTTTCAGAATGGAGACTAAGAGATCTTCAAGGTTCCTCCCAAAACAACATTCATAAAATGGGGCGATATGAGCAAAGAAGACCTCTAAGACATATTATCCTGGATTTATCGAGACCCAGACAATTCAACCCCATTACCAGTTCAAATATATGGCAAAGGCTATGATATAATGAAGGAAAAGGGCTATGACGACACTAGTGGCCTTGGAAAGAATAAGATAGGGATACGAGAACCTTTAATTCCTTCTGCAAGATCAAAACATCTTAGGTTAGGGTTAGGCACACTTGAATTTGGTGATAAAATTACCAATGGACTTTCGAGTGAGAATGTGAATGCTACAGAAAGTGTCGAGACTATCAAAGAATTCCTTACCAAAACTGGCTCCCATGAGTGGGAATTTGGCTCCCAACGATCCCTAAGTGATTGTTGTCTTGATGACTTTTTCCTTGAACCTGGATAACTTACTTCTAAACAAAGATTTTGGAAAATGTTTAAAATTGATCAAGCGTCAAATACTAGCAATCTTAAAATCCCAAGGAAACAAGAAGACTATGATAGACCTTTTTTCCCAAGGAATAATGACAAGCCAAAATCCTCTTCCAATCCCATTAACCCTCATCATGACATACCTATCCAACCATCTGAATTGCCACATGAAACTGATGACCAGGACTCTGATTACTTCATCCCCTACTTTGTGAATTAGTATGAAACAAGTGAAGGAGAATATTGGATAGAGTCCAATGTGGAATTAGATGATGATAATTTCATCTTCAGTGTCTCTGAATCTATCTGCATGCTTTCCACGTTTTCCCCACCATTCACCAACAATGATAATGGTATCTCCTTAGTCTACCCACAACTAATCGATTGGGACCAACAAGGCCACCTACTTTGGACATATTTTAGAATGATGAGGCCATTGTAGAATTCATGGGACTTCGTGAGGGTATACCAAGTGGAGACCATAAGGCTGGATTTTTGATTGACCTAGATTGTGCAACTTATTTTGGGGAGACTGCTTTGTCCTCTAGTCGCAAAATGAAAAATAAAAATAAGACAAAAAATGACATGTCTTTAGGTGAAAGCCGAATCGAACCTTCTAATGATAAAAAAGTAAAAATAAAGGACATATTTGAAGGTAAAAACCTCCCCGAGGCACCTAAGGATGGAGGAATGAAATTTCTCCCTGTAACTCGGGAAAAATCAGCCATGCTCTTTGAGGACACCATGGAAGTGAACATATCTATAGCAGAAGATCCTAAGATGGTCCTCTTGGCAGCCTCTTTGATAGAGGAAGAGAAACTTGAGTTCCAAAAATTATTTTCACAGCATAAGGTCAGCTTTGAGTGGTCCTATGCCGATATGCCTGGGTTAGCTCCATAACTTGTCTTGAACCATTTGTCATTATTTCCAGATGCCAAGCCAGTGAGACAAAAGCTGCGAAAGATGCACCCATAGATCGTCTTGTTAGTCAAAGTAGAACTTAATAAATTGTTAGATGTGGGATTCATATGGTCTATAGACTAATATGCTGAATGGATATCAAATCTTGTACTAGTCACAAAGCCAATTGGTCA
The DNA here is from genome assembly GCA_007258455.2 of Sequoia sempervirens. Lineage (NCBI taxonomy): Eukaryota > Viridiplantae > Streptophyta > Pinopsida > Cupressales > Cupressaceae > Sequoia > Sequoia sempervirens. Next base: position 4,045,508 of record VDFB02000010.1, on the reverse strand, counting down.
AATCCGCATCTGTACAGATTTCTGGGACCTGAATAAAGCATGTCCAAAGGATGACTTTCCCTTGCCAAACATAGACATCATAGTAGATCTCACGGTAGGATATGATATGTTGTCCCTCATGGATGGTTTCTCAAGATATAATCAGATTCGTATTGCCCCTGAAGAACAACATTAAACAACATTCACTTGTCCTTGGGGTACATACTACTGGAATTTCATGCCTTTTGGCCTTAAGAATGCAGGAGCCATGTATTAGAGAGCCATGACAACCATATTCCATGATATGATGCATAAGATAATGGAGGATTATGTAGAGGAAATTTTGGAAAAATATTTGACACAAAAGGACCACTTGAATGTGTTAGACTGAATCTTCAGGAGACTAGAGGAATACAAAGTCTGTTTGAATCTAAAGAAGTGTGTCTTTCGCATGACATTAGGAAATTTTTTGGGGTACATTATTTCTCATAGAGGCATTGAAGTCGATCTTGCCAAGGTGAAAGCCATATTAAACATGCCTCCTCCAAAAGGGATAAGGGAACTCAGGACATTGCAAGGTAGGTTACAATCCATCAGATGATTCATAACACAATTGGCTGAAAAGTGTCATCCATTTTAGTATCTCCTCCACAAAAGTATCCATTTTTTGTGGATAGATAAATGTCAGGAGGCCTTCCAACAAATAAAAGATTATCTAGTGTCACCACCTGTTCTAATGCCACCAATTGATGGGAAGCCTTTTATTCTATACATTTCTACAACAACTTCAGCACTGGGGGCATTACTGTCACATAATGACCACGATGAAAAGGAAAGGGCCATATACTACATTAGTCAAACACTAGTCAGATATGAGCTAAATTATACATCCATTGAACGTGCTTTTTTAGCAGTTGTCTTTGCTACTCAGAAATTAAGACACTACATGTTGAATTATCAAACAAACTTAGTAGCAAAGATTGACCCTCTAAAATATCTTCTCAGTCACGCAACATTGACAGGTCGTCTGGAAAAATGAGTAATGATCTTCAGTGATTATGATATTCAATACATGGAAAGAAAGGAAATAAAGGGACAAGTGATAGCAGACCAACTGGTGGACACACCTATACAAGGTGATCATCCACTAGTATCAGACTTTGCAGATGAGTCAATATTTCATACAGAACCTCAGTCACCTTGGAGACTATATTTTGATGGATCTCATACTAATCATGGCTTAGGGGAAGGAATATTGTTTATCACCCCTCAAGGAGACTCCATCCCTAAGTCCTTCCACATTTCTTTCCCATGTACAAATAATGTGGAAGAATATGAGGCACTTTTCATGGGACTCGAAACAACCATAAAATGGAAAATCATATCACTTCATGCCTATGGCGATTCTCAGATGGTCATTAACCAAGTCAATGATGACTATGACACTAAGGATGAGAAATTAATTCCTTACAAATGAATGGTTGACAGTTTCTAGACATATTTCCAAATGGTGACTTTTGAGCAAGTTTCGAGAATACAAAATAAGGCAGTAGATACAATGGCCACAATTGGCTCTCTATTGGACATTCCTAGTAATGTGGCTCAATTTGAATTTTTGGTAGAGCAGATTTTGGTTCCTGCCTATGATATACTAGAATTAGAGATGGTTTGCAAGCTTGTTGGTCCCAATTCTCCATGGTATCAAGAAATTCATGACTACCTCAAGTCCTAAACCCTTCCCCCAACTTCTCCAATAACCAAAGAAAGTCCCTTATTCGAAAAGTCACCAAATACACCATCGTCAGTGACACCCTTTACCATCGTAGCTTTGACGACACCCTCCTTTGATGTCTCAACATTGACAAAGCACGAACAACCTTGCAAGAGGTACATGATGGTATATGTGTATCATATTTGAGTAGTCCTACCCTATCCAAAAAGATGATAAGACTTGGGTATTATTGGCCGACTATTGAGAAAGATGCACTGGAGTTTGTCATAATGTGTTGCCAATGTCAGATACACAGTGATTTGATTCATGCACCAGCATAGGAACGTCATCTGATTACTTCTCCTTGGCCCTTAACATAATGGGGACTTGACCTCGTGGAAAAGATCCATCCTACCTCATCCAATGGCCAAAAATTCATCATCATCACCACTGAGTACTTTATGAAGTGGATTGAAGACATCCCCCTTACGTACATAACCGACAAACAAATTTTCAAATTTATCCTCAACTACATCATTTTCTGGTATGGTATTCCCCAGTCCATCAACACAGACAACAAACGTCCTTTCAAAAATCAAGACATTCATGAGTTATGTGAACAATTCCATATCCGACACCATTTCTCCAAACCATATTACCCGCAAGGAAAAAATCAAGTGGAGGCATGCAATAAGACAATAATCAAGATTCTTAAGAAGACATTCAATGATTTTGGTCGTGACTGGAACATACAACTCAACCCTGCTCTATGGGCTTACCATACTAGATCCACACACCTATAGGGCCACTCCATTCACCCTAGTCTTTGGTGTTGAATTCATATTGCCCATTGAGGTTGAAATCCCATCTTTGCGAGTGTCCATGAAGGGTATGATCGATGATAAGGAGTATAGACAATCACAACTCCATGAGTTAGAGATGTTAGATGAATGAAGACATAATTCCCTGAATCACCTACAGGCATATTAGAATCATCTCTATCATAGTTATAACAAGAAATTTATGGTCATAAAGTTTGACATTGGCGACCTAGTCCTCATGCAAAATCCCAAGAATCGGGCTGACAGATAAAAACCTAGCAAGTTTGAACCAAATTGGCTAGGTCCTTACATCATCACGTCCTCTTTCGGTTCTAAAGCATATCAACTAGCTACTCTAGATGGTGAACAATTGACAGAGCCTATCAACAATCTACATCTTCAAAAGTTCTATGCATAGCATCGGAAAGTCTGGCTGACAACCTCAAAAATACAAAAAAAGTGAAAAATATAAAAAATCATCGCCCTGATGAAAACCTGGAAAACAGGCATCTTGGTGACACCAAAAAAAATAAAAAATGACAAAAATAGTAAAGAGAAATAATTTGTCCAATAGTGAAAACCTGGAAAACAGGCGCTTTGGATAAGTTCCAATGTGAAAACCTAGTAAACAGGGGTCATGTGTATTCAGTCATTGCTCTACCATTTACTGTCACTCTATCTTCTTTGGTCCATAATAAGATACATTTTTTCGTCACCACCACAACACTTGTCATAACATCACACCCTACCATCCCTTTCATGGTTGACATCAAGTCCTACGTACCACCCATCCATCACCCCATGCATGTCCTTTTCACATCCTTCAAACTTGGCTAAGTCTTGGACCTGACTAGGGGAAATTCTTTATCACCTAGTTGCAGTGGGTTTCACACATGGTCTTGTCAATCGGAAAAGTCCTAAAAAAGGCCGAAAAAATTGAGAAACGTCCTGAAGAAATGCAAAAAAATCAAAACATGGCCAAAAAACAAAAACATCCAAATAAACGCTTCAAAATCCCAAAAACAGAGTCACATTTCGTCATATCAGTCACATTAGTCAAGTCTTTGTCGTCCATCGAACTATGTTGTCTCTACGCATTTGCTACGTAGGAAAGACTCATCTGTGAGTCCTTGAGACATTAGGTCAGTCCTTTTAGGTTAGTCAAAATAAAAATCATGGCTCAATCTTTTGTCATTATGGAAAATTCATTGGTCATGTTGAACTATGAGGTCTCTGAGTGTATGACGTAGGAAAGGCCAAATGTCGATGAGCCCCCAAGGTCGCACTAGGTCAGTCCATTAGGGTTCATGGAACTATACTGGCACACACATCAAAAGTCTTCAAGTTAAAGCAAATCATTTCCAAACAGGAAAACTTCTAAAACAAATTACAACTATCATTTATTCAACATATCAATCACATCGGCATGTTAACTTTGAAATGTAGTGAAACTCAGTCAAACTCAGTCAAAACAAGTCAAATTGTAATGATTAGTCAAACTATCAACTCTTGGATATTCTTTAGATATGTTCTTATGAAGAACAACCTCTATCATTTATGCCTTCAGATGTGTCCTTCCTAGGCATCATCACTGTCATCTAGAATTTTGAGGGATCCTCTTGACATTTGAGGATCGATCCTCTCAATTTCGACATCATTCAGAATGTGTCCTTCCTAAATTTGGCAAAAACTTTGGAATTTGTCATCTTGGCATCGTCAAACCTTGGCATATGACATCTTGACAATCGGAAATCCCTGGCATCTCGACATTTAGACAATTGGCATATTGACATTTAAAACGCTTGACATTTAGACACACTTGGTAAACACTTGGGAAAATTTATCTTGGCATTTTTTCTTTCTAAATATTTCATCATGTTACTAGTTTTTGAACGACATACTAACAATAGGATTTAGAGGAGGAATGACGCTTCATGATGATTGACTTGTCTTATCTTCTCAAACTATTATGTTACTAGTTTGTCAGCGACATCCTGATAACAAGATTTAGAGAAATAGTGACGTATCATGATGGTGGGTTTATCTTGTCTTTTTCAGGAAGTCATGTTGCTAGTTCCTCAAGGATGTCCTGAAAATAGGATTTAGAGGAGCAACAACATTTCATGACTTATCTTTTGTCTTTATTTGTCTTTCTATGCTTGTGGTTGATTGTGACAAAAAGACTAGGGAAATTGCACTCTTAATATGAGTCATGATTATCCTTGTCTATGATTGCTTGTCCCATGTGATGGCACAACCTTGCACACCTTGATATATGTCATATCATGGTGTTTGTTGGCCATTACAACAATCCGCCCAATGATGATTAAGAGAAATAATTGTTAAGTCCTATGGTAATATGTTGAAGGATTTGGTCTAGGCACTAACATTCATCTCCTTCTCTCTTGTCGTCTGGTTGTGTCCATCTCATGATGATATCCTATAGCATACAAAAACATACGTCTAAACATAATCATATAGACATTGCATTAGTCCATGGCATATAGTCATTTTAATCACTTTTATTTACATCATTTGCATATATCATTTGTATTCACATAACATATACATGCATACATCATCCTTATCATTAAATGCATATATATCACATCATAAGATTACATTGTCCACACATACATAGTCATGCATCAACATACATACACAAGACATCCATAAAAAATCATACATTTTGCATCATCATTAGTAGAACATAACATCGCCATGACATATAAGCATAAATAAACATCACATCATCAGGGCATCACATCATAAATAAACATCATAAATGCATACATGGCGTGGCAAATAAACCACATCATCATAGGAATCATAAATGCATAAATCATGATCACATAGTCATCACATAGTCATCATATGGTCATCATCGTAATCATCATTAGATAAGCATACATCATGAAACATAGTCAACACATAATGCATCATCACATAACATAAAGCATATAGGGCCACATCAAAAACTGCATCGCCTATATAATCTCAAAAAAATATAATGTCATAGGATAAAGTCATCAAATATCTCAAAATGGAGCTCGCAGGCTTGATAGTCAATAGATAAAGTGTCATAACAAATAAATGTCTGAAACAAGATGACAATAAAGTAGGCATGTCAAATGTCTACATCGAGCTCTCCTCATTCCCTTGAGGAGAAGATCTAGGGGATTAATGCTCTATCAAGGGAACATATGCCATCATGGTAACTGTAGCTTGTGCCTAGGAAGCTGAAGGATCTATCACTGTGGCTTGCATCTATGAAACTAAGGGAACTGTCACTAATGGGATCACCTTTGTAGTAACATGAGGCTATGAGGACACTGCGACTGATAGATCTATCACTAGAGGCTGGATATGTACTAACTTGTTCCCTGACCCAGATGACCCATGGTTGTGACCTAACCTGTGACTGGAGGCATGCCTGTGAGAATGGCTAGACCTGTGAGATGATGAATGTCCTGAGGAAATGGATCTCCCTACACTACTTTGACTCCTGCTGCTACTGCCACTCCCTGACCTACTACCACTTCCTGTCCTCGTCTGTGACCATGTCAAGGTAGTATCTTGCCTCTCAAGTGGCTTCACCTGCTCATATAATAATATGTACCATTGCAAATAAGAGCTTACCATGGCCAGCTCTCACACCATGTCCCTTGATGGTCCTACACATAGCTCTGCAAACTCAATGCACATTTGGCCAACTCCTGCTATCGGATCACCGCCTGATCCCTCTCCACCCTAGCAACCTCTAGCTCTAGCTACAGGGACCTGACCTATGTTGTGCTCTCATCGAGCCTCCTCTATAGGTCTACCACTCGCTGATTGGAAGTTGCATCATGTGGTAGTACTGGTCTTTTGGGTGCAGTGTCCTCCCCCTCTAACACCGCAGTAGTCGCTCTACCTCATCTATTACATCATCATCATCCTCGACATCCTCCTCCTCACCCACGTTCTCCTCTCCTCCACCGACTCCCTCCTCCCTCGACATCTCAACCTCCATCTCCTCATCCTACTTGACCTCCATCTCTTACAGTCCCTCCTCCTAAACACCCCTGACATTAGGCACAACATTTGCCTCTCTCTCCCTCCTATCACTCAGCCTCCACCTCTCTCTCCTCCTCCTTTGTTGCCTTGGGGATCGGTATGAAAGGTACTCCTACCACGCGCAATCTAACCCTCCTATCCTATCTCCCACCATCTCCTCCTCTCCTCCTCCTCCCACCATCTCCACCATCATCTTTTTCCTCTCCATCCCCCCTCTGCCCCTACCTCCATCTCTCCCTCCACCCCTGCCTCCATCTTTGCATCCCCTGCCACCTCATCGCACATGTGGTATAACTAATCTCCTATCCATAGGCGTAGGTGCATCTGGATCTATCAAAGGTACTGGATGATGCATCTGCAACCAAAGATCAAAGTCCGATGTGGTCCCTGGATCCGCAATCCCTTCACTCCATCCCCACTACTGAGCTACCAAACTATCAATCTACTACTCTACGAAGGGAACTAAAATAGCTAGACCCCATGCTGACTCTTGTGATGATCTAGCATACTCTGTTGTACCCATGGGAACTCCCTGCTACTCTCTGAACTGTCATAGTACCTGCTGGGGAAAGTACATCTCAATGATTAGCTAACTCTGAACAATCCATCCAATCAAGTATCTGAACTATCTAAAAAAAGGAAAATGGTTAGCCTCATCATCCCACTGCCCGCAATCCTGGTATGGTCTCCAGATGAAGGACACCATCATGTCTATCTTGTGTTGCCAAAATTCTGTCTCTCTGATTCTATTCTGTTGTAATGCTCCTACATAATAATACACATAAGGCATCCCCTCTTCCAACTGTAGTCTCTGGATAGGTGGATGGAAGACATCAAGGTGCTCCCATGCCCAGATCATGAGTAGTGTCATCCCATAGCTGATAGTGCTCCCACCCCTGTAGGAAACCTCATGCAGCTGATGATATAACATCCCTAGCAAGCAAGGTCCCCAAGCATATACAATCTTGTCCTATCGCATCCCCACTAGAACATCACTCCAGCCAATGGGAAATATGTGTCCTCGATGGTTTGGTATCAAGACTTTAACAATCAACGTTGCCAACATAACATCCCATCAAGGGTAGTGATCTGCCATAAACTCCCATAGGATCTCATACCCCTCGATCCCTAATCCTGCACCAGTCTCTTCCTCATAGGAGCTAGTGAATGTCTCATACCATTGGCACGAATCATACACGACTCTCTCCCCTTGAATCGGCAGACACAGGATCTGGTAAACGTCCTCAAGTGTCACCGTGGCCTCTCTTATTAGCAGATGAAAGGAGCATGCCTCTGATCACCACCTCTCATAGAGTGTAGTCAACAGTCGCCTATTTTCCCAGACAATGGGCATATATGGAGATTGAAGACACTTGGTGAGCTTGTTCCCTTTTGTGTTTTTCATTTATTTTCCTTTGCACTTCATTACTTTCATTGGGTTTTTTTTTATGATCTAATCATGCTAACTTTAGGAAAATTCCCATTGATACAAATAGAATGGAGCTCTGGAATCCTGAAATTGTTTCTTTTTAAATGAACTGGGACTCATATGCCAAGTTGGGCAACTTAGTCTTGCTTCGGGTGAACAATGCCAGAACAGGTTTTGGACAAATGGAAACTTAGATCTACAAAAATCTTTTTCAGACTCCTATAGTGGGACTCATTCGCCACTAATGGTGAATCAGCCCACTTCCAATTTTTTGGAAATTCAAAAGTGGAATCTGTAGCTCTCGATCTGCTTGTCTGCTCTTGATTCAGATCTGGGTCCCAAACTGTCAAATTCAACTTGTAGGTGTACTCCAAGATTCTCTTAGGACTTTGAAAACTTTGAATGACTTTAACAAATTAATGGAAATTTCCCCAATCTTTCCCTTTGAAAAATATGCAACCTAAACCAAAACCTTGAAGTAGAATGCTGCAAACATGCAAGTAATGGCTCTAATGGATGTAAACTTGAAAATTCTTGAAATGCTTAGAATGCTTGATAGATTGATTGGGGGTGAAATGAGTTGAAAAACCTTATATTTATACTTAATTATGCAATAATTCCCAAAAATACATCATCACAGGCTAACCTTAGATCTTAGAAAATAAAAACTCATCACAAATTTGAATTGACTTTGAATTTTGAGCCAACGGGGAATCATTCGCCACTCTAGGCGAGTGGGTCCCACCTTAGGCATTTGAGGCGGGTTTCGAGATTTAAATGTTTTAAATGATGTTTATCGGGTTTATTCCCAAAAATACTCATAAGTAAGGCCTGTAGATGTAAAATGGGGCCAATTAAAGCATAAGAAATCCCAATTATTAATGAAAAGCCTAGAAAAGTGTGAAATATTGTTACAACACTTTACAACACTTTGAAATAAGGCTTGGTAAATGATAAAAAGAGGCTATTTAGGTGAAATACATTAATAAGACCCTAGAAAAGTGTGAAAGTGTGTTACAACACTTCACAACACTTAGGTAAGGTACCATTAAATTCCTTAATATTTCATAAGGGCCCAAGACCTAATGTGAATGTATTAACCACATTACAACACTAATCAAGGCAAAACTAAGCACACATCCACAAGAAGGACCCAAATGAGCGTGAAAATGTCCAAAGATCCATTTTTCTATGCTACAATAGTAATCAAAAGGAAGATCTAGAAAGGGGAAAACAATGTGTACCTTTCACCAGAAGTCACCTTTTCAAGCTCATTGAGGACCCATTCACCCTATGGCAAATGGATGTTGGCTAGGCTTTCTAAAAAATGCTTTTTGGGTTCTCTTTTGCCAGGTTTTCACTCCCAAATTCTAGGTGTTCACTATTAGACAATTGAAAATAAATTTTGTAGAGGAGTTTCTATTATTTGAAAACTTTTCTTGCAACTTTGAAAACTTTACAACTTTCTTCAATTTTTCTCTTCAAAGGGTTTTCAACCTAAAATCTACAATCACACATCAAAGAGAGAAAAAAATTGTTTTTTCATGGAATGGGGGTTTTCCTTGGTCAAACTCCGTTTTGGTAATTAAACCTTGAAATCAAATAGAAAAGCATGAAGGAATGATGAATGAACAACACTATGTAACAACTAACCAAACCTTATTTAAAACCTTAGAATGAAAATCTGTAAACTAGCATGAAGTGACCTCAATGCATGTAGATCTTGATCATTAAACTTGATTAGAAACAATGCCTTTGAATACTTCCATAGATCTCGAACACTACATCACCATATTAGCTCAAACAACATGCATGATGCAAGAAATATTTGACATGATGATAGGAATCTTGATTACTACAATAATCTTCTATAAATATGCCCTTGAACGCCTTGAAAATTCTCTTCAATTCTCTCAATAATGCTCTTGTGAAATATTAGGATGCTTGAATCAAAATTTCTAGAAAATATCTTAGATGAAACATAGTAAAATAACCTTGTATTTATACATAACTTATCATTAATTCCCGAAATTCAAATATCACAAGCCGACATTGAATTACAGATTTGAAACCATTAAAATACCACCAAAAATAGTATTTTAAAGCGGGGTCCTAGGTCTAAGTGAAGACCCATTCGAAAGGCGTCCTAGGCCACTTACCTAGGACACACATTTCTTAGTGTTAAGCATTATTTTAAATTACGAGGAAAAATGTAGTGTAGGAAAAAGTATCCCTTTTTAACACTTAATTTGGGAATAATTAATAAATAAAATGAGCCTAATTATGCCTTAATTTAATTTTGTAATGTTTTTTTCACATTCACATTAGGTTTAGGCCCCTTTAAACTAAATGGAATTAATGGTGCCTTATTTAGGGTGTTGTAAAGTGTATCTTTACACTTTCACACTAATTTAGGGCATTATTAATTAATTGAGGTTAATTTTCCGTAATTGGCCCCTTTAATTCAAATCCAAGCCTAATTAAATGTAAATTCTGAGGGATAAAACTTGACATTCATAAATGATATTACACAACACCAAATTTTACAAGGTGTGTGTCCTGGGTTAGTGACTTAGGACCCATTTCCAAAATGGAAAATGTGTCCTCACTAGGTCCTAGAACCCTATTTTCACATGACATTTCATATTTCCCAAAGTGTTTCCTAGTTAAGTGAGCTAGGACCCATTTTCCACATGCCAAATGGGTCCTCACTTAGTCCTAGGACCCCTCTTTGAAATATGTTTGTGGTGATATTTTAATGATTTCAAATCTATGATTTAATGTCGGCTTGTGATATTTGAATTTCAAGATTTAATTTTAAGATATGTATAAATACAAGGTTATTTCACATAGTTTCATCCTAAGATACTAAAAAATTCTTATGATCAAATCCTAATAGCAATTTTATGAGATCAAAATCATTCAAGAGAATTTCTAAGGCATTCAAGGACAGATTTATAGAAGATTATTACCACAATCACGAGTCATTTCATCATGTCAAATATTTAGTGCATCATGCATGTTGTTGAGCTAATATGTTGATGTAGCATTGAAGATAAAATCAAGTATATTCAAAAGCATTGTTTCACATCAAAGTTCATGATCAATATCTACATTCATTGAGGCCATTTCATGCAATATTGCAGATTTATTATCCAAGGTTCAATTAAGGTGTGGTGAGTTGTGACATTGCATTTGTTCATTCATCATTCCTTTATGCGTTGTTTCATTACAAGTTTTAATTACCAAAATAGGGTTTGGCCAAGGTAAACCCCAATTCCATAATAAACAACATTTTTCTCTCCTTTGATGTGTGATTGTAGGTTTTAGGTTGAAGATCTATTGGAAAGAAAAATTCCAAAATTTGTCAAAGTTGCAAAGAAAGTTATCAAATCACAGAAATTGAGCTACAAGATTTATTTCTAGCTTTTCGATAGTGCTTGACTAGGGTCTAGAAGTGTAGAAATTGAAGAACAAAACCCAATTTATTTTTTTCCAAAGCCCTACCCAGTACCCATTCACGATAGGGCGAATGAGTCCTTAGTGAGGTCCGAAAAAGCACTTTTTGTGATAGGTACACAAAATTTAACCCTCTTAAAACTTTCCTTTTTACTAGTATTTGGGTTAGGTTTGATTTCTATATCTCATTACACATTATAACCCTCATATTGAATGAAATTAAAGAGAAAAAGATAGGTATACCATTTTGTTCTACATTTTGGTTCATCCCCTTATTTTTCCATCTTTTCATTTTGGTGAACTTGACCTTTTGAGCATTGTAGTTTTCTAATTTTTGGAGTCCTTTTCATCCTATATTTAGATTTTTCATTAACTTGAATTTATTTTCATTGAATTAGATCTCATTTAGGGTGCTTAATTTGCATTTGACTTTGCATTGCATCTAGGGTTCTAGGATTGCATTGTTTGCATTCTTTAAATCTGAAAAATACAAAAAAATCAGTCATCTTGCATATCATTTGTACATCATATAAACTTGCATTTGAAAATTGAAACAAAAATTACATATAAAAATAGGCCTTTTAGGTCATCATTTTGTTGCATTTGGAACTTGCATTTCACATCGCATTCTATAGAAAATCAACCTGAAACTTACTGTTGCAAACTTGAATCTTAAAACCACTGGAAAATAATTAAAAATATGTAAAAAATAATTTTCAAAAACCTATTCTAGGATCCATTCACCATAGGGTGAATAAGTCTCTGATAAGGCTATAATCTGCATTTTTGGAAATTACAATCTTCATTTTTGTTCTTTTGTTTGTTGCTTTCAGATTTGTGTTTTAGTTTGTTGAGTTTTTGTTTAATCAATTTCATCATATCTAGATTAATTTGGTACGTTTAGTGCATTGCGTGATTTCAAATTTTCATTTACAAGATTTCATTTTCAGATTGTTGCATAGTGTAATAAAAAAATTACCTTGTTTAAGTTTGAAAATCTAAAAATGGACAAGTGTTTTAGCAAAATGTGGAAGTCTTTGTTCTCCTTGGTTGATGTTTTAAGTTTGTTTTTGTCAATGATTCTAATGCAATTGAACCTACTCATGCTCACCCAAATCCTAATGAGTTTCCTTGTGGAGTTGAAATAATTGGAGAAGATGATGCTAGCATGCATGAATTCATAAACAATTTCCTTAACAACCTTGAGAATAATGCATCCTTTTATCCTTCCATGAAACAACCAACACAACTTGATATTTTTGGTATTTTACATCTAAAATTGGGTCACAAACTATGATTAAAATTCAAGCAATGAGTGAATCTAGTGTTGGCCCACAATTGTCATTATACCAAAAGATCTACCTGTTAATGCCTAATACAACTACCAGAGTTAACAGATCCACGAAGGTGGTTAGTCCATGTCACAAATCTCGAGGGGAGCGATGATCATCTGCCAAAAAACTCCCCCTTAGTGTTACCCAAGGGGATTCGAACCCGACACCTTTTGCTCTGATACCAATTAATGGCCCACAGTTTCTGTTGCACCAAAAGATTGACCTATTAATGCCTGATACAACTACCAAAGTTAACGGATCCACAGGAGGTGGTTAGTCCATGTCACAAATCCTGAGGAGACTAATGACCATTTTCAAACACCTAGCTCCTCTAATCAAGTCCATACCTATCCATCTTATGTTAACAAAGTGACCAATACTCCCATCAATCTAGAAGAGACTTATATCCAAGGATTTAAGATCTTAACCAACCAAGGATGTGACATTAATAATGAGCATGAAATTCATAAACTTTTAGAAAAAATTCCTATTGAACAAACCAAAGGATTAGGATATCAAGATCCTCCTCCCAACATAAGTTTCTTCATTCCTAAATAACAACCAATGCCTCAAAAGGATGATAGGATCATCTTAGGTCCTCCTCCTCAACATCTACCTCAACAAGTTGGTGAATCAAGCAAGAAACACAAACCTTACAAATTCAAAAAATTGTTATTCTTACATACTCAACTAGAAATTGAACGAAAGATGGAGCAACTCCTTAAAAAAGGTTGGATTAAATTGCCACCTCCTAGTAAAAGTAGCATACCTAAGAAAAACATGTATTATTGTGCATATCATAGAACTCTTGGGCATCTTATTGATGATTATTGTGCATTAAATTGATTTTGAATGATTTTTACTTCAATAATGATGATTGTTTTGGATGCGAAAATGCCGGTTATGGGTCGAATTATGCTTGATCCATGAAGAATCAAAGTAGAACAGAGCCACCAATACTTGAATCTCAACAAGATCAATCAATCAAAATTGAAAGTAAACATTTTATCAAAAAACCTAACATGCTAAATTTATGAAAGCTTTAAAGAAAACATCTACTCTAATCTATTGAAACTTTATCTTGCTATGGAATTGGTGTACGTTGATGTGCACTGACGACCCTTTCCCAATCCTGTGATAGTGAGCTTGTTTCAATCGATTCTATGGAAGAGAATCGATGAAACCATGGTGTTTGGTGTATTAAAAACCTAAATTATGCACAAAATGAACATGATGGAAGATAATTAAACATGATTTTATGCTATAAATAATCTAATTATGTAATTGCTAAGCTAATCTAAGCTAATCTAAGCTAATTTAAGCTAAAAATGAGCTAAAAAATGAAAACCCTAATTTATTTACAAACTAATATGGATGCATGGAAGCCATTAATGAAAGCTCTAAGCTAATATGCAATTAAAACAAATTGAGAGTATGGATGTGAGTAAATTTAACAGCATAAGTTTGCAATAAAAGATGGATCCATTTGTCTCCAAACAATTATCTATTTATAGGAGAGCAAATAAAGAATGGATGCTTGAGATCAAAAATCCTAATCAATGGTTCAGGATGAAGAAGATGAGAGGTATGGATCATGGATTCTCATCAACGGATGAGAATGCAAGATGAAGATGTAATCAAGGGCTCACAATTGCCTCAAACAAAAACACTTTTGACCTGCTCACACAAGTCAAAGGTAACTTGCTCAAGAGGTTGAAGGGTTAAATTTCATTTGAAGCTAAGTGAGTTGATTGGAGGAGAGGGAATATTCCTTAGAATATTCCTTTAGGGTGAGGAAAAAGGTTAATTTACAAATTTTTAAAAAAAATTAATTATACAAAAAGGATAAAGAATATTCCATAGGAATATTCCCTTTGATTAGAGGAATAATTAGTTTAATTGCTAATTAAACAATGTTTAATTTATGCCATTAGGGAATTACAAGAATTAGAATATATTTATTAAATTAGATGATTTAATAAATAGGAGAGGGGAAATGATATGATATTTAATTAAATAACATAGGGCTATTTAATTAAATAAGATGACTTAGGAGATTAAATTAAATATTTTGATCTATTTAATTTAATGAGATGAAGTGTTAGTGTGAAAAGAGATGAATTAACCAAATTTAATTAATTAGGCCAAAATGGATGAAAATGATGCAATTAATTAATTAGCTAGGCTAATTGAATCAATTAAGTGAAAAGAGGATATATAAAAAGGATCTGATGTTAATAAACCTGATTTAAGTGTATGGCATCGATTAGGATGTTTTTCAGTGTCTACATTTTTTCCCTCTTTGAAGTGAGGTACCTACTACTTCGGTTCAAAGAACAATGCCTTTCAGATAAAAAATGTTGCCCAAATCAAAATTTAAAAAATTTCTAATTTTTTAGATGCCCAGTGGAAGGATAAAACTGACTCCCTGCCCCATCGAGAAATCAGGAGGAAATTTTGAATTTTGGGTTGATTTCTTGATTAAGGTTCAAAAGTGTTAGAAACTAAGATCAGACATGCAAACCAAAAAAGCCTTCCATAGAAGAGAAAAATAGAAAAAGAAAACCTTTGTAAAAGATATGCAAAATATTATTATTATGGAAATCATAATTACATGAGATGATTTTCTTTATAAAATCAAAGTATGCATAACCCTAATCTTATCTTGAGCAACAAGATAGCTCAACAAGATAAGGATGAGAATAATTAACCTAGGAATTAAAATATTACCTAAGTAAAGTTATGCAAGTGTAATTAAATATTAATTACACTAACACCCCCCATAAGTGCAACTTAGGGAGACTAAAAAAGCATGCACCTAAAACTAAGATGAATGCAAGAAAGCATGAATGGGTCTCGGCAACAAGGCCTGATCAGGTACCCATGTACAAATGCAATAATGAGGTAGAGAAGGAAAACCCAGTGGGACAAAACCCCCCTACAATGAGATAATTGCTGCAAAGAAGCATTGGAAGAATACTGTGGAGTAACCCTAGAACTGCAATCCAACAAGCAAGGAAAGCTACTTCTGTCTACAAGAAACCAAATGAGAGTCACTAAAGGACTCAGGTGGAATCATAATAATGCGACAGCAGACCCGATGCCACAAAACACTAGAAAAATCACAAACTGGAACAACTCTGGAATATGTGAAGCAACAGTAGATGGTATGATGAAAAAATCTAAAAACTGTGTATCTCGATGTCGATGCTAAACTGAGACTAAAACTCTTCCATGGGAACAAGTACCATAAAGACTCTGGAACATTAACGATAAAAGCATGGCCCTCAAACTGAGATGGATCCAATGCCGATCATTAACCATAGGTTCTCAATCTAAAGTGTGAACTAATGTGAATCTGATATGTGTCAAGCTAAAGACAAGATCTAGCCAAAAGAAACTAAGAAACTAGATATAACCCATGCAAGCTATCATCAATAACAAGATGAAGATCAAAGTGCATGCACACTCTAATCAGATTACTATGCAAGAAACCCCCTTGATGGAACTTTATCTCAGTTCATTTATTACAATAACCCAATGATTTTAAAAGGAGACAATTCAAACATGCATAAACACAAAATAAAAATAGACCTTAGATCTGTGTAGAGAACTGAACCAGTTTTCCAACTCCGCTAGAATGGAAAAAAATAGATAAGCGAGTCAAAAGATATGCCCTTTGAAGCAAAAAAACATCATCTGAGTTCAAGGACTTGCAAAATAAATCTGGAGAAAATCTAGTAAAAAAACTCCACCACTAGATTGGCGTTAGAATCATCTTTCTAACGGTATCTTATTTGCGAAAAACGGACATTGTACACAAAAAATACACCCGATTTAGTGAAAGTTGCTCCAAAATGGCCAATAAGGCCTACAGGGCCCATAGGGGGCTAAAAAAAAGTTGGCCCCTGGTCCTGTGCGTGACTAGGGGCTGGCGGGAAGGTGCGGGGAGTGGAGCCCCTGGTCCTCCATAGGACCGCTACTAGAGGGATGGGGTTGGTCAGGGGCTGGACGCATAGCGCCTGGTCCCCCATATGACATGGGTTGGTGCAAGTGAAGCCCGCGGGGGCTGAGCTCGGCTCCTGGTCCACCATAGGACCGGCGCGGCTGGAGGAGAAGCTCGTAGGGGCTGGAGGCGGATGGGCGAGTGCCTTTGGTGGTGGTGGCAGACTGGTGGCCGCCTGGTGGACGCCAGATGGTAGATCTCTTTAGAACTGGAGGCACCGCACGGAAAAAAAAAACATGTTTTTCAATTTTTTTTTGAAATTTGAGCCTCGAGAAGCATGTTGGAGAGGCTGTACAGCCTCCCGGGCAATACAAATTTTCCTCAGAAGCAACTTTCACCAAAATCAACGAAATGAAAGGTGATCTTAGGGTTTTTGGCCGCTGCGAACACGATGGTGACCTTCATTTGTGCCCAAAATGCTCCAAAAAAATCGGCTACCCCCAGAGCTTACAAAAAATATTTTAGCTTGAAAGCCTCATAGATCTGGCAAACGATGACCAAAATCTGCAAAATAAAAGTCAATCCTGACTTTTTCTAATGCTTTGAATCCAATGGTGAAGCCCAATTTGATCCAAGACGCTGCATAGATGAACTCAAGGAATGATACCCTCGAGGAATCTCGAACGAAATCTGTAATGATTTTCTCAAAAAATCTGAAAAGGGGTTACAAATCAAGGCTTTGATACCATGTTAGAAACTAAGATCAGACATGCAAACCAAAAAATCCTTCCACAAAAGAGAAAAACAGAAAAAGAAAAGCTTTGCAAAAGATGTACAAAATATTATTATTCAGGAATTCATAATTATATGAGATGATTTGCTTTATAAAAGAAAAGTATGCATAACCCTAACTTATCTTGAGCAATAAGATAGCTCAACAAGATAAGGATGAGAATAATTAACCTAGGAATTAAAATATTACCTAAGTAAAGTTATGCAAGTGTAATTAAATATTAATTACACTAACAAAAAGTTGCCCGAAGGGTCTAGAAAGGTTCCAGAATGCAAGAATAATGCCAAAAATGCAAAAAAAATGCAAAATTAGGTCCAGATTGGAAAAATTGGTGAAAATGATAATAAACCCCATCATTAAGGTTAAATTAGGGAAAAAAACCCTAATTTTCTAGCTTAAATATGTTAAGAGGGGTCATTTTCAATTCATTTGTGCATTTACACTTCATGAATTCTTGCAAATTGAGCTCTGACTCTTCAATGAAATGGTGCGTCGTGAGCTTCCCTGACACATTTTTGATCGAGTTCGTGAGTTCCAATAGCTTCCAGGAGTAGGACCAGCGATATGTGATTCGAAACTTGATTTGAAATTTGAAATTTTGATGTATTTATTAGAATTTAGAATTTGGGGGCATCGCTATATAGCGACACCCAAACTTCAATCGGTGATGCCCAAACGATATATAGGGATGCATATGTCTAGGGCGACGTTTTTCTAGATTTAATTTTAGGGTTCCAAATTTTAAATGGCAACACGTTTGTAAATAGTGACACACTTGTCAATTTGAAAGCTAGGGTTAGGTCATGCCAAATTATAAATAGCGATGCCATCTTGTATGGCGATGCATTTGTCAATTTAAATTTTAAAATGCATCGAGTGTCATTGTTTGAGATTTGAATATAGCGACACATTTGTAAACAACAATGCATTTATGATTTCTGAGACAAAAATTCCAAATAACTTCAATTTTTTGATGATTTCCTAATGTCATGGGCTTCGTGAGTGTAGGAGGTCTTCCCACCACTGATGTCGAGAGAGGATAGACACACAGTATTGGAGAGATTGGGTGATTTGTCAGAGTTGCACCAGGAGCACCTAGGAGAGATCGGATTGTGGTACATTATGTAAGCACCTGTTTTGAGGACACATTTGGCTATGATGATAGCTCTATGCGACAGATGGCATAGCGAGACCTCGTCCTTCCACCTTCTAACAGGGGAGGTGATAGTGACCTTAGAGGATGTGTGGCAAATATTGCAATTTCCTAATCCACAGTGATCATGTGATCTACGATCCTAATGCTAGATTGGATGCCTGCTTTGAGGTGATGGAGATGCTTTATTTATGCAAGGCACATGTCTGCCAGGTTTTCACCAAGGTACTTTCCCAAAGCGCCACTGAAGTGGTTTTCACTAGAGGACAATTTTTTTCTTTACTTTTTTCAATCCTTTTTCTCATTTTTTTGGATTTTGATCTTTTCTGATTTTTTTGTATTTTCTAATTTGCACCCTTCATGTTTAGGCATAAATTTTTTTGAGATACAAGTTATTGATTGGCTCCTGCAAGGGCTCACCTTCAGGGGTTGATAGTTGGTATGCTCCTGATCCGTAGCTTGTTGTGATGACAAAGGGACCCAACCAATTAGGCTCAAAATTTCCTTTGTTGTCTTGATCTGGCATGTTCTTCTGATTTTTCTTTAAGACAAGATCGACTACTTGGAATGACCGACATTTGATTCTCTTATTATAGCTCTGTTTCAATCATTTTTGATACACTTACAAGTGATTAGGGGCGTCAAGATGACGTTTATCCAGGAATTTTAGCTCATTTAGTTGAGACACTCTGTACTCTTTCTCAGTTGTCAGATTCTTCAGTGACACATACAATGATGGGAGCTCAACCTCAATAGGCAAGATGGCTTATGATCCATAGACTAGGGAGAAAGGGGTTGCTCATGTAGGTGTGCAAATACTGGTTTGATAAGCCCAACGAGTAGGATTTGGATGCAAATGCCAGTCCCAACCAGCGTCATTAATTGTTTTCTTTATGATTTTTAGGATAGTTTTTTTCGTTGCTTTTGCTTGGTCATTTCCTTGGGGATAGTACGGTGTAGAGAATTGGTGATGGATGTTGAATCTTTGGCACAACTCTCTCACATCCTAATTTTTGAATGGGGTTCCATTGTCTAAGATGAGGGTTTGTGGTACACCATAACAAAAAAATTAGGTAATTCAGGATAAACTTAGCTATATGCTTTCCCATTATGTAGGTCATAGGAATGGCTTCAACCCACTTAGTAAAGTACTCAGTGGTAGTTATGATAAACCTATGGCCATTGGATGAGGTTGGAGTGATTTTTCCTATGAGGTCAAGTCCCCACTACGAAAAAGGCCATGGTGTGATCATAGGTTACAACTCTTGAGCTGGAGCATGAATCAGATCCCCTTGTTGCTGACATTGGATGCATTTCCATACATACTGATGAGCTTATTTTTCCATGGTTGGCCAATACTACCCCACCCTCAATAGTTTCTTATCTAATGTCATACCGCAAGAATGGGACCCACATATGCCGTTGTGTACTTCTATTAAGGCAGTTAAGGCTTCCTATTGGTTAATACATCGTAGTAATGTCCCTTTGATGCTTCGGCAGTAAAGGGTATTACCTAGGATCACAAATCAAGAGGCCTTTTTGACAAAGGTCTATTTAAGATTCAGGGTGATGTCTGATGGAAGGGTTCCTCTATAAGGTAAGTAAAAATTTCATGGTACCAAGGGGATGCAGGACCAACAATAACACACGAATTAAAATTCATGGATTTCAAAAGTTGGTATGAGAAGTTGTTCTACCAAGAATTCACATTGAAGAATGTTGTTCAACATGTCTAATAGTGACCCAATTGTTGCCATGGCATCTGCTGCTCTATTTTTCATGCGAGGAATCTGCTAAAAAGTCATGTCTATAAAAAGATCTTTGAGATTCTCCACCATCTTATTGTAAGGAGTGTGCTTTTCATCTTTGGTTTGATAGTCATCATTGACTTGGTTGATAACCAATTGTGAGTCTCCATAGACTTTCATCTCTTGTATTTACCACTGAACTACTATCTTGAGACCTGTGATCAAGGCTGTACTTAGGAATGTTATTCATACATGGGAATGATAGCCTGTAAGACTTTGGGATGCAATCACCTTAGGGGGTGATGAAAATAATGTCAGCTCCTAATCCATATTGGGCAAATGATCCATCAAAGTACATCTTCCACTGAGTTGTGAGATTAATAAGGAACACTAGTTCATAAAGAAACTCATATATCAAAGGGTTCTCATCATAGATGGGTGCTTCTGCTAGTTGGTTTGCTATCACTTTTCCTTTGATTTCCTTGTGCTCTACATACTCTATGTCAAACTCTGTCAAGATCATTATCCATTTAGCCATTCATCCTGTGAGAGTTTCTTTGGATAACAAATATTTTAATTTATCAATCTTTGCGATGACCTTGATTTGGTGTGACAACATGTAATTCCTGAGCTTTTTTGAAGTGAAAACTACTGCTAGGCATGCTTTCTCAATGGGTGAATAGTTCATCTCATAGCCTACCAAGGTTCTATTGATGTAGTATATGGCTCTTTTCTTGTCGTTCTCATCATGTTGTGCCAAAAGAGCTCCTAATGTTGTTGGTGTTGCTGAGATGTATAGGAACAGTGGCTTTTTTAGTATCGGTGGCATGAGCACTGGAGGTGTTAGTAGATAATCCTTGATCTGCTTGAAAGATTTATCACATTTTTCATCCCATTTTTAAGTTATCCCTTTATGGAGAAGATGTGAAAAGGGATGAATCTTATCTGATACTTGAGTTATGAACCTTCTAATGGACTACAACCTTCCTTGTAATCCTCTCATTTGTTTCAATGTTTGTGGTGGTTCCATGTCTAGGATAGTTTTAACCTTTGCTAGATCAATTTCTATCCCTCTTTGTGAAACAATGAAGCCAAGAATTTTCCCTAATGTTACCCCGAACACACTTTTTTGGATTTAGTCATACCTTGTATTCTTCCAACCTATCAAAGATAGGTCCTAAGACTTGTATGTGCTCACTTCTCTTCTTTGATTTCTCCAAAATATCATCCACATAATCTTCAATTGTTTTGTGGATCATGTCATTAAAGATGAGGGTCACTGCTCTTTGATAGGTAGCTCCTGCATTCTTCAACCCAAATGGCATTACATTCCAGTAGTAGGGTATGTGCAAGATCATCATGGAAAAAATAGGCCCTTAAGTGGCAAAAAATTTAGAAAAATCAGAGTTAGGCAACTTGACATAAAAATTTGAATAAGTTATCTATATTATTTCAAAAATATGTAAGAATAGAATCTGTAGCAAATTGAATGTAGTTTCTAAACTACTAGTTTTTTAAAAACTATTTGGTGAAAATTTGAAATTTCAATGCAGTACTTAAATTTGGGGAAAAATAAGAAGTAGGTGTCGTCTAACCACCTAACCACAATAAAATGATAATATTTTTTATAAGATTTTAGATATAAGTAAAGGACTCATGTCGATGTGATGCATACTTTTTGTAATTTTTTCCAAGTAAATAATTAATTATGAATTTTTATAACTTTTTAAAAATAAAAACTTCGTATGTCTAACCACCCTAACTTGGTCAAAACTTCATGAAATTCATTTTTTATTTTTTAATCCTATAGTATGTGATTCATAGAATGTGACGCATGTTTTGGATTCAAAAATGTGATCTGTTTGAAAGCTATAGATGTTTTCCAATCAACCTATCAATCAAGACTTTAATCGTAATTCAAATAGAAAATGACTAATATTTACTTATTAAATTCAAAGTAAAGCATAATTTATATTAGTGGAAAGTTGAGAACTCCTTTAAAAACCCTTTTCATTTCAACAATTTTGGGTAAAAAAAAAATTGCCAGCCACATACCCATCATATTGCCACTTTTTGGCCCATCATGATCCTGCACATACCTAGTAGGTTCCCCATGGACAAGTAAAGGAAGTTTTATGTTGATCTTCTTTGGTGATTATGATTTGATTATAGCCTGAAAAGCCATCCATGAGCGACAACATTTCATACCCAGTTGTTAAATCCACAATGAGATCAATGTTTGGAAGAGGGAAATTATCCTTTAGACATGCCTTGTTTAGATCTCTGAAATCAGTGCATATTTTGATGCCCCCAGTCGGTTTTGAGACTGGTACCATGTTTGAAACCTACTCAGGATAATCTATCGGTCAGATGAATCCAACATCAAGAATCTTTTCTAGTTCCAGTTTAACCAAGAGTGCTATCTGAGGGTGCATCTTCCTTAATTTTTGCTTGAATGGTTTGGCATTGGGATAAACTACTAAGTGATGTACAACCACTTATAAATCAAGGCATGGAATATCTGTGTATGACCATGCAAAGTTATCTCTTCTCTCTTTAAGGAATGCTGCAAGGTTCCTATGTTCTTCATCTAACAAGGATTCAACATAGAAGGTGATCTTAGGTTCTTCTTTTGTTCCCACATTGACTAGAGTAGCCTTTTCTGCTAGTACCACTAACTTTTCTGGATGCATTGCACTAAGGGGGAGATTGAATTCTTCATCCTTGGGCACCTTAGAGAGGTTTTCACCGTTGGATGCATCCTTTGTTTTTATTATTTTGGGATCAGAGAGTGCCACTAGGTGGTTTTCACTCAAGGATCTGCAAGTTAGTTGCATTTCATTTATTTTGTGACTAAATGATTCAATCGCCTCCCCATAGTATGCCCTTGTATCGAGCTCTATATCAAAGCCTAATTTGTGATCTTCCCATGATAATTTGTCTCACAGTCTCATGAATTTTGAGATCGCTTCATCGTTTTCGAATTAATCTAGAACCAGTGGTCCTTGTTGATCCATGTCAATGAGTTGCGGGTATACTAGGCATATTTCAATTGATTGGTTGTTTGAGATAAATGATTTTATTGATATCATGTAGAGGGTGTTGTTCTCAAATAGGTTAGCAACATCATGAGGAAAGTCATCTAAGGTAGTATCACGTGATGCAGGTGACCAGGAGGAAGCCTCAACTCATTTAGCAGCAATACCTTTGCCAATAAGTGTGACCTTGCTAGTAGTACAACCTAAGCCAAGATTCTTTAGTCGTTTCTCAAGAATGATGGGTTCTAGTAAACCATTATCATTATGTCCTAGCTTCTCATTCTTGATATATCCCCAATTATGTATTAGTTGTAGACCTTTATTGTCATCTTCCATGGGAAGAATAGGAACATGTCGTTCATTTTGATAGAGGATTTTAGAGATACATTTCTCATTGATGTCTTATTGATTCAGGTCTCCCCATTTGGTGAAGGTACTAGCTGTCATCTTGATTATTTCTGGTTCTTTGATGCTAGATGTAGGTTTTCCGTGTGCTTGAGGAGAAATGGGTAACTCCCCTAAGACAAAGGTGTCTTTCAATATTTTGTAGATTCCAAAACCGTCATCTTGGATTATTGCTTTGACATCGGGTATGTTGTTCGAAATTGGTACTTGGGATGTAGAGGTAGAGGCTAGAGATGATGGGTCAACAAATGAGCTTGATGGTGTAGGCCCTTCATCATTTTTGGGTATTTGTGGGATCTTATAAAACTTGGAATCAAGGCTCTTGCAGCAGTAGAAAGGCTCAGGATCTTCATGGATAGTGATTTCTCTGCCCTCAAAAGGAAACTCCACACACTAATGATAGGTTGAGGCTATGGCTTTAGAAGCATGGATCCAAGGTCAACCAAGTAGTATGTTATAGGGAAGATCAAGATCAAGTACTTGGCATGTAGTTTTTGTAATAAGAGGTCCCACCTGGATTGGAAGTGCTATGATTCCTTGTGATACCCATTCTTGGTTTTCATTTGCTCTGATGGTGGTAATCTTTGTCTTCTTAATAGTATCTTCTGAATAGCCTAGATTCCTGATCAATTGCAAGGTACAAATGTTTAGACCAATGCCTCCATCAACCAATACTATTTTGACCTTTTTCTTATGAATGATCACCTCAAGGTGTAAAGCACGGTTGATGTTGTTTTAATTATTTGGATTATTTAATAGTTCATTGTGTTGATGTGCTTATGACTGTATATATTTTGTTTCATTTTACGACTTCTAGGAGTAAGTTGAAGCTAAGGGGGGGGGGATGTAGTACCCCTCCACTTTTGGCCCCTTTGTGATGTGTGAATGAGTTGTTTATTTGTTATTTGTGAGGTCTTGTTTCCCTTTTCCCGTACAAGTAAATTGGTTAATTAATGTGTTCCTTTCATATTATTACATTGATTGTATTAAATAATTTAAATGATCGGTTGATATATCGATTGAATGTTCAAAATTTTCCATTTGCATTTGCTTGCCATTCATAATATATCTATATATACTACTTTATATAGTCTCCAGTTAAGAATGTATTTTGGAACATGGTTAATAATGCAAAGAGTTTTAAAATATATATATCTATATATATATATATATATATATATATATATATATATATATTTATATTTTTATACATTCATATAAATAAATGATGGCATAGAGTTTAATAGGTGCAGAAAGTGATGTTGATATTATTATCATATACATTTATTGACCTTATAACACTATGTGTCAATTCCTAATATTAGGTATATCTTACATATTATTGGTATCAATATATACAATCATTTATATCTTTTAAATGGCTTCAATTATTTGAATGGTTTGTATGAAAAGCCTCGATATTACCTATTATTGAGAATGAACATAAATATTGTGAATTGTGTTAACAATTAATTCAAACCTACATAGTACATCATCTCAACTTCATATCCCACTTACTTTGAGATAATTATTTATCAAACTATCCTTGAATTAGCAATTTGTTTTTATTTCATATGTATAAACGTGAGACAAGCAAGAACTACAAGTATAGGTCCCATAATGTCAATCATTGGGAATGGTGCCTAACTTTTATATTGATTGTCACTCCTAAGGTATATAAGTGGCCAAATTGTATGGGTTGATATGTAGGTAGTCTAATGATGAGGCAGAGAGACTAGAATATGACCAAAATGGTGCGAATTACACCCACCTCTTCTTACCATCTTTAGACTTAATGATATTTACCTCACCCTATTTAGCCCCTTTTTCCATCAATGTTCAACTCTTAAATTGAGTTTCAATTTCTTGTGCATTCTAAAATAACTTTTTATCATACTCCATTTTGGACAAATTGATTATGCTATTTTAACAGACCTTAAGTTAGATACTTTGATTTGTGCTTTTCATTATGACACAAAAACTATGTTTTATGAAAAATATGCTATGATTATTCCTCTTTATTTTGTTAAGACAAGGAAACATTAGTTAAATATTTTTTTTGAAAGTTATAAATGTTAATATATTATTATTGATATGTTACTGAATGTTTTATGTTATGTATTGAGGAAGAATATATGTAAGTATATTTATGGGATGATAAACAATATTATTTTGAAAATAAGTTTCTCTGGAGCTTAATGCATACTATTGGGAACTCTAAATTAGAGTACTGCAAGCATGGATATGCATTTATGATCATGCGTTGGACTTGTTTGGAGACTAAACTCCAACTAACAAAATGAATAACCTGTGTCTATCCTTGATTGAGGAAGGAGTTAGAGTAAATGAATGAGAAGCTTTAGGGGGCTTAGGTTAAAAAATGAAGAGAAGAGTAAAGAAAGAGGGAATACACCCATTCTTTGACACACGCTCTGCCAGGTAGATTACGTGCCTAGTCTACCGCCCACATGCTTGCATGCACAACATTTGGAGAGGATTTTCTGTAAAAGAGGGGGTGACGTGTTTGGTTTGGGGGGATTGACCCCTGGATTACATCTAGACAGGAAGTAGTTGCAACGAGGGGCGCGCGGCATTCAGAGAGACACCTCTCTCTTCAGACACTACCAAAACAGTTCACGAGCCTTGTCTTTGCACCATATATGCATACACGTAAAAACAGGGGATCCTGCTGGCAAGGTTGGGAAATCAGCAATCGCCGTCCAAACTCTTCCTTCCTGGTATTGACTTTTCACTCCTCCATTTTGGCGTGCTGCAGTATGAAATTTAAGTTATCACAATAGTTTTAGAGTATGTTTATTAAATGAACATTACTGTCACCAAATTCACAAGCCTTGTCTATGCTTCTACTTTCTGTGTAACATAGAAGACTGTAGGGGTGCAATTCACCTTCCTGATTCCGTTAGCATCCTGCCAAATTTGCAATACTTGAAGATTGAATGTTGTAGAGGTTTAAATAATCTCTCTGATTCCTTTGTCAACCTGTTTCAGCCGCAGCGCTTGAGCATAATAGGAAGTTTGAAAGTTTAAATAACTTCCCCGGTACTCTTGGCGTCACCTGCCAATTGCATTTGCTTGAAATTTGCTAAAGCCTTTTCAATAAATCCATCTTGTACACGTCCTGCGTTCATTTCCCTCCATGAGATGACATCTATGCGAGGCATTCTGTCAAGCAGTTGCTTGTCGTGTCCTGTTACAGGCTTAAAGGTAAACTTGCACTCCAAATGATCGGCTATTTATGTAATGCAATAAGGGTTACTGTCTTGTGAGGTTTGTGCAGCCCTCATCCACCAGTTCTGCATGCTTGCGCGCACCTCCTACACATGCAAAGCTTACTGCATAAGGGTGTGCTGCAGGGTGCTTCATTAATTCAAAGATTTTGAGAGTTTCCTTGCAAAATCCATTTTGTGCATATCCTGCAATCATTGCATTCCTTCAGATCATATTTCTTGAGGGATTCTGTCAATCAGGTGTTCGCGCCTTGTAGGTGAGTTCACATTTCTTTGAGGAATTCTGGCAAACAGTCGTGCCTTATCTGTGTATCATATTTAACCTTGTCTCCCGGATGGCTATCACTAGTTCTTGTTTCGGGACTACGTTGGTGCAAGCCTCACTTTGTAGATGCCTGATTCTCCTCCATTTACCTCGGCCTTGGGCTTTTGTTTTGCCACTTCATCATCGTCGTTAAATAAGTATGCAACACCAGAGTATACTTTGGAGCTAACCCCAGTTGCATTTCTAGGACCTTTTCTGAAACTTGGCTCTGCTTCACTAAACAAACAATGCGTTTATGATACATCTCTATCTAAGATTATGAGCCTGCTATCTGGGCATAGCGTCCGTAGTTGGTTCCCAGATGTTGCATAAACACAAACCACTTAGATCATTGTCATACTTTTAATTTTAGTTCTGGGTGTGTTGTTTAGTTCCAACTTATACTTGTGATACCCATCATTATTCTCTATTAAAAGTTGACACTTTCCTGTCCTCATCACCATAATCTGACCCCTTCATGAGTTGGCATCTTCACCAAAATTTGACATCTATCTCAACTCAATCTCTTCATTTTAGCATACAATTACAGGAAATATGTGTAGGGTCAGGTCCCTAAATAGTTTTAGCCTCTTGGTAAATTATCAAATTGAAGAGTATTGATTTTGTTATTTAGGTTGTGATATTAATATTTATGCTTCATAGTTTATTAGATAGATTAAACAGTGCCAAGTGCAAAAATAGGAAAGAACAAAATTATTTGATTTTGTTATTTAGGCTGTGATATTAATATTTAAATTTCATTAATTTTTTTATTTAGGGTATGATATTAATATTTAAATTTCATTGATATTGTTATTTAGAATTGTGATATTAATAATTAAATTTCATAGTTTATTAGATAGACTAAACAATTCTAAGTGGAAAGAATGAATTTATATAGTATAAACATAGGACATTTGTTTATAACAGTTATAAATGGTTAGACATTTATGAGTAATGAACAATGCATTATAATAATGAATGTAAGATGTATAATAATGAATGTAAGATGTTAAGAGTTCCAATTTGTTCTAATCTATAATTGCTATTCTCACCTTTTTAGATGTTTTCTTCTAAATTCTCTTTTAAGAAAATATTCTTTAAATGTGAGAAATATAGTCTTCTATTGATAGTATTTAGTACTTATACGAGTAATGAAAATGAATAAATATCTCTCCTTGTTATAAGATTGAATATTGAAGTATTTGCTTTGATAGAGAATTAGAAAATTAAGTGAGTAAATTAAATTAAGTTTAAAAGAAAAAAGTAATTATATTTAATTTTCTTTTATATAGATATATATTGCTTATAAAGAAAGAATACATTTCTACCTTAGAGAAAATTAAGTGAATTGTAGGCAAAGAATTGAGAAATTAAGTAAGAAAAAAATTGATTTATTTAAGAAAAAAATTGATTTATTTATATTGTAGATAATTAAAATTCGAGCTAATCCATTATAATTGCATTACGCAATCTATGAAATTGCTGAAATAAGATTTGTGTTCAAATACATTTAAAAATTAGGTTTATTATCAAAACACATTTAAAATCAAATTTATTCTGAAATGCACCTAAAATTAGGCTTATTTTCAAGTTCATTTAAAATTTGTTTTAATTACAAGTACTTAAGTTAAATTTATTTACAAATTCCTTATGATTAGCTTGTGAATTGCGTATAATAGTCTATGTTGGATTGAGATTAGATTTATTGAGGGTGGAGTCAAATGTTAGATTTTAATAAAATATATTAAGTTTAAAAGTAAACAAATGTACATATTACATTTTAATTAAATTTATTTATTTGAAGTAAACCAAAATTTATTTACAAATTCCTTACGATTAGCTTGTGAATCCAGCATATAATAGTCTATGTTGGATTGAGATTCGATTTATTGAGGGTGGAGTCAAATGTTAGATTTTAATAAAATCTATTAAGTTTAAAAGTAAACAAATGTACATATTACATTTTAATTAAATTTATTTATTTGAAGTAAACCAAATATGCTACACTTTATTTAAATTTATTATTTTGAAATAGCAAACAGTTATGTTTCATTTTTAATGTTAATTATTTTAAAGTAATGTATAGGTTAGGAATTTTAAATTTGATGGTCGACTTGCTGTAGGGTTTCATAGTGCTTATCTAATTAAAAGAATTGTATGGTGGAAATGCATTTAAATATAGTTAATTATTTCATTATTCTCTACATTATCCTTAGAAGGATTGGTATGTGTTTATGTTTAAGTGAATGGACATTTATAGTTGACCTTGAGCATGTTTGGATAGTTAATTATTATTTTGAATACTCTTTGGGATTGATTCCTTATGCATGTTTGTGGTTCCATGCTGATCATGTTTTCCTCTTGTTTTGAATATAATGGGAACCTGAATGTTTAAGTTACTTTCATGTTCAATAGTCATGGGCGGTAGGTTGTTAGGCTTCTAGAGGTGATGGGAAACCCATTTTATGTTGAATTTTCCCATGATTCAACCTTTGTGTTTCCATTGATTGTATTCTTATTTTAAGTTCCCATGGGTGTGTACTGTTCTATGAATTGTTTTACCTTAAGTTATGACTTTGGGCGAGATGGTTCATGCCTCGCACACACATTCATTTGTGATTTTTATGCTGGATACATTCCTTCTTTTTTTTCCTTCGTTTTCCTCCAAAAGCAGTCACCTTGTAAAGTGGTCGTTGAGATTGTTGTATGTTATGTTTTGGTTGACTTTGTTGTTGGTCTTGTGATTGTTCTGCTTGTCTATCTTGGTCGTGGGTCCTTTCTTGTCATTCTCCTAGCATGAGGGGTGGACCTTTGGGTCCACTTGGTCGGGTGGAATTTGCTACACACCCCATTGGGTTCCCAGGTTGTGTTCACAACGCAGAAGTAGATGCAGAGTCTCCAGAGCTTCACATTGTTGAAGACTTTTCCTCACCTTGTACCTTATTCTTCATTGATGTAATTGTTCTTTTACTTGAAGTAAACTTCTTGTTGTTATGAGGGAAGCATTATGTAATTGTATTAATGGAATTATGATGTGTTGTATCTATGGAAATATGCTCCACAATTGTATTATTGGAACTATGAACTGAATGGGAATAAAATGATGTATCGTATTTCTCTCTTTTGATCTTTAATGGTTGTTTATCATCATTATGTAGTCTTGGCTTTTATTCGCTCTTGTTTGATAAAGGATTATGTTTTGTAATGATCATTTTGTGTATCCCAGAGTACGTAGATGACTATGTAAATGTACAATTTTTTTTCATGTAATGAATGTACAAATTTATCTTACACAATGTTTCGCTTTTCAAAAAAAAAATTGTGAGGTGTTTGTTGTCCTTTGGGGTTCATAGAGTGGGGTATTACATTATTGGTATCAGAGCCTAGGTTCATACACTGGGCACTCTAGTTTCATCTGAGCCCATTATGTTGTCCTAGTGAGTTTGTTAAGTAAAGTTGTTAAGTGTTCACGATGATCATGGCATTGACATTTATAATCATGTGATCTTTGAAAAAGAGTAGAGTGAAAGAAGATTTTAAAAGGGTTGTCGAAAGGATGTAATGATAGGAGTCACCTCATGATGGGAATAAGTGTACTTATTGAATTGTGTATGTAATTGTTTTCCCCTGTAAATGTGAGAAACTAGTAACTATGCATTGGTTGAGTGTTGTGATTACCCTGTACTTGCTTTGTGGGCCCATAATCCACAAGTCAACGGATTGTGTTATGGTGTACCCATTCTTTCAGAATATGTTGCATTTGGTGTGGGATTAACCATACCATTATGTGTGTTTGTATGTTTGTTACCTGATTGAGGGCCAACCCACGTGTGGTTAAAAATCTATATATACATAAGAGTAGCCAAAAGTTAGTTTCATAGATTTTTTTTCTTTTGGTTCTCTAGCCCCTCAATCCGTGAAGGGGTAGTAGCTGCCACAAGTTTCTTGGGCGGAGTGTACACCATACGCACATTGTGATGCAGAGCGGTTTTAACTCAATCGATCCTAAGGAAACCTACTCACTACTTTCCCTTACGATGAATCAGGGTACTTGATCCATATGTACTAGCCTAAACCCCATAGTTTTGAGTACATCAGCATTGGATTGTTAGTTTATCCCTAGTCGTCCATAGGGACTTTGAGCAGGCATTAGCGAGTCAATCTCGTCTGTATGAGAGGTAAAGCTCATGTAGCCCCATATTGATATACTCATATATATATCGTATACACCGTATCCGCACATGTAATGAAATGATGCAATGGATACAATGCCACACCCCACTAATTTTTTGACACAGTGTTGGTGATGATGTCGTGTTGCTGATGGTAGTGAGCTGGGCTCGAGGACACGATGCCACGTGCATAGACATGTGAAGGTGCACTATGAGATTGTGTTATGATAGCCTACTTGCGTGATGAGCATAATGGGGCCTCACACACTTGTAGAGGGATACTCATGTTTGCTTTCGACAATGTTTGGGTCAGTTAGCATATGGGTATGTCCTAGCCATGTATACCTTTGGCGATGGTGAGTACCTACGTGTTCCTTTTCCATGAGGTATCTCTATGTGGGGTGTGTTCTATGCGTGTCTACTTCCGTGGAGCCACAGACACACTGCACTGCGACATACGTCTAGTGTGTGCCTTCTCCGGCTAGTGTATGACCATGTCACATGATGACACGAGGCAGTGTGTAGTCGAGGAGTACACTCTATGACATGTGGATGGCGTGCTCACTCTGCACCACATGAGGGCTACTATATAGCCTGATGAAGTTCCCTCCTTCCTCGTTTGGTGGCTAGTATCTAGTCACGCAGTGGTGTATTGTGCAATTTTGGAGATTGAGGATGTTCTATATGGTTATTGATGATTTTTTATTGTCTATGAAGGCCGACATTTTGTTTATGTTTGATTTTAATGGTTTAGCCACACTTTGTGATCTTGATCTCTCGTAGCCCTCATGGTTACATTTGATTTAGTGTTGACATTGTGTGCATTTCTTGCTTTATTGCTGAAATTGAATCTTATTTTATGTTTATTTTATTCCTATGGTGGCTAAACTAGTTTATCCTTATTGTTTTCAAGGTTAGTCATATGTTGTATTGTGATTCCTTTCCAAGGACGTATGAGGTGGACTTTGTGAGTGTATAAAAGGAAGCAGACGTAGGGAACCTTGAGGATGGGGGTATGTGAGGTTGTTTACAGCTAGAACCCACTACCCACCTATGTGTGATGACTATCTCTTGGAGACTAACCACCTTATACAACAAGAGGTAAGTCATCGTGGTCTTGCTTGGATGGTCTCACCATGTGTGTGGCCTAACACCATCAATCCACTGAGTGTGAGATATGGATTATGTGAGATGGATATTGGCTCTTGGCTCATGGTTTTGATATCATGGATTAGTATGTTGTTCCAGTGTCTAGATGGACCCTTGTGTAGCCTTGTGATGTGATTCCTACTGATGTGAGTTTGTGTGTATGTAAAGAATGTATGTTAAATTATAGAAATAGTAACTATGAAATGATAAACTTGGGCTTTTATGCTTGGGGAGTGATACATCGTGTTTTGTTGATTCTGAAGAGGTGTTATTAGATAGTCTTTGCTGCATATGCAGTGAAATTTTCTGTTGAATAATGAATCTAGAGGAATGACTGGTGTGTAAGTGATGATATTTAACAAGAAACGGGCGCTCTCTATGTGTGATTATGTTGCAATTTTATGGAAGTGTAGTGTTTCAAGGTAATGAATCAGTGTGAATGACTGGTACTAATGTGTTTTGTTTCCACCCTAGTTTGTGATTTTTAGGTTGTCAGCTTCGAATCTCAGTGATGAAGGTAAATTCATTGGTTATGCTTATCTTATGGACTTAGTGTTATGCATTGATTAGTGATTTTTATGAGACATTGGTTATGATGTAATTAGTGTTATAAATGATATGATTGATATTACATGATTTTGTGTTTACTATTATGACCTTGATGAGAGGGATGGTGTAGCACCACTCGCTTGTGAGCACCCTACTACACTGCGACTTCCTCTCACGATGTGTTTGTTTTGGATATATATATGTTGTTTCGAAACTTGGTTTTATGCAGGATTGCAGGTACCCAAGCCTTGATTCCACCTACACTTTCAGGACAGTGCGAGCCCCATAAATCCCAATCGGTATGAAGTTGAAAATGGATTTGACAAGAAAGCCCCCCTGTCCTAGTATGTCACCCCGTCATTATGTTGAATGAGGTTGTCTGTTTGCAACCCTGTCTCCATTTCGGTAAGATTTGGTTTTGAGTTGATTAATCTTAATTGCTTAATTGATGTTGTTTTAATTATTTGGCTTAGTTGTTAGTTCATTGTGTTGATGTGCTTATGACTATATATGTTTTGTTTCATCCTACGACTTCTAGCAGTAAGTCGAAGCTAGGGGGGGAGGATGTAGTACCCCTCCACTTTTGGCCCCTTCATGATGTGTGAGTGAGTTATTTATTTACTATTTGTGAGGTCTTGTTGCCCTTTTTCCGTACAAGTAAATTGGTTAATTAATGTGTTCCTTTCATATTATTATGTTGACTATATTAAAGAATTTAAATGATTGGTTTATATATCGATTGAATGTTCAAAAATGCCATTTGCATTTGCTTGGCGTTAATAATATATCTATATATACTACTTTGTATAGTCTCCAGTTAAGAATGTATTTTGGAACATGGTTAATAATGCAAGGAGTTTTATATATATATAATTATATTTTTATACATTCATATAACTAAATGATGGCATAGAGTTTACTAGTTGGGGAAAGTGATGATAATATTATCATATACATTTATAGACCTTATAACACTATGTGTCAATTCCTAATATTAGGTATGTCTTATATATTATTGGTATCAATGTATACAATCATTTATATCTTTTAAATGGCTTGAATTATTTGAATGGTTTATTTGAAATGGCTCGATATTACCTATTATTGAGAATGGAAATAAATATTGTGAATTGTGTTAACACTTAATTCAAACCTACTTAGTACATCATCTCAACTTTATATCCCACTTACTTTGAGATAATTACTTATCAAACTATCCTTGAATTAGCAATTTGGTTTTATTTCATATGTATAAACGTGAGACAAGAAAGAACTACAAGTATACGTCCTAGAATGTCAATCATTGGGAATGGTGCCTAACTTTTATATTGATTATCATTCCTAAGTATATAAGTTCCCAAATTGTATGGGCCAATATCCAGGTAGTCTAATGATGATGTAGAGAGACTAGAATATTACCAAAATGGTGTGAATTACACCCACCTCTTCTTACCATCTTTAGACTTAATGATATTTACCTCATCCTATTTAGCCCCTTTTTCCATCAATGTTCAACTCTTAAATTGAGTTTCAATTTCTTGTGCATTCTAAAATAACTTTTTATCATACTCCATTTTGGACAAATTGATTATGCTATTTTAACTAACCTTAAGTTAGATACTTTGATTTGTGCTTTTAATTATGGCACAAAAACTATGTTTTATGAAAAATATGCTATGATTATTCCTCTTTATTATGTTAAGGCAAGGAAATATTAGTTAGATATTTTTTTTGAAAGTTATAAATGTTCATATATTATTATTGATATGTTAATGAATGTTTTATGTTATGTATTGAGGAAGAATATAAGTAAGTATATTTCTTATATATATAGATATGGGATGATAAACTATATTATTTTGAAAAGAAGTTTCTTTGGAGGTTAATGCATATTATTGGGAACTCTAAATTAGAGTACTCCAAGCATGGATATGCATTTATGATCATGCGTTGGACTTGTTTGGAGACTAAACTCCAACTAACAAAGTGAATAACCTGTGTCTATCCTTGATTGAGGAAGGAGTTAGAGTAAATGAATGAGAAGCTTTAGGGAGCTTAGGTTAAAAAATGAAGAGAAGAGTAAAGAAAGAGGGAATACACCCATTCTTTGACACACGCTTTGCCAGGCTGGTTACGTGCGTAGTCTATCGCCCACATCCTTGCATGCACAACATTTGGAGGGGCTTTTCTGTAAAACAGGGGGGACGTGTTTGGTTTGGGGGGGATCGACCCCTGCCTTACATCTGGAAGGTAGGTAGTTGCAATGGGGGGGGCGCGACACTCAGAGAGACACCTCTCTCTTCAGACACTGCCAAAACAGTTCACGAGCCTTGTCCTTGTGCCATATCTGCATACATGTAAAAACAGGGGATCCTGCTGGCAAGGTTGGGAAATCAGCAGTCGCCCTCCAAACTCTTCCTTCCTGGTATTGACTTTTCACTCCTCCATTTTGGCGTACTGGAGTATGAAATTTAAGTTATCACAATAGTTGTAGAGTATGTTTATTAAATGAACATTACTGTCACCAAATTCACAAGCCTTGTCTATGCTTCCACTTTCTGCATAACATAGAAGACTATAGGGGTGCAATTCACCTTCCTGATTTCGTTAGCATCCTGTCACATCTGCAATACTTGAAGATTGAATGTTGTAGAGGTTTAAATAATCTCTCTGATTCCTTTGTCAACCTGTCTCAGCCGCAGCGCTTGAGCATAATAGGAAGTTTGAAAGTTTAAATAACTTCCCCGGTACTCTTGGCGACTTGGCGTCACCTGCCAATTGCATTTGCTTGAAAGTTTCTAAAGCCTTTTCAATAAATCCATCTTGTACAAATCCTGCATTCATTTCCCTCCATGAGATGACATCCATGCGAGGAATTATGTCAAGTAGTTGCTTGCCGTGTCTTGTTACAGGCTTGAAGGTAAACTTGCACTCCTAATGATCAGCTATTTATGTAATGCAATAAGGGTTACTATCTTGTGAGGTTTGTGCAGCCCTCATCCACCAGTTCTGCATGCCCGCGTGCACCTCCTACACATGCAACTTTAGCTTACTACGTAAGGGTGTGTTGCAGGGTGCTTCATTAATTCAAAGATTTTGAGAGTTTCCTTACAAAATCCATTTTGTGCATATCTTGCAATCATTGCATTCCTTGAGATCATATTTCTTGAGGGATTATGTCAATCAAGTGTTCGCGCCTTGTAGTTGAGTTCACATTTCTTTGAGGAGTTCTGCCAAACAGTCGTGCCTTATCTGTGTATCATATTTAGCCTTGTCTCCCGGATGCCTGTCACTAGTTCTTGTTTCGAGATGACGTTGGTGCAAGCCTCACTTTGTAGATGCCTGATTCTCCTCCATTTACCTCTGCGTTGGGCTTCTGTTTCGCCACTTCATCATTGTCGTTAAATAAGTATGCAGCACCAGAGTATACTTTGGAGCTAACCCCAGTTGAATTTTTAGGCCCTTTTATGAAATCTAGCTCTGCTTCACTAAACAAACGATGCGTTTATGATACATCTCTATCTAAGATTAAGAGCCTGCTACCTGGGCATAGCGCCCGTGGTTGGTTCCCAGATGTTGCATAAACATAGACCACTTAGATCATTGTCATACTTTTAATTGTAGTTCTGGGTGTGTTGCTGAGTTCCATCTTATACTTGTGATACCCATCATTATTCTCTATTAAAAGTTGACACTTTCCTGTCCTCATCACCATAATCTGACCCCTTCATGAGTTGGCATCTTTACAAAAATCTGACATCTATCTCAACTCAATCTCTTCATTTTAGCATACAATTAGAGCAAATATGTGTAGGGTCAGGTCCCTAAATAGTTTTATCCTCTTGGTAAATTATCAAATTGAAGAGTATCTTGATTTTGTTATTTAGGTTGTGATATTAATATTTATGCTTCATAGTTTATTAGATAGATTAAACAGTTCCAAGTGCAAAAACAAAAACAGGAAAGAATAAAATTATTTGATTTTGTTATTTAGGTTGTGATATTAATATTTAAATTTCATTGATTTTGTTATTTAGTGTATGATATTAATATTTAAATTTTATTGATATTTTTATTTAGGATTATGATATTAATAATTAAATTTCATAGTTTACTAGATAGAATAAACAATGCTAAGTGGAAAGAATGAATTTATATAGTTTAAACATAGGACATTTGTTTATAACAGTTATAAATGGTTAGACATTTATGAGTAATGAACAATGCATTATAATAATGAATGTAAGATGTATAATAATGAATGTAAGATGTTAAGAGTTCCAATTTGTTCTAATCTATAATTGCTATTCTCACCTTTCTAGATGTTTTTTTCTAAATTCTTTTTTAAGAAAATATTCTTTAAATGTGAGGAATATAGTCTTTTATTTATAGTATTTAGCACTTATATGAGTAATGAAAATGAATAAATATCTCTGCTTGTTATAAGATTGAATGTTAAAGTAATTACTTTTATAGAGAATTATATGAGTAATGAAAATGAATAAATATCTCTACTTGTTATAAGATT
The DNA here is from genome assembly GCA_007258455.2 of Sequoia sempervirens. Classification (NCBI taxonomy): domain Eukaryota; kingdom Viridiplantae; phylum Streptophyta; class Pinopsida; order Cupressales; family Cupressaceae; genus Sequoia; species Sequoia sempervirens. The sequence goes on along the minus strand of VDFB02000010.1, from coordinate 4,007,683 downwards.
GAATGTTAAAGTAATTACTTTTATAGAGAATTAGAAAATTAAGTGAGTAAATTAAATTAATTTTAAAAGAAAATAGTAATTATATTTAATTTTCTTTTATATAGATATATATTGCTTATAAAGAAAGAATACATTTCTACCTTAGAGAAAATTAAGTGAATTGTAGGAAAAGAATCGGTAAATTAAGTAAGCAGAAAATTAATTTATTTATATTGTAGATAATTAAATGTCGAGGTGATCCATTATAATTTTATTACGCAATCTATGAAGTTGCCGAAATGAGATTTGTGTTCAAATACATTTAAAAATTAGGTTTATTATCAAAACACATTTAAAATAGAATTTATTCTAAAATGCACCTAAAATTAGGTTTATTTTCAAGTTCATTTAAAATTTGTTTTAATTACAAGTACTTAAAGTTAAATTTATTTGCAAATTCCTTACGATTAGTTTGTGAATTGCGTATAATAGTCTATGTTGGAGTTAGATTAGAGTTATTGAGGGTGGAGTCAAATGTTAGATTTTAATAAAATCTATTAAGTTTAAAAGTAAACAAATGTACATATTACATTTTAATTAAATTTATTTATTTGAAGTAAACCAAATATGCTACAATTTATTATTTTGAAATAGCAAATAGATATGTTTCATTTTTAATGTTAATTATTTTAAAGTAATGTATAGGCTAGGAATTTTAAATCTGATGGTCGACTTACTATAAGGCTTCATAGTGCTTATCGAATTAAAATAATTTTATGGTGGAAATGCATTTAAATATAGTTAATTATTTAACTATTCGCTAGATTTTCCTTAGAAGGATTGGTATGTGTCTACATTTAAGTGAATGGACATTTATAGTTGACCTTGAGCATGTTTGGATAGTTAATTATTATTTTGAATACTCTTTGGGATTGATTCCTTATGCATGTTTGTGGTTTCATGTTGTTCATGTTTTTCCTCTTGTTTTGAATATAATGGGAACCCAAATGTTTAAGTTACTTTCATGTTCGATAGTCATCGGTGGTAGGTTGTTAGGCTTCCAGAGGCAATGGGAAACCCATTTTGTGTTGAGTTTTCCCATGATTCAACCTTTGTGTTTCCATTGATCGTATTCTCATATTAAGTTCTCATGGGTGTGCTATGTTCTATGAATTGTTTTACCTTAAGTTTTGACTTTGGGTGAGATGGTTCATGCCTCACACACGCATTCATTTGTGATTTTTTATGCTGGATACATTCCTTTTTTTTCCTTCATTTTCCTCTAGAAGGAATCACCTTGTAAAGTGGTCATTGAGATTGTTGTATGTTATGTTTTGGTTGACTTTTTTGTTGGTCTTGTGATCGTTCTACTTGTGTGTCCTTGTCGTGGGTCCTTTCTTGTCATCTCCTAGCACGGGGTGTGGACCTTTGGGTGCACATGGTCAGGTGGAATGTGTTACACACCCCATTGGATTCCCAGGTTGTGTTCGCGATGCGGAAGTGGATGCAGAGTTTCCATAGCTTCACGTTGTTGAATATTTTTCCTCACCTTGTACCTTATTCTTCATTGATGTAATTGTTCTTTTACTTGAAGTACTCTTACCGTTGTTATGAGGGAAGCATGATGTAATTGTATTAATGTAATTATGATGTGTTGTATATGTGCAAATATGCTCCACAATTGTATTATTGGAACTATGAATTGAATGGGAATAAAATGATGTATCATATTTCCCTATTTTGATCTTTAATGGTTGTTTATCATCATTATATACTCTTGGCTTTTATTCGCTCTCATTTGATAAAGGCTTATATTTCGTAATGACCATTTTGTGTACCCCAGAGGACATAGATGACTATGTAAATGTACAATTGTTTTTCATGTAAAGAATGTTCAAATTTATCTTACGCAATGTTTTGCTTTTCAAACAAAAAAATGTGGGTTTTTTTTGTCCTTTGGGATTCACACAGTGGGGCATTACAACAATTATGGGATGGTTGTGATGGTAGATCTTGTTTGGAGAAAGTGAGAAGACAGTTGGTGATGTGTCCTACCATAGCTTGAAACTGATCGGTATCAATGTTCTCAGGAATGGATAACTCAGACAAGGCGTTTTCTCGTATTTCCCTATGTGTAGGAGATAATTTCAGGAGTTCCAAAATTGATATCTGAGCGGGGGTCTTTTTAAGCTGATCTACAAGATTGTACTTGATAGGATTAGATGCAGGAAAAGTAGGTTGTCCTAGATTGAGTTGGGACAACTCCTTGAATGATGAATGATTTTTTCCATGTCATGTGGTGACTCCACATTCCATACTAGCTCCTTTGATGTTGACAACAGTGATAATCCTATCATAGGAAGCAACTACATTGGAATAGGTATGTTGAATATTAGTGTAATCCTTAGCTTTGCCATTATTGTTTGCTTTATTATGATCAAGCATAGGGATCTTGTATATCTTGAGTTCCTAGTTTCCAATTGGTACCTCAATAGATATGGTGTCATTCTCTATGAGATCTTGGATGATGTTCTTAAGTTTCATTCAGTTTGTTGTTTTATGTCCTTTTATTTTATGAAAGTCACATAGATCATGCTCGTTGTACTAGGATGGATTCTCTTGTGGTTCTTGGTAGTTTTCAAAGTTAGGAAGTGTTATCAAATTTGACTCTACTAGTTTCTTCATGATTGTCTTGATAGGTTCTAATAACTGTGTGTACTTGCGTTTGGGGTAGCTGTTCCTATTACCAATTTTCCTTGGTTGCACATTGGTGTTATTGATCTGATTGTTTTGAGGTGGTACCATTTTTTGCATAGTTGGTTGGATGTTAGCAATTTGATTGTTGTTGGGTCTAGGAGCATTGAGTATGACCTTAGCATCTACCACACCATTGTTTGTTACATTTTTTTTCTTATCCCATACATGAGGTTTCTCATTTGAACTAGTCAAAGGACAGTTGTCTTTATAAGCTTGAGTGTTTCCTTGTGTGATTAAGGCTCTTTCAATGTTAAGGGATTTTCGAACAAGCTCGTCATAGGATGTGATACATTGCATTTTCAAGTGGAATGATAGATTTAGATCAAGGTTGGCTATGATGATTCCCACTTGTTGTTCATCAGGAAGAGGCCACTTGCTTTTACTAGCTCTTTGTCTCCATCGTTGTAAGAAATTTGTGAGGGTTTCCCCTGGATTTTGTTTGAGAGTGTACAATTCTTCTAGACTAACATCCATGTCAAGATTGAAGGAGAAGTGATTGATGAATTTGTCAGTGATTTCTTGAAAAGTTTTGATACTAGGAGGAAAATGAGAGAACCAATCCATAGCAGTACTTGTTAAACTTCAAGGAAAGAGGCGCATTAGATATGAATCATTGTAAGCCACTTCCATGTATGCGACATTGAATTCTTTGATATGATCCACAGGACTTCCTCTCCCTCGATATCTGTCAAATTTGGGGATTTCAAAAATAGGAGGGAATGGTATCATAGCTATGTTTTGATCAAATGTGTAAGGAAAAAAATTCTATGTATGAGGTTTCTTTGTCTTTCCCATGTGAAAGTCCTGCATTTCTTCTAAAAGTGCTTTTAGTTGTGATACAAGATCGTCTTGCGGATTGGGTGGAGGAACATATGGTGGGATGAGAGATGAGTTATATGGGGTGTATGAAGGTGTAAGATTTTGTGAAAGTGATGAATATGTCCTTGATGTGTTTGGATTAATGATGTTCGTATGAGGAAAATAGGATCCTTTTTGCTATTGTTGGGCATACTACTGAGCTAGTAAGGCTTGTTTTTGAGCTTCTTGTTGTTGTTGCACCACTAGGGCTTGTTGTTGGGCTTGTTGTTGCTGTTGTGCTAATAAAGCTTCTTATTGTGATGCTAAAGCTGCTTGCTGAGCTTGATGTTGTTGTGCTAAGGCTACTTGTTGAGCTTGATGTTGTTGTTGTGCTAAGGATGCTTGTTGAGCTTGATGTTGTTGTTGTGCTAGGGCTGCTTGTTGAGTTGCTAAGGTTGCTTGTTGTGCTTGTTGTGTTGCTAAGGCTGCTTGTTGTGCTTGTTGTTGTACTGCTTGTTGGTAGGTTTGTTGTGTTTGTTGTAGAGCTATGTCATGTGCTTGCAATGTGGGATTAGGTGATTGTTGAGACATCTGTGAAGAAATAGAGATATTGATGTTTTGAGTGGATAATGGATTGCTGGTGAAAGCTGGAGGATTCCCTTGGTTTAACATTCCTTGTAAGATAGTGGATTGAGGTGGAGGAATGTATGTTTGAGATCTTGATTGATTTGGCAGAGAAAAGGGAGTTGTTGGAAAAGATGATGTCATTAAATTTTTCAATGGAAATGACACACTAGGACCTTGAGTCCATCGATTGAAAAGATTCCCTTGTCCTATATTTTAAGGATTTCCTTGTGCAAAAGATGTAAACAAAGGGTCTGTGATGAAGGTACTCCTAGGATTGATAGAATTTGTAACCAAGGGATTTCTTTGAGGTGGATTGATAGGGGATGATGTTGTAATGGTAGATGGAATGGATGAACCCACTAGAGGGTTTGATAAGGATGTCCCTATTTGCGTTGATATGGTGTTGACATGCCCTAGTGTGTTGTTTTGAGATTTTTGGTCTATACCACTCTACGTGATGGTAGGAATACTTGTGGTACTCATAGGTGTGGATGAAGAAATTTGTCCCGAAAATGTCGAAGTGGTGGTGGAATAGTGAAGTTCAAGTAGAGTCTGTAGTTGTTTTGCATCTTTGGGGATGGAAGGATCACCAAAGGTAGGTGTCCAAGTGGTAGTGGGAGGTGGAGGATTAGTTTCAAGAGTACCCACAAGTATATTAGTTTTGAATGGTAAGGTGTGACCAAAATATTTAGCAAGGCTTGTTGTAAGACTAGGTATGTAAGTTTGACTTAGCACTTGTGATGGAGTTGTGAAATCATTTTTGAAACTTGGTGCTACAAACATTGGAGAGATAGGAGTTACACTTTCAAAAAGTTGATGTTCTAAAAGTTCTTCCCTAGTGAGCTCAAATGGGTTGTTCGTGACATATTTGATTTCATATGGTCCTGAAGGAGATGATGGTTGCTGTGATGGTCTAACATGACTTCTAGAATCGAATTCTAAAGGATTTGGATCATTTGAGGTAAATGAAAATTTTTCTTTTTCCATGATTCTCTTGTGTTGTGGTCTCATCTTTACCATAAATTTGGTGTCAGCTATGGGAGAGTTGAGTTGAATTTTGTAATGTTTGTACTCTCTAGTTGACTCAAACCTAGGTAAAAGGGATGCTCTAAGTATTTTGGGAGCAATGATGAAAATGTGGGATGAAAAGATGGGTGATGTGGGAAGTGATCTTTGCAAGCAATTTGGGACAACACTTTTTTGACTTAAGTTTGATGTTGTGATGTTGGAATAAAGGATGATAATGAACTTATAAATCTTTAGGGTATACTTGTGACCTTCAAGATAAACTAGTTCATTGATGATAACTATCTCATCATGGAAAATGATACATTTCACAAACAAAGTAGCTAAGGTAGCAAGTTGGTTTGATGTTTTAAGTCCCAAAGTGTTAGTGTATTTGAATTTTGCAAAGATATCTAGATGAGGTGAAGAATGGAATTTGGTGAAGGGGTGAGTGAAGTGTTGGACCCAATGTTGACCTAAAGTGAACCTTTCATTTTTCCAAGACCAAGGTAATGAGAATGATGCTAGACCTCTAAAATGTTTAAATCCTAAAGACTTAATGATTTAGAAAACTTGTTGATCCTCAAAAAGATGAGGGTTCTGGATCATAAAGAATGTGTACATGTTAGGATATTTTCTAAATGTGTGTCCATAAAATTTTATCAATAACTTGTTTATGTTTTTGTAGAGTGCCTCAATGCGGTTGTTGATTGCTTTTTCACTATAATGTATAAGCTTCTGGTGATGACCAATTGACCTTCATTTAGGGATCCTTACTTTGTGTGAGATCATTTGGTAAAGTGAACCTTTGTTTCAACAAGATCAAGGTAGCTAAAATGATGGTAGACCTCTAAAATGTTCAAGTTATAGAAAATGAGAGGATGGGTGGAAATGTTCAAACCTGTTTGGGCTCTCCTAGCTCGGGCATAAAAGTTTCTCAACAAAGTGTAATAGTTGCAGTAGAATATGGATGCCCACTTTTGAATATACTTTGTTCTACGATTCCTATGTCTGAAGGGGAATGCTGGTGATTTTCCTCTACAAAGTTTAACTATTTTATGGATCATTTAGAGGAGTTAAGTATCATGAAAAACACCAAGATTTTGACTCCTAAAAAATGCAAACAATTCTGGACTATACCTTGAAGCGTGTCTATAAAATTTTGCTACCAACTTGTTTCTATTTGTGTGAATTGCTCGAAGGTGTTTCATAAGAGATTTTAGAGTGAGATGCCTAAGTCTAAAATAAGGACTGGTAGACTTTGGCTTAGGAATCATAATTTTTCTTGAGATCATGGGGAAATAGTGTAAGTGTATAGAATAAAGGAAGATATTTATTGCCACACGGGTGGTGGTAATAGGGGCCTTTCAGCCTCAATATCAGTGTGTTCCTCTTCTTCGTCTAGAATGGTTGTTTCGAGCCACTGTGAGTTTACTTCCTTGTTTTCAAAAATGAAGGTTCTCAAACTCCTAAAGAGATTTGTTTGTTCACCATTTATGAGACCAAATTTTGGCTGAATTATAACACTTGGAAGATTAGGTTGTTCAATGGGAGCAATCAGTCTCCAAATAGTCATGTGGGGTTCATTTGTCAATTTATCTTTGCTTAAATGAATTGATTTTACCACAAATACTTGTCTTTTGATTATGTTTTCAAACTAGATGTTTATGTCAAAAACATCATAACTTTCATAATGTCCATTTCATGAAAATCATGAGATTAAAGCCATAATTTCCTATGTTGTCTTTGGTAAATATGGGTTTGATATTAATGTCAAGATATTTAGAAATAACTAAGGATAAATCCTTAGGACAAGTAGTAATATCAAGGCTAACTCAAGAAGTCCGTGTTTGAGCCAAAGTGTTTGAAATTTTGGATAGTGATTGTTTGTTTTTGGATCATTTTGAAATCAAGCAAAGTGTTAAACTAACTCACAAGCATTACAACCCTAGGATAGAAATGGCTATATTTGTTGTAATCCCACTTGGATTTCTCCAGTTGCACTTATTCAAAGAGGATGATTAGAAGCTTGACCACACTAGCTCCCCTCCATGACACTCACTTCTACAGGTCATCCAAGCTTCAAGTTCTCATGAATCTCCCATGACAAAATTTTCATAGATCTACTAAGAATCGCAAATATGTGGGACAACTTCGGAGGTCCAACCTCCTGACATCAACAAATTTTAGCAATTTTTGGCTACTACACAAAGGTTCATAATAAGGGAATCTAGTTTAGGGGGTGCAATGATAAACTCCTTGTGAGAGGTCTCCCAACCCTTATAATGAGGGCTTTACACATCATAAAGATACTGGGGGAGAACTATCATGCACCGCTTCCCATTGATTACGATTTTCATCGCAACCACAAATTTATATAGCAGTTTCGAAGAGTTTGGCTTATGCTCGTTACCACTTGGGTCATTCCCTTGGGGTGAGTACTTTTTCCCACCAAGGAATACCCTCTAAAGGTGAACAATAGTGAGTAAGTATATCAGTAGTTCGATCATATTTGTTCGCATGCACAAAGAGAGAACACACACTATGCCTTCTCTCACACTAGCATGGTTGTTCAATTTTAAACCCAAATTGAAAGATGGAGGTAATTTTTTAGAAAACCAATGTCACTAAAATGCTTTTGATTCTCAATATCACTGTGAAGCACAAGAGAAGTGCATACACATTCGAATGACACAAATTGTGAAGAAAATTGCAAGACAATTAAAGCACAATTTCATTTTAAGCCTCAAAGAAATGATGAGCTCTTTTTATCGAGTGCCAATTGAAAGATGTGATGTGAGGGTTCATTTTATCCAACTTTGAATGTTCATTTTAAGCCCAATGGAAAACTAGTGCATTTCCTAAAATTGACAGTAAAAAAGCATGAAATTGGGTTATAATTGCCCCAAAGCGTTTGAACGCTAGTTACAGTTATAGAATATTTAGATAGAAGAGAAGGTCTTCAATTTCGCTCCATGCCTTAAAACTTGCAAAACCATATTAGTCTAACAATGAAAAAATAGTAAGACATCGATTAGTGATTAGATAATCAAAATAAATTAAGTCACATATCAAAAAACATACGTGAAGTTTCTTACCCTAGTTGAGCATATGCACATGATGGCGTCACAATTTGAAAGTTGGGCATTGCTTTGATGAATTTGAGTGTCGCTCTATAGAAGGACCAGTGAGCATGATTACATCAATGTTTTGATGGGTTTCATTGTAAACGAGTGCGTCGTGATTTGAACTTTAAAAGCATCGGTCTAGTGAAGGTGAGCGTCGCCATTTTCGATCCACGATACTTCAAATTTAAATGTGTCGCTATATTTAAATTGGTGTCGGCTAATTAAATATGCATCACTATATTAAACTACTTCGGCATCGCTATATGGTGATGCTATTGAGATAGCACCATTTTTTGTGTTCTAAGTGTCACTGCAACCTGAAAAACAACATGAACATGGATTTTGAGCTAAAAATTGGTTAAACGATCGATTTTCCCTCCTTCTAATGCCAGAATGTTGATGCGAAAATACCAGTTATGAGCTGAATTACGCTTGATCCATGAAGAATCAAAGCATAACAGTGCCACCAATACTCGAATCTCAACAAGATCAATTAATCAAAATTGAAATTAAACATTTTATCAAAAAACCTAACATGCTAAATTTATGAAAGCTTTAAAGAAAACATCTACTTTAATCTATTGAAACTTTATCTTGTTGTGGAATTGGTGCTGCATTGATGTGGACTAATGACCCTTTCCCAATCCCATGATAGTGAACTTGTTTCAGTCAATTCTATGGAAGAGAATCGATGAAACCATGGTGTTTGGTGTATGAAAAACCTATTAAATTATGCACAAAATGAACATGATGAAAGCTAATTAAACATTATTTTATGCTATAAATGATCTAATTATGCAATTGCTAAGCTAACCTAAGCTAATTTAAGCTAAAATGAGCTAAAGGATGAAAACCCTAATTTATTTACAAACTAAGATGGATGCATGGAAGCCATTAATGAAATCTCTAAGCTGATATGCAACTAAAACAAACTGAAAATAAGCTAAATGTGTGCAAATTGATAGTATGTATGTGAGTAAATTTAACAACATAAGTTTTCAATAAAAGATGGATCCATTTGTCTCAAAATAGTGATCTATTTATAGGAGAGCAAATGAGGAATGGATGGTTGAGATCAAAAATCCTAATTGATCAATGGTTCATGATGAAGAAAATGAGAGGTATGGATCATGGATTCTCATCAATGGATGAGAATGCAAAATGAAGATGTAATCAAGGGCTCACAATTGCCTCAAACAAATGCAGTTTTGACCTGCTCACACAAGTCAAAGGTAACTTGCTCAAGAGGTTGAAGGGTTAACTTGCATTTGAAGCTAAGTGAGTTTATTAAAGGAGAGGGAATATTCCTTAGAATATTCCTTTAGGGTGAGGAAAAAGGTTAATTTAAAAATTAAAACAAAGTACTAACTTTGCAAAAAGGATAAAGAATATTCCATGGGAATATTTCCTTTGAGTAGAGGAATAATTAGTTTAATTGCTAATTAAACAAAGTTTAATTGCTAATTAAACAAAGTTTAATTGCTAATTAAACAAAGTTTAATTGCTAATTAAACAAAGTTTAATTTATGCAATTACGGAATTAGAAGAATTAGATATTTATTAAATTAGATGATTTAATAAATACGGGAGGGGAAATGATATGATATTTAATTAAATAACATAGGTTTATTTAATTAAATAAGATGACTTAGGATATTAAATTAAATATTTTGATCTATTTAATTTAATGAGATGAAGTGTTAGTGTGAAAAGAGATGAATTAACCCAATTTAATTAATTAGGCCAAAATGGATGAAAATGATGCAATTAATTAATTAGCTAGGCTAATTGAATCAATTAAGTGAAAAGAGGATAGATAAAGAGGAAATTATATTAATAAACCTGATTTAAGTGTATGGCATCAATTAGGACATTTTTTATGTCTACAATTGTTATCAAATGATTGCATAGCATGACCTTCACTCCTTGCCTTGTAATAGTTGTAGGATCTTAGTATGCTCACTACTACATGTTATACATTCATTGCAAATCATTCTCTTTATCACAAGGAGCTCATTCTCATAACCTATCTTGGCTGATCCTTGTCTTGCACTTAGTGGGGGTAAGGGTTTAGTTAGTCTTGTCCTAGTTTTGGCACTTGATGTTGTCCCTTTGGCTAGTTTCCTGCCTTATGTATACACTGACCGAGATTGGGATGCAGATGACCTGCTATAGGTTGACTTGCATGTATCTTACTAGTATTTTGCATTGTTTTCTTTTCATGTTTCTTTATGTGATTGCATGTGCGTAATGTGATCCCCCGTGATGTTTTGTTTGATGTATCTCTCTCTTTTTTTGCATTCCTCTATATGTATCTACATTCATCTCTATGTCGTAAACATTTTATCTTTTCGTTTGTCTTGTGTTTTCCTTTTTGGGATGATGTAAGGCATCGAACATTTAGGTCTCTTTCATGTGACCCGAAATTATTTTTTTATTTTTATTTTTATTTTTTGTGTCATTCTTCTAGTTCTATGAGTATTTGGGGAATGATAACATTTCCAAGCTCTAACCACATTGTAGCAAAGATATATTGACCCCTAATCTATAGATCCTTTATGTACTTTTTGGGGTAACCCCTCTCTCCTTTCTCATGAAGTAGCTTTATTTCAAAAACATATGACTTGGCATAGGGCTTTCTGTGAAAGCTCTCATGTCTTAGGATTAAACATTAGCTACTTTAAAGAAATTTCTCACAGTAATGGTGTTAGCAACCACTTTTAAGTGGAAGCATATATTGATAATATCTTTCAACATTTTTCATGTTTCATGGTGTGATTTTATTTTTTCTTGTGATGCATCCTTTTCTTGGTGGTGTCATTGGGTTTGATGTCCTCCAAGAGTGCGATATTTCTTAGCGTACAATTTTCCTCTTAGTGGTGATGCGATGCACTACATTCCCTAAGTTTTGAAACTTTTACTCTTGACTTGTCCTCTCTTGGAGATATTAAGCACGATGTTCCCTAATACGAAGACCTTACATGAATGAAGAAAAATCCCCTTGAACAAAAACCTTTTACTAGAATTATTGTTCATAAGTTTTTAGCATAACATGACTTGTTGAATGAAACCCTAATAAGGCCACCAAGCATAACACACCTTGATTTCCTTTGGAACCTTCCTAATGTTCATAGGTTTTTGGCATAACATAACTTGTTAAGCCCTATGGAGATTGAAACCCTGAATTCAAGGCCACCTAGCATAATACACCTTGCTTGCCTGTGGAGCCTTTCTTAGCATTATGACATGCCTTATTGAAGTTGTCAGTAGGATAGCTTTGATATGGTATGGGAGCCTAAAATGATTCTCTCATTTGCCACCCTTTTGGGATACTCACCTAGTGGACAGCCTCAGGTTCCACTACCCCAGAGTGAGTGTGCGACAAAACAAAACTGATAGTCTAGATGTGTTCCACATCACATTGGACAATCTAGGCTTGATCTTTTCAGTCTTTGATGTATGATTGTGTATCCTTTTCATTGTTTCATACATAAGTGTCTCGAATGTCTACTTTAGTGTGAGTTTGACATGGGGTCATACTCTCACTAAAGTGGGGGGAAAATGTAGTGTAGGAAAAGGTATCCCTTTTTCACACTTAATTTGGGAATAATTAATAAATAAAATGAGCCTAATTATGCCTTAGTAATTTAATGTTGTAATGTTTTTTTCACATTCACATTAGGTTTAGGGCCCTTTGAAACTAAATGGACTTAATGGTGCCTTATTTAGCATGTTGTAAAGTGTATCTTTACACTTTCACACTAATATAGGGTTTTATTAATTAATTGAGGGTTAATTTACCATAATTGGCCCCTTTAATTAAAATCCAAGCCTAATTAAATGTAAATTATGAGGAATAAAACTCAACATTCATAAATGATATTACAAAACACTTAATTTTACAAGGTGTGTGTCCTAGGTTAGTGACCTAGGACCCATTTGCCACATGGTGAATAGGTCCTCACTAGGTCCTAGGACCCTATTTTCACATGAAATTTCATATTTCTCGAAGTGTGTTCGAGGTTAGTGACCTAGGACCTATTCACCACATGGCGAATGGGTCCTCACTAGGTCCTAGGATCCTATTTTCACATGACATTTCATATTTCCTGAAGTGTATCCTAGTTAAGTAAGCTACCACATGGCGAATGGGTCCTCACTTAGACCTAGGACCCCTCTTTGAAATATGTTTTTGGCGGTATTTTAATGATTTCAAATCCATGATTTGATGTTGGCTTGTGATATTTGAATTTTTGGATTTAATCTTAAGATATGTATAAATACAAGGTTATTTCATATAGTTTTATCATAAGATACTAAGAAATTATTATGAGAAAGTCCTAATAGCAATTTAATAACACACTAGGTGTAACAGTCCTATTTTGCACCCCAATTCTCTTGAACATTTTGGACTACACTATGTTGAAGCTTTCTCTTAAGATCCTTAAGTGCAAAAAAATGTCAAACTTTGATGCATTGTTTCTCAGATTAAGTGGCACATACAAATGTTCTATCTGAACCTATAGGTGCATGTGAGGCCCATCAACAACAACCTCTCTTATATTTTGAATACTTGAAACCATTTCACCATCATGAAAGTTTCTTTACTGCCCCAAAAACTGTCAGATGCATGCAATGTGAAGTTGTAGGGTAGCCTAATTTTTGTTCTATGTGTCATGGGGCCGAACCTTCAAACCCAAGAATTTTGCGTGGGAATGTCTATGCTATGTATGGTCTTATTTTTCACCCCAACTCTCCCAAATGTTTTGGGCTACACTATGTCATTGCTTTCTCTATGAGTTGAGATAGCACAATGGTAGGGCATGGGTACATGAGATGTATATATGGTTTTTACATCCAATGGTCACAATCACAACATGGACATGAATAGTTAGTCCATGCCTACACCTTTGTATTTCATCATCTCTATGTGACGTTAGAATTATCTAAGTTAGAGAAACATTGATTCCTCGAGATCCATAGTAACCTATGAACATCCAATTAGTCTAAGCTGCATCCTATCTTTGAAATATACTAAAATTTTTCCATCTAAACATAAAATATGCCTCAATTCACAAAGGTAATTTAAGTAATCCAAACCCATGTGAAGAAAAATGAAATCAAAGATCCAAAGACAAAGTAGATATGATAAGACTATGAAATGGTTTTCATAAAATAAGAGTTGAATATCCTAAAGAATATCTCCTAAAGTTGTAATATGATATTTATAAAACAAAATTATGATACCTATCAAGTAGTCATCTCAAGAATCTAAATCAAGAAGATAATTTATAACCTACTACTCTGAATTTTAAGTAGGATTAGAGGAGATGGAATATTATCCAGATAAGAAAACTAAATATGTCCTTAACCTCAATATGGTAAATAGTAAGAACATTTTAATATTTGTAACAAATTGACAGTTACTAACATATGATATTTAAAACAATTTTACAATTACTAGGTACAAAAGGGACACCGCATTTTGGTTAAGGAGTTTTACTTGGTGAGTTTTAACATTGGTGCATACAAAAATGAAATGGTGTGACATCATGTGCATGGAAGGCTATCATGTCTTTTTGAGGAGGCTTTGGAAATTTAAATAGGAAGTAGTAAAGGATGGTTAGGTAAACACCCACAATTTTGTCAAATATGGCAAGAAGTATATGCTAAATCCTTTGAAGAATCCAAAGGAAGAGTATGAGGTGGGGTCCTAAGTGATTATATCAAAGGATATCCTAGATGATTAGACATAAGGGAAGTGGAGGTTGCAATTGTTGTGTCATAAAGAAGGATGCAATACAACAAGAGATATTTTAGTAAAAAATTCAATGAAAATGGAAAAAGTATGGGGGTAGAGTTTCTTTTGAAATAGTGAAAGTGTGATTAAAAGGTTCATAGATTGACTAATGATTATTAGTGTTAGAAGGTTTGAGGTAGGAAAAGGATTCCCTAAGAAAGATAGCACTTAGACTATAGTGGTATTGAAATGACATTAGAAACTTGTTCAAGAGAAGACTCAAAGAAGGAAAGGAGAAAAATACATAAGGCGCTATTTGAGAATGAGAAGAAGAGTGTGCCATAACAGGTTCTATTGAGTGCTACTCAAAAGAGTGGGTAAATGGAGTGGGAATTGGAACCACCTCTAAAATTTAGTAACAAAAGGTGGAGAGTCCAATAGATGTGGGTGGAAGTTTCTTGGTGGAGTGCATGAAAATAGTGTAATTTTTGGTAGAAGCATGGATTGAAGTGGCAAAGGATCGTGTGGAAAGGAAGTAGGAGAAGCCCATGTTTAAATACTTGTAGGGTAGTGATATTGAGAAAAATTGTTGGAAAGGAGTCAACCGGTGGAAAATAGCTTGAGGAGTGCCTAGTGGTGTAAACACTCGTTAAGAAAGATGGAGAGAAACTAAATAGTGTGTAGTATGTTGTGGCAAGAAAAAATATATAATATTGAGGTGCTTTGACATGGATTCATGAAGTTTATATGGATAGTGAAGCCATAGTTGGAAGGAAGATAGTGGATGAGTACTACTTATGTAGTAGAAGTAGGGGTTGTGAAATTGTAGGTATCCAATAAGGATGAAGAAATAGTAGGGAAGAGGGATGGTAGGTTTCTTGTCTCGAGGAAACAAAGTACTTGCATAGGAAAGTGAAAAGATCAATATAGTAGGGAAAAACATGGAGATAGTGTTGGAAATTGGATTGCATCAAATGGTTGTCAGTAATGTCAACACAGTACCAAATGTATGAGCGTTTATCAGAAGTTATTCCCTATCAAAGATATTCTTTATCAGTGAATCAATGTGCTAGTTTTTGGGTCCAGATTCTACTGCAATAAAAGCTATGTCTTTGATATCTTAACTATATCATCATGATTCACTCAAACAACTATATTTGAGAACTTGAGAAGTTTTGTGTTGGGAGCAGTAAGCTATCAATGACAAAGTTTAACTCTATACACTACAATTATGATAGTATGATGAGAATTTGATGTCACATCGTATTCAAAAGTTGTTTGACCATTTGAAGCTTTTATGTTTGGGTCCCAGTCTTGGCCGACTTGACACACGTTATGTATTAAGAAGATTGAATCTACCTTGGGGATGTTTTGTATAGATCCTAGCTGACTTAATATGTTGTACTACATGAATCATATATAAGATGTTTTGAAGTGAAGAAGTATAGAGGTGAGAGAGTGAGAGAGAAATGGGTGTGTAAGGTATGAGTGTGAAAAGGATTAAGGGTATGTGAGTATATAAGCCTAAATGCATTATCAGTTGTGGATCAATGCAAATTAGTTGATCGACTGTCATGTGAGGAAATACTTCATATTTTGAACTTCATTTGGAACTAAATCCTACACAAGGAAGGTGTATTTCATCAATTCACACTTTTGGTAGTGACCCATAACTTTTATATTCTAGCAGAAAGCCATCTTTTGAATCTATGTGGCAGTGAGCCCTTCAGGTTGTAGCCTTGTTGGACAATGAGTCCTTGTTCTGGACAGTGAGTCCTTATTTCAAGCAGTGAGCCTTTTTGTAATCAGTTTTGATATTATCTATATCATGAGTTAATCCTCACTGTAGTTTTTCCCTCATTAGGTTTTCCACGTAAATCTAGTGTTACTGTGTTTATGTGTTGGATTTGAGTTTCTACATTAGTATTTGATGATTAATTATTTAAGCAATATTTAGTATTAGTTTCGATGATTGATTAAAAGGTTTAATTATATGACAACTGATTCACCCCCCCTCTCAGTTGTCCTATTCAACAATTGGTATCAGATTTTGGTCCTTTTGAATGGGTTCAATAGCTTGAAGGAGATCTTGGTAGATTAAACAAAATGGTGACGGGATATGACTTGGTTGAAGAATTAAGAACAAATACTTTAGAGTCTGAAAGTGAAGATCTAAAATTAAATTTCAAGAAAGTAGATGAATGCATTTAGAAACTAAGGAATCAGATCCAGAAGTTCAATTTGAAACATAAAGAAGTTAGCCAGGAACTAAAGGAAGCAAATGAGACTATTGAGAATCTAAGAATGAAACTTGAAGAAAGCAAAAGTGTGGAAGATAATCTGAAATTGGCAAGGAAGGATGATTGAAAGAGATTATCAATTAGAAGACAATAAAATTTGATAAGCTTGAACAAGAAGTAGTAACCCTAAGAGCTGATTTGGAAAAAGTGAAAGCTCATGAAGAAAGGTTCAAGACAAGTTCTACAATGCTTGATGATTTGATTTCATATCAAAAACCTACTAAGGATAAAGGTGGTCTAGGACTTGAAGAAGGGAAAAGCTCAAAGACTAAACCAGTTTTCAATGAAGTGGACAATCAAACAAAATTTCAAGGAAATACTTATCAAAACAAGAACCGAAGGAACAATACCATAAGGTTTCCCATCTGACAACCTAATGCTCAAAGGTATCCATATTTTAGTGGTCTTTGTTTCTCATGCAGTAATTTTGGACATAGAGAAACATAATGTAGAAGTAGGATGAACCAGAATAAAATGAGTCATAATATTGGATTCCTTACTAGAAAATGCTATGTTTTCAATGAGTTTGGAAATAGAGCTACTGAATGTAGAAGCCAAATGATGATGAATAAGTTTAATACTAGTGGAAGGATTCAATATTTTCAAGGCTATAGTTACACATGCAATATCTTCAGACAAAAGGAAAATCAGTGCAGATCAAGGATGAATGCAAACTCATTTGATCAAGGATATGTTGTGTGCTAAACTTGCAACAAACCAGGAAATATCTCAAAATTTTGTAGGAGAAAATTTAGGAAGAAAACTAATCCAGAATAGAAGATCAAGCCTATGAACAAGGTAGATCTCGAAGAAGTAAGGATAGAAATGGAAAAAATTTGGAGGAAGAAGGAAGAACCTAAGAACAAGGATGAATCAAACAACCATGTATTTGCATCTGATGTAGATACCTCTTCCAAGTATTGAACCCAGTAGTGATTTCAAGGGGAGTAGTCAGAAAAATCTAACAAGCCCCTGATATATGAGGTGTCATGACATGACACAAGGATAAGTGATGTGAATCTTTATTTTGAAGGTATTGGAGAAAATTTTGGAAGAAAAAAAGAAAATTAGGAAAATCATGAAGCTCTTCTTGGTTTACAATGTATTTGGTAACTCAAAAGTTGAAAAGCAATAAATGCAAAATTAGGGAAAAATCAAATGAATTTAAGAAAAGCACCATGACTTGGAGGAAAAGGAAGATTGTGGAAGTGAGTTTGTTGTACCAGGTTCTAGCACAAAGGCTTCGTCATCTGAAAATTGATCCAGAAAATTTGGCGAAGGGAAAGGTATTGACAGAATAAAGTATTGATGATTATGTCATAAGCAATAAATTAGTTTTTGTGATAAAACCCTAAAAGTGGCAAGTTAAATAAAGAAGTTGAGTGGTCATTCTTTTTCACATTATGAATTGAACGAGCGAAGGAGTGAAGTGCAGTTGAGAGATACAGAGTTAGGGTTGTGGAAAGCAAATGTACAAAGAACAAAGCTGAAATAATGGAGGGTATGTGTAGGATCATGATGGGCCAAAAAGTGGCAATATGATGGGTATGTGGCTGACAACCTTTTTTTACCCAAAATTGATGAAATGAAAAGGGTTTTTAAAGGAGATTCTCAGCTTTCCAACAATATAAATTATGCTTTACTTTGAATTTAAGAAGTAATTATTATTCATTTTCTATTCAAATTCAGACTAAAGTCCTGTTTGATAGACTGATTGAAAAATATCTATAGCTTTCAAACGGTATCAGATTTTTGGAATCAAATTGCACTTCTTTTTCCATCTCCCATGAAAATTGGTTTTTTTCAATTTTTTTTTTTAAAAAAAGTGACGCACACCGTATAACGCATAACTTTTTTCAATAAAGGAAAAAAATCTAATTCTTTCGAATTTAGATTTGTAACTCTGATATCTAGTGCTTCCACTTGGTTAGATAGATTTTTATTTAATATTTTTTCTTTAATCAAGTTTTGAAGTCAAACCAATTACAATTCATACAGCGCGACTGTATAACACCTAACTTTTTTTCTATATATCAATTTTATTTTATTTTTGTGTTGGATCAAGGACTTCAATATCTAGTGCACTCATATTTTTCATTTTTTTTGATAATTTTCTATTTTTCCACATGTGCAAAACATAGACCTTCATTTTCGATGAAAAACCTATGTTTAATAAAACTAAAAAAACAAATACATTATAAAATTAAAACATATTAAAATTATATTCATTGGATAGCTCATTCTGAGGACTATCTGATTCCAGTTGGGTTTTTGAAGACTTCTCCATTTTCATCCTCAACCCGAGCTTCGAAGCGTAAAAAATTAGGTTTTTTTGTGAAGAATTTCAAAAATCAAGGGGGTTCGCTAGAACTAGGGGGGTTCGAGCGAACCAGGGTTCATTCGAACCCCCTTCAATATGCATTTTTTTTTGTTTTTTGGATGGGAAATGTGGGCCCAGTAATTAATGGGTTCACTTGAACACTAGTTCGGTTGAACCCCTTTTTGGTTCGGTCGAACTTGTAGGTTCATTCGAACCCCTAAAACCAATTTTTTTGCCATGGGGTCATTTTTTCTCATTTTTCCTTCCTCCATCAAATTGTAAACCACTATTGTGGCTTCACCTAATAAAGAAGATTGGAGATGTTTGGTTGTCCTGACCAACATATGAATAGGATGAGATCACATACACCTTGGATGATTATATAATTCATAATGATAATGTATTTGAGTCAATTGACAAATTTCTTACCAGAAGTATTGATTGATCAAATTGAAGACAAACTAAAGGTATTGTCACTGAGGGAAACAAAAGAAAAATATGAGATTCAATTGGCTATGGTAGAAAGATGAGGAAATGCACATAAGAGATTGACTGAGAGCATAAATGCATTGAGGACTTGCATCAAAAGTGTAAATAGTATGTATAGGTATTGTCTCCGGTGGACTATTGCTATCAAAAACTACAAAGAAAAAATTGATGCTATTGAGCTTGAGTTGGATTCTATTGGAAAAACATATAATATCCTTAATGAAAAGTATGGAGCACAGAAGAAAAGGATCAATTCCTTACAGTCTGAACTTGCAGACATTCTGGTATAGAGGGATAGTATTGTGAAAGCATTTTGGAAAGTCAAAGAGATAATTGAATTGAGATTGGAACAACTTTCCAGTCTCTTGGTGGAAGCTAACAAAAATGAACAAAATATTACTATCCCAGATACTCTTCTGGAAACAATTTATTCGTTAGTGCTGAACAATAGTATTTGTGTAAACATAAAATTAGCAATGGATTCCTAGAATACATTTCTTCCGAAATTAAAAGAAAAATACAAAGAGATATTTTAGGAGTGGAAGGATTGAGGTGAAGAACCATTTTAAATATCATTTTTTTAAAGTCTATTTTTGTAGAAAATTTTGAAGGGGGAGATAAATATTCCTTTTCCATTGATGTCAAAGGGGGAGAGAGAACATGTGAAAAATGAAAATAATCATATCTCAACAAAAGGAGAAAACTACAAAGGATGTTGTTGGCTTTTCACATCTTGTGTTGCCATCAATGACAAAGGGGGAGATCGTTGGAAATTGGATTGCATCAAATGGTTGTCATCAATTTCAACACAGTGCCAAATGTATGAGGTGTTTACCGGAAGCTATTCCCTATCAAATATATTATTTATTAGTGAACCAGTGTGTTGGTTTTTGGGTCCGAATTCTACCGCAAGACAAGCTATGTCTCTGATATCTTAACTATGTCATCATGATTCACTCAGACAACTATATTCGAGAAATTGAGAAGTTTTGTGTTGGGAGCAATGAGTTATCAATGACAAAGTTTAACTTTGTACACTACAATTATGGTAGTATGATGAGAATTTGATGTTACATCGTATTCAGAAGTTGTTTGACTATTTGAAGCTTTTATGTTTGGGTCCCAATCTTGGCTGACCTGACACACATTATGTATTAAGAAGATTGAATCTACCTTGGGGGTGTTTTTTATATATCCTAGTCGACTTAATATGATGTACTACATGAATCATATATAGGATGTTTTGAAGTGAAGAAGTGTAGAGGTGAGAGAGTGAGCGAGAAGTTGGTGTGTAAGGTATGAGTGCGAAAAGGATTAAGGGGTATGTGAAGATCTGAGCCTAAATGTGTTATTAGTTGTGGATCAGTGTAGATTAGTTTAGCGATTGTTGTGTAGGAAATACTTAATATTCTAAACTTCATTTGGAATTGAATCCTGCACAAGGAAGGTGTATTCCATCAGTTCACACTTTTGGCAGTGAGCCATAACTTTTATATTCTAGTAGAAAGCCATCTTTTGTATCTATGTGGTAGTGATCCCTCCGGGTTGTAGCCCTGTTGGATAATGAGTCCTTGTTTTGGACAGCGAGTCCTTATTTCAGGAAGTGAGCCATTTTTTAATTGATTTTAATATTCTCTATAGTGTGAGTTAATCCTCACCGTGATTTTTCGCTCATTGGGTTTTCCACATAAATCTAGTGTTATTGTGTTTATGTGTTGGATTTGAGTTTCTACATTGGTATTTGATGATTAATCATTTAAGCAGTATTTAGTATTAGTTTTGGTGATTGATTAAAAGGTTTAATTCTATGACAACTGATTCATTCCCCCCTCCTCAGTTGTCCTATTCAACAGATAGAAATTGAAGGTGGATGGGACATGGCATAATTTAGTTCAAAAGAGGTGTGGAGAAGTACATCGTGGCCAAGATTTAGAAAAGGAGGGGCACAATCCAACTTAGAGTTGGAAGAGGCAAAGGAAGTAGGACAAGTCCATTCCAAAATACCTACACAATGTTTGGTGCATGTTGTGTTCGAGTACAATACCACTGAGAGGGGGGGTGAATCAGTGGTATGAAAAATTTAAACTTAATTCAAATAATCTCTTTCAATTATTTTGAACATATGGAATGCAGATTCCAGATTTGATAATTCATCAAATAAAACAACATGCTTGTAAAGCCTTCAAACTTTGAATGAAAAAGAGCATAATCAGATCACACAAACTAAGAACACCATGAAACAATTTTTTATGAGTGGAAAACCCTCATAGGGATGAGAAACCACTTGGTAAAATGCCTCACTAGCTTAATAAAAATTCCTTGTTTACAAAGCCTCACTCACTAGCTACTTTTTATGTCTCACTGTCAAAGCCTCACTGGATACAAAATATGCCTCATTGGAAAATACATCCTCATTGGCAAAAGATCAAACTTGTCTCACTAGCTTGATCTTATACAACATATTCTCAATCGTGAATAAATAGATTACAGAGGGTTTCTCTGTCTCATTGCATAAAAATACAATACTTAACACTAATACATCCTATGTCTTAAAGATTCATAAAACTGGAACCTTCAAAACAACAAAATATATCAGTTACTTCTCACTTTTTTTGCATATAGATTTCACAAAATAGATTTTAGCATTCTGCTCACAAAAATGGATATGATATCACTGTATATTCCTTTGAACCAAAACCAGGTGGTTAAGTCACCTTTTTTTAACAATTCAATATAGAATTTTCTGTCAACTTTATTTGTAATAAATTTCCAGGTGTATAACTATTTTTCAGAACTATCCTTTTGTAATCACCGTGGACTTTTGTTCAAACATTTTGTGAAAGATAAACTATGTAATAAAACCTCTTCCAAGGTCGACATTGCACAATATAAACATATGTGACACATTCTAATACAAGGTCGACATGACATATTGAATAGACTAGTTAAAAAAAATGAATACAATGTCTCATACAAGTGTAGCAAACAATCCTTAGTGAATACCTCATAGACAACAGATAATGTGTGAAAAAGCTATTGAACCTTTGATGCATCATATAACCTAGCTTTACACATTGGAAACAAAAACACATTTGTGACACAAAAACCATGCCCTTGAAATGGGTTAAAGAATAAACCAACAAAACAAGCCCATATAAGAATGTATGAACAAATCCTCATGGTATGAAAGACAAGGTCGAAACAATGTAAAGACCTTTGTAAGAAAAAACCATAATGCAATAGCAACTCGAAAAAATCCATGAGAAGATATAACTTGACCACACACAGCCCTAACTTGAACACAAAAACCTTTTGAAAACTCTCATATACTAAAGTATTGCACAAAAGAAACATTAGACGAGGACCCATATCGACCTCTATGCACAAAACAACTTTCAGATATACAACCGACTAGGGTTTGCACAAAAACACCATTTATCTATTTTGAAAATAACTCAGACTGAAATGAAGAACAATGTCACTTGGTGGAGACAAAGATTTTGGCATCCAAGGGTTCTCTAACTCTTCTAGGGTTTTCCACCTAAAAGGAGAGATATGAGGCAAAAATAGGCAATTTCTACACTCAAGATTAATTTAATGTGGATGCAATATGTCTAAATAAGTTGATCTAAATGTAGAAAAATAAAGAAAGATATTGATTATTAAGTGAAAACTAAGAAAATGCAAGTTGTTGGAAAACACATTTGTGAAATGCAAAAATGCCTAGGAATTAAAGTAAGTTGTAACAAAAATGAATGAAACTGAATGTGTGCACCCGAGAACTTGCTGGAGACTGGAAATGACTTTTGAAATGTTGTTGATCCTAAAAATTTAGCCTATAGGGACTCGTTCGCCATTCTGGGCGAATTAGTCCCATATCTTAGAAACTGTTCTGGAGCCCATTTCAGACAAATGGGTATCCAAAACTCCAGAAAACACTTTTCAGGCCAACTTCTGAATTTTTGAAAATCTGAAAGTGGAAATACAAGCCCTCGGTCTACACTTCAGTTGCTGACACGTGTTCTCTTCTAAAACTCTAATTTTTGTGTCTGAAAGTGACTTTGAGTGGGTATTTTGACTTGGTCAATGAGGAGATGTCTTCAACAACTTTGCAACTTGATCTTTAATGATTTCCAAGCCTCCAAGATGCCTAAATCTACAATCACACAAGGAGAGAAGGAGAAAATATTGATTGTTAGGGCATGCGGGTTTGCCTTGGTCAAACCCCTTTTTAGGTAATTAAACAAAAATGAAGAAAGAGTGTAATGAAGCATGAAGTAATGGAGTTAATACCTTTCCATGATGATTGATCTTGATTTTCTGTAGCAAAAGATGAAGAATCTTCCCTTGAATATTTGAAAAATGCTATCTTGATGACCTAGAATGCTAAAACCATAGCTTGCTTGACTTGAGGTGGAAGAAAAATGATGAATGAGTTCAGATGATTAAGAATTAGGGTTTAGAGACTTTTATTTATAGGAAATTCACCTAATTTTCCCATTAATTTGATCCTTAAAGCTGACATGAAGGAAAATAAAACTTAAAATCCAACTTTTCCCGCTCAAACCCCACAAATGACTCAAATGGGACTCATTCACCATCAAGGGCGAATAGGTCCCACCTAGATGGGACTGATTCACCCCTAATGGGAAATGGATCCCACAGGGGCCATCCTACTAGTTGGAATGCCAGGAAGTAAGGAAATCAAGTTTATATGATGACTTTGTTAGTTATTTCATCAAATTATGCCTCAGGATGTACAATATGGGGTCATAGGGGCCTATTAATGATGATGTAAAGATCAATTAGGGCTTGGGACACAAAATTCAATGTGAAAGTGTGATTAAATACACTTAACAACACTAAAATGAGGTCCACATAGCCTATAAAGGCACAACATCCAATGTGAATGTGTAAAACACATTACAACACTAGATTAAGATCAAGTTTAATTTACAAGCCTTCTAGATTAATGTGATAATGCCATTAAATATTTTACATTTTTGAATTAAGGGGAAATGGGTTCATTAATTCTAGAGAGGTGTGAAATTCTTTTACAACACTTTACAACACCTTTACAAGACATCAATAAATGCATTTTATTTAGTTTGCAAGGGTCCAAGACCTAGTGTGGATGTGTCAAACACCTCACAACACCAAATCAAGGCCTCATTAAGTCCAATTTTTTGTTAATTATTCCCATATCAAGCAAGCAAAAAGGGACACTTTTTCCATGTCCACACCTGGAATAACAAGGAGAAATCTGCTTGAAATTGTTTCCCCATCCTTTCCTACTGCCATACAACTTCACCTTCCAAGTCCTTTCCTGCCCTAGCTCATCCTTCAAATGATACCTTGTGTTTTCCAAACTAATAATCATTTAGGGAAAATGATAACAATACAATGTGTCAGCATCATAACCTTGCTTATTGCATGAATGTCATCAAAAACTATAATCTTTGTGTCGGTGTTTGAGAATCATAAGCATGTGAATGTGATAAAACATCATAATGACCAATGCTCAAAACCATATGTTGGTCAAGGCTACAAACCAAGAATACAATAATTATTTATTTTTCCAATGTGATGAAACCTTAGAAACTACCTTGCAATAATCAATGAAAACATTATAAAGTTCCCTTTTCACATATTATGCTTTGTGTCCTCAAATACATCAAGTGTAAAGTCAAGACCCATATCCATATAAAATAATGTTGTCTCAATACTTTATCAATGCTAATGTATAGTCACCCAAAATATCAACCAAACCATGATGTCTCATGCCCTTCATGAATGTACCAAAGTAACAAGACGTCAATGCAAGACATGAATGACAAAACCACAATGTCAAAGGGGTCAACATGTTGTTGTTGGAGTATTAGCTGGAAGAATGGGTCTACAACTTAGCCCTTATTTGTGAGCATTGAGCTTAAAAATTCTCCAACTTGGGGTGTTTGATTGAGGAACACCCCTAACCCATCTACAATCTCATATCAACCATAAATATTCTATGCTCATTTTATTTTTCTTTCTTTATTTTGTAGGTTACTTTTTGTGTATCTTGAGGATTTTGTGCTTTCTCTTGTGTTCTTTTGAAAGCTTAAAGATGATTCTATGTTAATGCCATGGGGTTCTACTATGGAGTTTTCGTCACACTTATTCACATAAAGTTTTTTCCTTTTCTTCTCACCATGTGATCAAATTGAGTTATGTGTTAGTGGCATTATCCTATCTTATGCTTAATTTTTGTTTGGGAGCCCTCCAAGATTTGGGTATCTCTTGTCATTTTGAAGTATTTCATGGATACAATTATTTGAGAATTAAGTATCTCATTTGGAAGATCATACCAATTGTTATTCCAAATTCAAATCATTCCAAGGGGATTTTTTACCAAGCCAAAAGACCATTGTATAGCTAGACCCTATTGGAACTATGGTTTTCTATTCACTCATAGAAAGTTCCTTACATTTTATAGAGAAACAATAGCTATTTCAATCATAACTGTAGGATGGTGTTGGAATTGTGCTTCTTTGTGATATGAGTTAGCATTTGTGGTTTGGATTGGAGGTGTGTTGGACTTAGTTGAAGCCATGGTAGAAATTGTAGAAAGTTTTCCTAGAGTACGGTTATTGAGTCTTGTGTAAAGAACTCTTCACATTGTTGGAATATGTGTAGGACATACGATAACATACGATATTTGTAACAATTTTACAGTTATTAACAATTTGAAGTAACATCTAAATAGTAAGGACATACGATATTTGTAACAATTTTATAGTTACTAACATTGAACTTTATGTAATTATTCATTTATTCAATTCATCATTTGTAGTACAAATATGGATAGCAGTGGTAAAATAAGATTTTCATTAACCAAAAAGCCATAAGGCCATACAACATTATATGTTGATAAAAGTATACAATATATCCAATAAATTCATACAAGTTTGCAAAAAATCCATATGGACATAAAATGTCACATATCCATAGTACAAAGCATATATTCAAAAATGCCACATAGGCATACTACAAAAGACCCTAATACGTAGTCATTTCCCATTAGGGAAGGAAATAGACCATGAGCTACCTTCGACTGTCAGTTTGATGGAGATGAATGTGATGTTGTTTTCTTTTGAATGCACTCACTCATCCTCCTCTCTTCGATTCTTTGGAGTTCCAACTAATACAATAAAAAGTAGACATTAATATATATACAAATTAAATTGTGGAATGACATATAATAGAATAATCACTTACCACAAGTAAATAATCAACATTCTCATCCACAAAAATGATACATTCATGATCTGGAGTGATAAACCCTTGTAGCAAGCCTCAAGATAGCAATTAAAATTAAAAATTTTAATAATAGACCAATAAAAGAGCAAATATAATGTGAAATTTACTAATATATCGTATACCTTTGTCAAAGGATCAAAACTTGCTACTGCTATAACAACTCCATGGTTCATTGTGCCATGAACATTGATAGGACTGGGTGTGTGCAAGAAGTTGAGTCCACCTTTTGGCCAAAAAGTGGAAGTGTTTTCCCTTATTTTTAAAAATTTGTCACATTTGACCTTAAAATTTGAAGTACTTAGAGATGGAATCTTAAAAAAGTCACTAATCATAAAATGTAGTAGTACTCAGAGTCTAGTTTCCAAACATGTAATTTATTTCAATATATAATACAAATTGATTTTCAATAGGAATTTCTAAAACCACTATTTAAAAGTCACTTTTTTTTACCATACCATGCACGTGTACATCATCCATATTTTGACCTGAATAATCCTATTTTTCTAAATCCTTTTGGGAAAATATTTGTAACTCACTGAAGCACGCTTTTGATATTTTTTGTAATTTTTTATTGAATGTGTTTTTTGTTAATTTTTTACTAGCCATATTTGTTGTTTTGAAAAATCGTCGTGTACGTCACACATAAGATGACCTAAACTTATCATCTTTTTAATTTTTTACAAATTGAAAATAATTTTTTGAAGAACACTTTCATGCAATTTGTTTGTCAAAATATTATTTTAATAAAAGTTATTAAAATACTAAAAAATCCTAATATTTCAAGTTTATGGACCAGTTTCATAAAAAAATAATTGAAAAATAGAAAAATAATCAAATTGTAAAAAAAAAATACATATTTGGAATCTACACTGTCTCATCTAAATGGGTTTTAATTTCATCAAAAAATTCTGCAAAAAATGTCTTCAAATATATGTCCAAAGTCATTATTTTCTTGTGTCATTGAAAGGACCTTCAACTTGCAGGTGAAACCAGGTCCAAAGCTTAGGTTTGGGTCCCCAAGCCTTTTCTTGAACCAAAAAACAAAGTACAAACCCGACCAAAAATTCATATTTTAAAACCAAGATCTCGTTTCATAAAAAATAATTTTTTTTATGCTTTTACAAAACAAGATTCCGTTTTGAAAAGTTTCCAAAAATAGAAAGCTTTCAAAATGGTATCCTATTTTGAAAATTTTCCAAAATGGAAAGTTTCCAAAAAGGAAATTTTCCAAAATGGAATGTTTTCAAAATGGGATCTAGTTTTGAAAAGTTGCCAAAAATGGAAGTTTTCGAAAACGGGATCTCGTTTTGAAAATTTTCCAAAAATGGAAAGTTTTCAAAATGGGATCTCGTTTAAATTTTAGGCTCAAGACCTCGAAGCAAAACAGGATCTCATTTCATTTTTCTTGATTTCAAGATTTTTCCTAAGGTTGAAACTTCCATCGTAAGTAGACTCAACTTTTTGCTTTCATCCGACTATCTGATGTTAGCATCTATAAATGAAACAACTATTGTTAGCATCTAAAAATGAAACAACTATTGTTCAATTACCAAAACTACCTAACATTATTTTACAACACCATTAATGAATAAAGGTTACCTAAGTGAAAGTTGGTCGACAATGAAAAGAGAAAGGTGTCGATGTCAAAATTCAACTAGTAAATGGTCAGACTTAACCGACACACTCTAAGCACTGACTACTTAGGTCACGATCGAGCCCATTCACCTGAAATTTTACGTAACTTATCATATC
The DNA here is from genome assembly GCA_007258455.2 of Sequoia sempervirens. NCBI lineage: Eukaryota > Viridiplantae > Streptophyta > Pinopsida > Cupressales > Cupressaceae > Sequoia > Sequoia sempervirens. Next base: position 3,979,489 of record VDFB02000010.1, on the reverse strand, counting down.
AACATTTCTACTTTTTACAAATTTTGTTTCGATAAACTCTTTCCTCTATTTTCAGGTTTAAAGTTATTCTTTTTACTCCCACATTCCTTGCAAGAATAAATATTATGGGATCCTTTCCTATTAATACTCCACCGAATAATATTATAGCATTGTATTTTAAAACAGAAGTGTGCACCTATGTGTAGGAGATGAATTCGGTGTAAGAGCAATTAAAATAAAGATGCCATGGTATTTAAATAATATAAAATTTTAAATAATTAATTAAAATTGGTTTAATAATAAATATAATAAAAGATGATGAAAAAAAATTTACACTTAAAAAATCAAACATGATGAAAATAAAAAATATCTAATAATAAATATATATATTGAAAGATTTTTAATAAATTTTATATAATAAATTATTTTTAAATTATTTTATATTTTTATTTTTTTTAAATATATTTTTGTTGCAAGGATCTTTAATATATATATGCAATTATTTTAACATGTCTTTTACAATAATATATTTATATAATATTATTATCTTACTTTTAAAATAATATAAATATACTAAATAAACTTGTTGATACAATAATATACATTTTTTTCATTTAGTATTTGATACTTTAATTTTTACTTTATAACTATTGGAAATTATTTTATTTTATTTAGTCAAGAGTTAATTCTATTTATAGTTATTTTTTAATTTGAAATGACTGTTATAAAAAATTCTCAAGAATAAAATAACAATAATCAATATTATAATTTCTAACATATTAGAACAAAACTAATTCCAATAAAACTTATTACTAAAATGATTTGTGAAAAAATAATTCTTAAATGAAAATATAAAAATAACATAAAAAATATTAACTTTCAAAATATTATAATTCATAAAATTTCAAAGACAGAGTGAAATAATTACAAAAGAAGAGTTAGAGAGATTTGTTAAAGAGTTAGAAAAATATATCATGGAACCAAAAAATTATGTGCATACTAGATTTAAACCTACAAGAAAGGGTCTTAGGGAAAATTATGGAGCATGAACAAAAGAAAGAACAATTCTAGATCTACAAGAAAGGGATAATAAACAAATAATGGAGGAGTGTAGAGAAAGAACTATGAATTTTAAAAAATTAAAGTCGTCACTTTAGAAGGATTATATAAATCCTTATGTGAATGAGAAATTATGATAGTTGAGAATGAGGAAGAATAAAATTCAAAGTTGGAAGAATGTGAAAGGGAGTGGATTTTGGAAGAATCCACCAAAAAGATGAAAGGTATGGATCTTTTCTTAGAAAGTATATCCTTACTAATTGTCAAGGTTGAAAGTAAAAAAAAAAATCACTTTTTGAAAATATGGTTGAAAAATATGTTCCTTTCTAAGAAGCATCCATCAGTCTTCAAAATATTGAGTTAGAAACATATAGATTGATGTCCTAAATAATTATGCTAATGAGTGCACTTTGAGAGAGAATTCTATTTAATTTTATTATTAAAATTTTGAGCCATAAGAAGGTTTGTGATGATGCCAATATCTCTAGTTCAATAAAGGGAGCTAAGAGCTTTGACTATATGTATGTTATTAGATATCTTTTACTTCATGCTTTATTATGTTTGTTTTGTTAGCATCACGAGATAAATCATAAGAAAGGTGAAATAATTCAAATTTATCATTCCATAAGATTATGAAATTCAAGAGTTATTTGAAGACATGTGATGAGAAATATAGAAGTTTTTCCTAACTATATTAACCAAACAACTAAAAAGGGAAGATACTAAGGAACACATGAAATTGTTGGAATCTTTGTTTGGTTTAATATTATCATTCTTAATAAATTCATCATATCATTTTCTTAGATAATTAGATGAATTAATTTATCCATGGAAAATCATAAGGTAGGTGATCAATTGTATGTTTAGAAAATTGACATTAATTTATGTTTATTTACATAAAAGTTATTTTATAAATCTTTTTCATTTACTTAGAAAATTTTAATTTAAAAAAAAAAACTTAAAATTCTAAGTAAATGAAAAAATTATAAAATAGTTCTTAAATAAACAAAAAACTTTAATAATTCTTAAATAGTTTTTTTTTTTTTTTAAACATTTAGTTGTGTTTCAATTTTTATATATGAACATGACATATAAAATAACTCTTTAGCAAATAAAAAATTAAATAATTCTTAGATAATTTTAATTTTTTAAATATTTAATTATGTTTCAATTTTTATATATGATCATGGCATGTCACTTTATGTCTTATCACTATTGTAGATATCCATTATTTATTTAGATTTTGAGAGGTACAAGTATGGTTATAATTCAATGGGAGAATTATTATTGTTTAATATTTCTAATTTAATAAAATTGAAATATATTTTTATGAATGAAGAAAAGAAAAGAATTTAATCATATTAAATTTGAATATTATAAATTTTCTTACTATTCATTAACATGGACTATAAAATATTTTGTCCATTGAATTTTATGAATTATAATATTTTGAAATTTGTTTATATTTTTTATGTTATTTTTATATTTTCATTTAAGAATTATTTTTTCACAAATCATTTTAATAATAAGTCTTATTGGAATTAGTTTTGTTGTAATATGTTAGAAATAATTTCTAACATTAGTTGTTATTTTATTCTTGAGATTTTTTTATAAGAATCATTTCAAATTAAAAGATAACTATAAATAGAAATAACTTTTGACTAAAAATAAAAAATAAAAAATTCCAATAGTTTTAAAGTAAAAAAAAAAGAAATCTTTAGTAATAAAATTAAAGTATCAAATACTAATTGAGAAAAATGTATATTATTGTATTAACAAGTTTAATTAGTATATTTATATTATTTTAAAAGTAGGATAATAATATTATATAAATATATTATCATAAAAGACATGTCTTTTTTTTAAGCGAAAAGTGGCAAGCCACTTATAATATTATAATTAATAAATAGATGTATACAAAAACTAGTTCAAAGGGAATACTAGCAGGGAGAACCAGTAAGAAACCTCCAGCTATATCCCAAAATTAAACTACTATTGTACCAAAAACTGAAAACCTCGTAAAAGTTGACCTCACGTCATAGATTACAATATTAAAACTAAGCCCCAAAAAGTGTGGTCTCCCACCACAGATTACAATTTTTAAATCCCACACAAAATTTGAAAAAACCCCTAACATATTACAATTTTTAAATCCCCCACAAAATTTGAAAAAAAACCCTGAGAAAATTTCATCTTTTCATTGACCCCCCATTAACTGAGTTTTCATCTTTCCCTTATAATTTGTCTACCAATTGAAGACCCATCTCAAAGAATCTTTTGCTACGAAAAGGGGCTCTGTTTTGGTTGGAAAGAGAAGGTGATGGAGATGCATCCACCATTGGCGTACATGCTTGAGCACTGGTAAACCCCCAGGTTGGAGCCATACGAGCATGATTTTGAGTTTGGAATTGACCACGAACTAGCAGGTTTACACCAAGTTGAAGGTCGAGTAGAACACCATTCTATGGAGGAGGCGGGGTAAAAACATGAGGAAAATCCAATGCATAATATTTCTCTTTAATTTCCAATTCCATCATGGAGCAAGTGTACCTCTTATGTCTCTTTAAGGCTCACAGTAGTATGTTATCATTGTTAAACTGCAATGCTAGCTTAATGGCATCAAAAAATTCTTTAAAACACTGCCTTTTCTGCACTAAATCCTTGGGGAAGAGCCCTCCAATAAACATGTCTTTGAAAAAGAAATTATATTATTGAACAACAGAGGAAATTGCATTATCCAGAATAAATTAAACTTTAACATATTTCCTAGCCAACTCTTCCAATTCAACCAGAGACTAAATGAAATCAAGAGTATTTGACAAGAAAATGGAGATCACCTATGATGGGTAGATAATACAGCATGCCCTCGAACTGGTAATCTCTAGACCCAGGATGATTCAGATAATGTCTTCTACTCTTGCATTGTCTATGATGAACATTGATTACAGAGCATCCCTCGTGAGGTATTCTTCCAATGGCCACTCCCACGATCTGATTGGTAGCGAAACCCTCAGGTTCCAAGGATGATATGCCATTGAGCTTATGGTGGAAAGCTGAGATTCCAACTCTTAAAATAGAAATGAAATAATACTTCGCAATGTCTTACTACTTCTGAATGTAACTATGCAAATAAGACCATCAAATTCCTATTTAATGCCAATTCTGGTCTAATTGGAGTGTGAGAACATCGTGAATAGGAGAGCAATGACTAAGCAATTAATTCCTCTGTGTACCACTACAAAGATGACTCGTGCTAGATGGATTCTAGATGGATTCCTAAAAAGAAGACAACTTATATCGCATTTAAAATCATCATTTTACTAGTACACAAGGAATAAAAATATGACTCTCAGGTGCTTTGAAAGGACTAGTGCAGATATCAGAAATCATGACATCAACAATTGATAAGAATGGCCCTTAATAACTAATACAAACCATCCTTTATTCTGCTACGAAAAACCCTGAAGCTTAACAATTCATCATTACCTCGAATAAAGCACAAGCCAAATGTTTTTCTTTAGGCGTAGCTCAGATTTGAAAAGCCCTTCAATATTCATGTTGGCGATGACTCAAGATTATGTTTCCAACTCATAATTAATTTAGCATGTGGAAACGAAAATGGCATTACTTTGTAACTGTGAGAAAATTGGCAAATATTAAATCTGTGTTAGACAAGAGGCAAAACTATCTCTTTACCTCTTGTTGTATTAAGTCAAATAATTGAGGAATTACTTTTATTTGATTCATGTCATGCAAAACATGAATTTCTCTATTCTCACAACCAAGATTGGCAAGGTAATTTGCTACTCTATCAAGCCTTCCCTGTATGTGTGGGTAATTATAGAAGGACTAAAACCATCTATCAAATCCCATTCTTTCTCTAAAATGTAACGTAGATTCCATTTTTGTACCCTTCTTGATCTGCATGCATTAATAACAATCAAAGAGTCACCTTCAATGTGAATATTTGCAACCCCCAACTTTGATGCCAACTCTAACACAAGTAACAAAGCTTGAGCTTCTGCATTATTATTCATTCCATGAGCTAAGTGGATTGAAGAGGCTGCTAAGACTTCACCTAACTCATTTCTAATACAGATTCTTGCTCTTGACTTTTTTGCCTCTGCCTTAGATGCCCCATCAAAATTCAGTTTTATGAAGCCCTGTTGTGGAGCAGCCCATTTAACTAAATTCTTGTCAACTTTATTTGAGTCAGTTGTGAACAAGCTACCATCAAATGGTAACTTAATACTCTTCCATTTCTTCAAGATATAACTACATCCCAACTTGTAAACAATGAATTTGTTAGTTTCTCTCTCTAGACATATGTATTAACCCCTGCCGAAATCACCTTTTCAATTTTCAACAATGTTAAGCCCACTAGAGATTTTATTTTCCTAAATATCCTCAAGTTCCTTTCCCACCATATGTTCCAAATTACAATTTTTGGTACAATGTACCAAATACAAACAAAGAAAGAGGATTGATATAGAATCAACCAACTTTGGGAGAGATCCCAAAGTGTGTTTGGGAGAGGGATATTGATTTTGAGTCGTGCTTTAACAAAGCTCCAACACTGGAATGCAAAATTGCATTGGAGAAGCAGATGGTCAACTATTTCAAATTCTTCTTCACATAAAGGGCATTTGAAAGGATTTGCAATTCTTAACTTATACAAACAGTCACTAGTTAAAATCCTTTTCTGAATAACAAGCCATGCAAAACCACCTGCTTTTGGTAGAACTTTACTATTCCAACAGAAGACAAAGGCACGTTGCTACTGTGAAGCATGGCTGGATTGGCTTAAAACTGAATATCCTTCTTTCACAGAGTAGAATCCTATTTTTGAAGCTACCCATATGATTCAGTCTGGTTTTGCAGATAAATATACTGACCTTTCTTTCATGATGCTAGTGAATAACACCAACTGATGAGGTGACAAGATGTTTTCTGAAGGCTTGCTCCACACTACTTTCCCATTTATAGGACCCAAGGGATGCACATAATCTAACAGATTTTCTCCCCAAGCTTTAGAAAGGATAATTCTTAAGTCCTCCAGTTCTTGATTGTCTGACAAAGGTGGCTTCCTGTTCCATGAGTCGTCCCAAAACTTAACACTCTGCCATGTTATTAGAAGAAATCATTGTATATAATAAAAAATATATATTCAAAAAAATTAAAAAATAAAATAATTTTAAAATAATTTATTATATAAAATTTATTAAAAAAAATTCATTATATATACTTATTATTAATAAATATTTTTTATTTTCATCATCTTTGATTTTTTAATTGTAAATTTTTTTTCATCATCTTTAATTATATTTATTATTAATCTAATTTTAATTAATTATTTAAATTTTCATATTATTTAAATATCAAGGTGTCTTTAATTAAACTGCCCTTACACCGAATTAATCTTCTACACATTGGCCCACACTTTTGTTTTAAAATACAATGCTATAATATTACTTCAGCGGAGTATTTATAGGAAAGGATTCCACGGTATTTATTTTCACATGGAATGTGGGAGTGAAAAGAATAACTTAAAACGTGAAAACGAAGGAAAGAGTTTACTGAAATGGAATTTCTAAAAGCAGAAATGTGGATGTGATAAGGTATGTAAAATGTCAGGTGAATGGGCTAGGCCACCTAAGCAGTCAGTGCTTAGAGTGTGTCGGTTAAGCCGACCCCTAGTAAATAGTTTGACATCCAAAGTGTGTTATGAGATAATCAATCATATAAGGTTCAACTATTCACATGTAATAATTATTTCTTTAATACTAGTTAAATATCTATGGACTTAATGATGTAAGAGAATAGGGCTCTACAAGAATGGTGCATGTATCATCAACACCCTGACCCTAAATTTTCATCATATTTATTCTACTAAATTGGTTATTCTTATATTTCAAAAAAAAAATTAATAAACAAAATTAAATGAACTTGCTAAAATTTACCTTAGTATCAATACTGAATGTTTTACTCAACAAGGAATCTATCATAGCCATCTATTGTGTAGTTGATGTATCCTATGTAGTTGCATCCTGAGCACTCTCACAATCATATGTGCAAACAACATCGCAAGAGTTATAAAAGTGGACTAGAACTTTGGGCCTAGAAGACTCACCCACATCAGGTTCTACTAGAGGCCTCACATACTATACACGACTCTGAGTGAGTGAGCTAATCAAGTCCAACATGTCCACCTTGAAACTATCCTTCACAATGGAAGGAACAATCACATGCTCCAACACGATTCTGGTCAAGTGTCTCGGTGCCAGCTGCGGATTACACCGTGCCCCCACTCTGTCATGTGTAGAGTCCCCACCTCTACCCTAAAATTTTAGATAATCAAAATAATTTGGATTCTTATTGAGGACAAACTCACAACAGAGTTTCCTCAAAAATTAGTATGAGACCTCGTAGTTATTGCACAGAGGTTGGTCAAAAACCATCCACCACCTATCCCAAAAATTACTTTTTATTCCTTCATGGTGGCACCAATGGATGGGGAACCTCTTGCATGTAACTAATAAAGGTTGATTGGTTTTCGGGTCCCTGAAAAGGGCACACAAGTCATATTTGGTAATTTTATCTTTCTTCACTTGCACATACGAAATTTTACTTGCAGCATAAAAATGTTTTAATTCCTCCCTCTTATTCGACCAAAAATTAAGTTGTGCACTCATTGATCCTACATGAGATACAATAGACTGTAGAGATTCAACAAGGTCGAGATCCTATGAGGGTGTGTTGTGATAGTATCATTTAACCTTGCAATCAATTCTTCAAGTTCTTTTTTATTGTTTTTTATTTTCTCTAGAATATTTTGTTGTGTTCGTATGGGATTTCTACGAATTGAGGGAGGAATTTGTTGTTGTTCTTATTCATGAGGGTCTTCATGAGGCGATTGAGAATTTTCAATATTTGGAGGTGGAGATTCATTTCTTCGAAATTAAAAGAAATTTTAATTAAAAAACCTAATTCAATCTAGAATTTAATTCAAATTTAAAACTAAAAAACTATAAATACATACCCCTTTCACCTTTGGGATGTCTGGGCGACATCTTCACGAAGATTCACAAGCTCCAAGTGGAAAAAATGGACTCTATTTGGCGAGTACAGGTTGAGAAGAGAAAAATCACTTCAAAACATGAAAAGACATAATGAGGGTCTTTGAGTTAGGTTTTTTTATTGGCTTTTCTCATTTGGCGCTTGCCAAACAAGCAATTTCATTTAAAATGGGAAACTGACACCTTTTTTGTGTCACAACTTGGTGCACATACCCATAGAGATTTTTTATTCTCCTTTAGAATTGAAGTGTGCTCTAATTAGCTTGTAACATGAACTTGACTCTTATTTTATTTATTAATTACACATTGAATGTCTTTAAATACCTTGACATAACAACATGCCACATAAAATATGTGATAGTTAGCTCATAACAACTAGTACAAAGGGGGGGGAGCTAAAATTTGAGTTTCATAATTGAAATTATGGTGTCACTCCCAGACACCTTGAGATTAAACTAGGTCAATTCTGAGTAGTGTGGAAATGATCCATGGTTGTGAAGTGATACCTTCAAGGTCAGGGGTGAATGTACAAAAGTAAGTGCTAATAAAGTGAAATTAGAATGGGAACAAGTGATAGTTTTTAGTTCAAGGGCAAGTGCAGGAAATCAAGTGTGAATAGGGCTAAAATTAGAATGATTAGTAGACAAATGAAAGAAAATTGGTCTTAATAGGGATGAAAAAATTATGGATAGTAATTGGACCATGGGTCAAACCAAATACAAGAGTATGATGCTTATATTGATATATTATTACATTAAGTCACTTGACAAGGTGAATACAAACTAAATGGAAAATGACCTATGGGTATACTAATTTCATGACTAGAAGTACATTAACAATCAATATACTAATTTAATGATATAAAATACACTAACAACCAATTGTTTACTTATTTTCAAAAAAATCTAGTATCTAAATAATAATTTCATATAAAATATTTAAAAAGACTAAAATTCCCAACTACTTCTTTTATATGGGATGATGGACATATATACTCCAAACTCTATAAAATAAACGTACACCTCATATGTATGAAATATACACCTAATACGTCTGAAAATTTTGAATTCTTTTAATACTAACATTATGGTAGTTGTATATCCATGAAACGAACATCGACCCTAATAAAAGACAATAATGAGTTCATACTAGTTAAAAGTACTTTCCTATTGTAAGAGGAGTAATTTTTTGAAAGCCCATAACAAAAAACACCCAGTCGGGTAATAACGTGAAAAGGAGCTTGAAAGCTAAATTGGTAGTATCTGACGTTGGAGCATAATTACACAGCACATGCCCTTTGGCCGGCATGGGATGGATATCACATCGCGGGGCTTCCTAGATGTAATCAATTAACGTATGGCCTTGATTAAGAGTTTCACCAATTTAATTTAAAGCGTTCAGCGTAATTTTCCTAGTTCCCGAAATTAGGCGTCGAGTAATAATGCCAGGAAGGTTTGTTGTTGGATCGCTAGTAGTTTCAATGCTAATTTAATGCACATCATGTAAGAGATGATCACTGGAGATTGGAGGTTAATATATATCCGCAATCGTTTTCGCATTTCAGAAGCACAGCGGTTGCGCGACATCGTGGTGTTTCAGTGTTATGTTCTATCATCTATCTATGGACCCAACTAGAATATGGAACTATTCATCTTGAAATGACATGTATTTAACTTGCTGGGGGGAACGAAACTACTTTATCAGGTTAGCTGCGGGATCGAAATGACTACTAGTCGAACGTGGGGGTGCTTCAACCTTGGAGTGTGGTTCGGAGAAACTCCTGATCAACCTCGAAGCATGAAGACATTGCAACAACATGCAGGCTGGTTCATCGATATATTCACAGAATATTGGCTAGGCTTTCAGTCCTCCATTCTTGTCCGTATGCAGCCAAGCGATATTTGAGGGGGAGAAACCTATAGATGTGGTTGCAATAAAGAAAGCCATAAAGGACATTCTTCTATCGGCCAACCCCCGTTTTTCCTGCATAATGGTGTATAGTGTCTACATAAAATTTCGTTATTTTCATATGAAATGACTCTTTATAACACATTTACTTAACTTGATGTTAATAAAATGAAAGTTTAAATAATGTTAAATAAATTAATTATAATTAGGAGAGATTCTTGTGAATCATTAATTATGAAATATGTATTATTACTTTTCCACAGTCCGTGATATCATTCTTGTTTGATGGGAGACCGAGGACAGGCATGGAATGCTGCGTTGGATGAAAACTGAAGTGGACATGGAAGATCATGTAATTGTTCCACACTTTCCCCCTGGACAAACCGAATGTGATGAGTTTGAGAGTGATTGTATCTGTCTTCCTAAGAATCGGCCCCTTTGGGAGTTCCATTTTCTGAACTACAATACAAGAAAGGCGAGAGCCACATGCATTATAAACTTGCACCATTCCTTAGATGATGGTACTTCTCTAATGTCCTTATGCTTTTGTTGTGTAACCAGAGCAGAAGATCCCAATCTTCCCATCACCTTTCCTACTTTCAAATCTTTGCCTCATGCAAGAACAGGCCCAAATAATAAAACAACAACAAATAGGGCAAAACAAAGCATAAAATAATTATGAAATGACTCAAAGAAATTATATTGATCTAACTTGCTTACATACAATCCAACAACTTACCTCAACAGTAGTGTTGTTCACAATGGACAGCCTCATACTTATACTTGAAGCCTCTAAGATCTAGAAACTTCTAATGTTCTAGATATCTCTAAAACTTGAATGTTCTTTTTCCTTGAACAACTTCTAGTAGCTTCTAGTTTCTAGAAGGTTCTAGCCCTTCTAGAAGATTCTAGTTCTAGAAACATCTTGTAACTTTTCTAGAAGATTCTAGTTCTTCTAGAAACATCTTCTAACTTTTCTAGGCAATCTTATTCCTTAACACCTCACAAAGCTAGTTCACCATCATATTCATGGCTTTTGATCGAGTTTATGTATAACATGTTGCACATGCTATTTATGGTTGTGCTTGTATTGTCGTACACTATTTTTTATTTCATTAGCAGCTTACTGAGAATGATGTGGATGAACGATAACAAGCTACCCATTCGAGGGCCTGCTGGGTGGAGATGCTGCCAAAAGTTATGAGCCATGTCACCTTCCCTTAGATGATGTTAAAAAAAAAAAAATTTCCATTGGCCCAGTAACTTTTTTCATCTTACCCTCATTTCATATTGTTAGGAAAAAGAAAGTGTCTCAACCTTTTATTTTTCTATAGTTTTTATTTTTTCATAATATTAATTGTTGTTGATTTTCTCACATTGTCTTGTGAGTTACAACTTGCAGTTTCTATTCAGATGAGGAGTCAAGTTAGAAAGTTGATTTTACAGGTAGAGTTGTGTATAAAGGATTTTTTTTATTTCTGTGTTGAGTTTACATGGAATGTGAGTTTTTGAGGTACAGTTATTTTGGCAAGTGCAAATTTTGCAGTGTGGCATGTGGTGATAATTGAAAATTTACCGTTGTGCATGTGAAATGTTTTTGGAACTTTCCATGTTGCATCTTCAACCTTCGGCAGTTTTTTATAGAAATGTTTAATTTATGCATTGCAAGCTCTTATATATATTGAGCACTTGTATTTTGGAGTTGTAGTTGTTGTTTAATTGAAGTATTATTATACTGCAGGAATTACTCCAGAATTGAGAAGTGTGAAGACTCTTATAGCTCTGCAGATTGTAACTTGTTTACTATTGTTGAATAATATAATTGAGTTGTGTTTTGGAGTGTGGGGTTTTTCTCCCGAAAGGGTTTTCCCCACGTACAAATTTTGTGCTGTGATTTCACTATTTATCTATTTATTATATGTATGTGCATCTAAAGCAGTAAAAGTTAAATGTGTTTAAAAAAAATTGCAACTCTCTCCTACTTAGATTATTGTAGGAAGCCTCTTCCTCACACTTGGCTTCCTTTCAGTTGGTATCAAAATCTGACCAACTTTGATTTTGTTTTTGGGTTTGAAGGGTCTTTTTGAGGTGATCTTTGTTGGTGTAATTAATATTTAATTACACATTTGCATAAGTTTACTTAGGCATATTTAATTCCTAAGTTTTAGGATCTTATTTTTATCTTATCGAGCTATCTTGTTGCTCAAGATAAGATTAGGTTTAGGCATCTTTGCTTTTATAAAGCAAATCTTTATCTTGTAATTATGAATTATTGAATAATAATGTTGCACATCTTTTTGCAACCTCTCTTGCTTTTTTGTTTTTCTCTTATGTGGAAGGTCTATTTTGGTTTGCAAATCTGATCTTGGTTTCTAACATGGTATAAGAGCCTTGATTTGCAGCCCCTTCTTAGATTTTTGAGAAAATCATTGCAGGGTTCGTTTGGGTTTCCTCGAGGGTATCATGCCTTGAGTTCATTCATGAGGCATTTTGGATTAGATCAGGCTTCACCATTAGATTCAGAGCGCTGGAAAAATTTAGGATTGACTTTTATTTTGTAGATTTTGGCCATCATTTTCCAGATCTGTGAAGGTTTCAGGTTGAGAGATTTTTTGCAAGATTTGGGGGTAGCCAAAATTTTGGAGTAGTTTGAGCACAAACGGAGGTCACCATCGGGTTCGCAGTGGCCAAAAACCCTAAAAATGCCTTTCATTTCTTTAATTTTGGTGAAGTTGGTCCGGAAGGAAAAAAAAATTTGCCTGGGGGGCCATACAGCCTCCCCAGCACGCTCCCCGAGGCATGAAAATCGAAAAAAATTGAAAAAAAACATGTTTTTTATGTTTGTGTGGGCGCCTCGAGTTATAAGGAATTTCCCCGCCGCCGCGCGACCGGGCGGTCGCCCATCCACCGTCATCGCCGGCCTCCACTGTCGGGCCCCTTCGCCAGCCCCTGAGGGCTCCCTCCAATCCGCCCCAGTCCTATGGTGGGCTGGGGGCCATGTGCTCAGCTCTGCCGACCATTCTGCGCTAGGCGGTGGTCATATGTATGACCACGGGCCCTCAAACAGCCCCCGACCGCCCCCTCAAGCACTCTGGCGGTCATATGGAAAACCAGGGGCTCTGCCCTAGCCCCCAGCCGCCGGCCCCCCTGTCCTGCACAGGACCAGGGGCTACATTTTTTTAGCCCCCTGGGCTGCCTACAGGCCTTATTGGCCTTTTTGGGGCAACTTTCACTAAATCGGGCGTATTTTTTGCATACGATCTCTATTTTTTGCAAATGAGATACCGTTGGAAAGCTGATTCTGACACCGATCCAGGGGTGCATGTGTTTTTACCAGATTTTTCTCTAGATTTATTTTGCAGGCCTTTGAACTTAGATGTTTTTTTCATTCTGGAGGGCATATCTTTTGACTTGGTGATCTGTTTTTCGTCATTCTTGCGGCATTGGAAAGCTGATTTAGTCCTCTACACATGTCTGAGGTCTATTTTATTTTTTATGTTTATGCATGTTTCAGATACTCTCCTTTTACAATCGTTGGGTTATTGTAATAAACGAACTGTGATAAAGTTCCATTCAGGCCTGGGTTTCGTGCATAATAAATCTGATTAGAGTGTAGTTTTCACTTTGATCTCCATATCCATTTTGATTTGTTGGCAGCTCGTATGGGTTATTTGGTTTCCTAGTTTCTTTTGGCCACATTTTTTGCTATTACTTGGCACATATCGGATTCTTCAATTCACACTTCAGTTGAGAGTTCATGTTTCCTGATTCGCATTGCTTTAGATTCTTCTCAGTTTGAGGGCCATGTTTTTATGGTTATTGTTCCAGAGTCTATTTTTGGTACTCCTTCCCATGGAAGAGTTTCAGTCACAGTTTGGCATCGGCATCGAGATACACGGCTTCCAGATTCTGTCATCATCTCATCTACTGTTGCTTCATAGATTCTAGGGTTGTTCCAATTTTTGAGTTTTCGAGTGTTCCGTGGCATCAGGTCTGCTGTCACATTATTATGATTCTGTTTTTGGTTTCAATTGTAGACAAAAGTATCTTTCCTTGCTTGTAAGATTGCGGTTCCAGTGTTACTCCATAGTGTTCTTCCAGTACTTCTTTGCAGCAGTCATCTCATTGTAGGGGGGTTTTGTCCCACTAGGTTTTCCTTCTCTACCTCATCATTGCATTTGTATATGAGTACCTAGTCAGGCCTTGTTTCTGAGACTCATATTTGCATAATAATCTACTTCTCCCTAAGTTGCACTTATGGGGGGGTGTTGGTGTAATTAATATTTAATTACACATTTGCATAAGTTTACTTAGACATATTTAATTCCTAAGTTTTAGGATCTTATCTTTATCTTATCGAGCTATCTTGTTGCTCAAGATAAGATTAGGTTTAGGCATATTTTCTTTTATAAAGCAAATCTTTATCTTGTAATTATGAATTGTAGAATAATAATGTTGCACATCTTTTTGCAACCTCTCTTTCTTTTTTGTTTTTCTCTTCTGTGGAAGGTCTATTCTGGTTTGCAAATCTAATCTTGGTTTCTAACAATCTTTGTCTCAGTGGGAGTTTTGTGGAAGGGTATTTCATGACCTTGTTGTAGGAAAGAGATGGTGAGAAAATCCAGTAGATTTGAGATGGAGAAGTTTAACAGAGGCAACTTTGAGCTATGGAAGCTCAAGATGGAAGGCATGCTTGTAGACTACTATTTGTGGACAACTATTTTTGGAACTATGCTAATGAGCATGAAACAAGAAGATTGGGATTCAATAGATTAGAAGACTAAGGGTCTAATAAGACTCTGTTTAGCTGATACAATACTCCTAAATGTTCATGAGGAGAATATTGTGGCACTTCTTTAGAAAGAACTTGCTTAGATTTATCAGGCTAAATCATTGATAAATAAGTTATTCTCATGAAAGAAGATGTATTCTCTTTGAACAGAGGAAGGAGGATTTGTCATAGATCATCTAAATGCATTCAACATTCTAGTTGCATAGTTGAACTTTATTAATGTAAAAATGGAGGAGGATCATTGCATGAATTTTGTGTGCTCACTATGGATTCTTGGGACCACTTTGTCATGGCCATTGGAAGTACCACTACCATCTTTAATATGGATGAAGTGGTTGTGTCATTGTTATCTAAAGAGATGCAAAAAAAATCTTTTGAAACAGCTATGGAGGCTCTAGCAGTTCGAGGAAGAATGAAAGAAAAAGGAAAAAAGAAGAATATGAAGCAAGAAAAGTCAGAATCCCAATCCCGTGGGAGATATATTGTAAACCAAATTGTAATCCATCAAATTGTAAACCACTATTGTGGCTTCATCTAGTATGAAAGTTATGATGGTGGGAAGGTGTACCTTGGTGATGACTCTCACCTGAATATTGGTTTCCATGGAAGTGTCAAGGTAAGATTTCCATATGGTAGAGTGAAGGGGATCGATGGTCTCCTACATATCCCTGGTTTGGCATATAACCTTCTTTCTATAAGTAAGTTGAATGATGTGGGTGTGTAGGTTATCTTCTCAAATGGAGGATGTAAGATGAAAAGAGGAGCTATGGTTTTTGCTAAGGGTGTTCAGATAGGCACTCTATTTTAGCTGGATGCATGCATGGTTTAGTGCAATAGTTCTTCTAAAGATAAGAAGAAAAGAATTTCTAGTCACAATCCTCACAATTGGAACCAACAACAAAGAAGAAAGTTGCATCCACTTCCGATGGTCATGCTTTTTAGGTACCCAAGGGTGCTCATGCTTTGGATATGAAGTTACCTACTAAGAAGACAATTCTTTGGAACCAAAGACTTGGTCACATTGGTAAAAATTGTTTAAGAACCCTGAAAAATAAATGCCTTGTTGAGGGGCTTAATGATTGTAATCTTGAGTTCGATTTTTGCGAACATTGTATCTATAGAAAGCAAAGTCGTGTTCAATTTTATCATAATTCTCACAAATCTTTTGGAGTTTTGGACTATGTACACTTTGATGTTTTTGGTCCTATAAATGTTCCTTCATTATCAAAATCTGTATATTTTGTTTTTTTCATAGATGATTACAATAGAAGGACATTTATTTATTTTTTCAAAAATAAATCTGAAGTCTTTAGTCAGTTTAAGGAGTTTAAGGCCTTGGTAGAAATTCAAATTGGTAGGAAGATTAAGTGTTTAAGGACTTATAACGGTGGTGAATTGTGTTCCACAAATTTTGATACGTTCTGTAAAGAATATGGGATTGAAAGGCATAAGACAACTACATATACCCCTTAGCAGAATGGAGTTGCAAAGAGGATGAACATGACGTTGATGGAGAGGGCTAGGAGTATACTAAGTGGAGCTAGCCTTGAACAAAATTTATGGGGTGAAGCTATTGCCACTATGTGCTATATGGTTAGTAGATCTCCTACATCATCTCTTGTTGAGAAGACACCTATGGAGGTGTGGTCAAGTAAGAAGCCCTCATTAAGACATATTTGTGTACATTTGGTTGCAAGGAATATGCTCATGTGCCAAGGGAGAAAAGGTCAAAGTTGTAAAAAAAGGTTGTTAAATGCATCTTCATCGATTATGGTATTGGTGTGAAAGTGTACAAGCTTTGGGATCTAGTGGCCAAAAAGGTTCTCTACAGTTGAAGTGTTATCTTCAGAGAGATGAAATCTTCTTCACTGTTTTGTAGCCTATAAAAGAATGGGAGAAATAAGATGTGGTTCAACTTCCTCTTGACCCTAAGAACATTGAACTTGAAGCCCAGAATGAACCTAATGATGAGGAGAGCTCTAGAAGCTCTGAAAGTTCTGAAGAAGAAGAACCTCAACCTCAGCAAGTAAGGAGGTATATGAGAGATAGGCTACAACTTGATAGGTTTGGTTATTCATTGTTGGATTCCAATTGCATTTTTTCTTTGATTTCTAACACTGATAAGCCTAGGATTATAAGAGAGGCTATGTGTATGAGTGATGTAGATTCTTGATGCAGGGGCATCCGAAAGTCTTTAGAAAGTTGAGGTAGTTGACAGTGAAGTTACAGAGATGCAGGGTACCAGATTAAATTGTATTCGATTGTTAGAAGTTGTGGATTAAAGGGGTTTTTGCTAAGGACATCTAGTATTTCCATGTTAAGCTTCAGGGATCCACATGAAGGATCCATTGAGTTGTGAAGATCTGTGTGCAGATAGTTGTTCAGTTATTCTAGTTGGTGTTCTCGAGGGAAGATGATATGATTCCAGTATGTGGAGTTTTTGTGGTGATTCATGAGGTTTGTGGATGTTTCTAGATTGTGTGTTGTTGGTCCACATTGATCTGTGTGCCCGCAATTGGTGATTTTCTTTTGTGAGGTCCTTTTTACCTTGTTCTTGGCCAACAGGGCATTGTGGCGTGTTGTGGTTCTTCAAGGAATAATCTAGAAGGTGTTTGCATGATCGAGGATGTTGATTTGGGTCCTGGCTTTGTTTGGCTAACCTTGGTTGATTCACATTGTAAGATGTTATTGTTTTGGGACGACCTATCTAAGTTTGCACGTTATTTTACTAGCCATTGTAATTGGTCTAACATGTTAAGGGTTGGATGATTTGTGGATGATATAAATAGAAGCAAGAGGATTTGTTAGGGGAGATAGAAGTTGAAGAGATCGACAAGGTGCTCAATAGTGTGAAGAATGAAGCACAATGATGAAGTCTTATGATCCAGAAGGATCTCAAAGTAGAGAGTGTGTGAAGTAGGAAAAGAAGTCAATGAAAATCGTTGTTGTATGAATTATTGGTAATCCCTAGGCTGCGGCCTAGAATCTGCAAGCTTGAGAGGCATTTGTAATGTGTTTTTTGAGATCTAATATAATGTGGATGAGCTTTGAAGGCTTGGTTTTTCCCTATTAGGGTTTTCCTAGGATATATCTTGTGTCTGGTGTTCATGAATTCCTTTTATCTTTTTGTGGATTAGTTGTTTGTTTCTATTGCATATATGTGTGATCATAGAGTTAGTGTTTTAGGCTGCAAGGCTGGACAGTCCTTAATTGGATCCTCCTACCTTGACTGCATTAGATGGTATCAGAGTTGGTTGTGAGTCTGTAAGCATTGAATTTTGGTTGTTTATCTGATTTGTTGTAATGGGGAAGAGTGGGAAGAGGATGAAGAAGGGAAATGAAACCCTAGTATGTGAAAGGGATACTTTGGAGGAGGAATTGTGCGAAATCAAGAAATGTAATGCAATATTAATAGAGAAAATGAAATAAATAGGAGAAGACGAGTATGATGCTCTTGAAGAATTGAAAGATGTAAGGAGGAGAAATGAAGAATTAGAAGCAGAGTTGGATATGTTTGAGGATCTTGAAAAGGAATTTGCTGAAGGGTTCAAGTTTTTTAAAAGGTTGGAAAAGAGGAACCGAGATTTGGAGGAAAGTTTGAAAGAGTTGAATGAGGAGAACAATTTGCAGAAGAAGGAAATATTTGATTTGAAGAAACATGTTGATCAATTAGGGAAGTCACTTATTGCATGACAGAAGGAGAATGTGAATCTGAGATCTAATCCTAAAGTGTGTGATGTTTCTTGTGATACTAATGATCTGTGTGATGTTGCAAAAGTTTCTTTAATAGATGAAGTGGAAGGTAACATTGTAATGAAGCCTACAATTGTTGGTGATGGTATTGGTTTCAAGATCATGTAGAGAATGGGATATGAAGGAAAAGGATTGGGAAAGCAGCAACAAGGAATTACATAACCTATTGAACCAATAATGAGATCAAAAAGTGAAGGCCTTGGATATGCCAAAGGTAAGAATGTTATTGCTAGTTTGAATTAGAAAAGAAAAAGTATGTATTGTTCATATTGTAATAGGTATGGACATGAAAGGAATTTATGTTGGGATCTACATCCTTGTAAGCTATGTGGATTAAAGAATCATTCTAAAAAGATTTGTTGGGATGAGATGAGAAGGAGAAAGCCTATGGTAGGTTATAAGCAGATGGATTATGGATGGATTGATGGAGCAGAGTGGAAACATGTTACTTATGCTTAGAAGATCGTACAAATGGAAGAACTCATATGTTGGAGGAAAAGAGGAATCAAGTTGCAGAGAAAGAAGACCTTATGCAGAACATAGAGGAGTTTGGAGGAAAAAAGAATCAAGTGCTAAGTGTCATCAAGAACCTAATGAAAGGGAAATAGTAAAGGATTTAGGGATAGTTTGTGTAGATGAAGAGGAACCTGAACTAGTTGATCTAGAGGAAGGGGAACATTTGGAGGAATTAGATTGCATAGTGGAACTAGAAGAAGGTGAAGCATTGATCTTAAGGAGAAGGTTTGTGTGTCAGAACATAGTAGATGTGGAAGAAGACAATGATCTTGAGGAAAATTGCGGAGAAGGCTTGCTCAGACCACCGACTAGTGAGGTAGTGCAAGGCTTGCAAGTAGATCGCAAAACCTTGACCATGAAAATATGAAGAACCTGAGGCAACTTGCAGGGTGGGCTTGCTCAGATCGCTGACCAGTGAGGTAGTGCAAGGCCTGCAAGTAGAGCGCCGAACCTAGAAGAGCTTGAGGCAGTTTGTAGGGTGGACTTGAATAGAACGTTGATCTTGAGGTAGTTGCAAGTACTCGAGGACAGATCGTCGAACTGATTCAAAGAGGAGAACTCGAGGTAGTTTTGCAGGGTGGACTTGAACATAACACTGCCCTTGAGGCAGTTGCAAGTACCTGTGAACAAATCAACGAACCCATTTAAGGAGATAACATTGGATTTGATACAGTATAGACCAAAGTGAAGAGGATCACTTTCCAAATAACCCCGAGAGTTTGATGCAGGGGCATTTGGAAGTCTTCAAAAAGTTTTGGCAGTTGACAGTGAAGTTGTAGAGATGCACGGTACTACTGGATTATTGTATTCAATTGTTAGAAGTTGTGGATTAAAGGGTTTGTTGCTGAGGACATCTAGTATTTCCATGTTAAGTTTTAGGGATCTGCATGATAGATCGATCAAGTTGTGAAGATTTGTGTGCAAACAGTTATTCATATATTCAAGTTGGTGTTCTTGAGGGAAGATGATATGATTCGAGTATGTGGAGTTGTTGCAGATGTTGTTGTGGTGATTCTTGAGGTTCGTGGATGTTTCCAGATTGTGTGTTGTTGGTTGACATTGATCTGTGAGCCCGCGATTGGTGATTTTCTTTTGTGAGGTCCTATTTACCTTGTTCTTGGCCAACAAGGCATTGTGGCATGTTGTGGATCTTCAACAAATAATCTAGAAGGCATTTGCATGATCGAGGATTTTGATTTGGGTCCTCGCTTTGTTGTGGCTGAACTTGGTTGATTCACATTGTAAGATGTTATTGTTTGGGGCTGACCTATCTGACTTGGCACGTTATTTTACTAGCCATTGTAATTGGGACGACATGTCAAGGGTTTGACGTTTCGTGGATGATATAATAGAAGCGAGAGGATTTGTTAGGGGAGACAAAAGTCGAAGAGATCGACAAGGTGCTCGATAGTGTGAAGAATGAAGCACGGTGATGAAGTCTTCTGATCTAGAAGGATCTTAGAGCAGAGAGTGTGTGGAGTAGGAAAATAAGTTGATGAAAATTTTTGTTGTATGAATTATTGGCAATCCCTGGGCTGCAGCCTAGAATCTATAAGCCCAAGAGGCATTTGTAATGTGTTTTAATTGAGATCTAATATAATGTGGATGAGCTTTGAAGGCTGGGTTTTTCCCTATTAGGGTTTTCCCATTATATATCTTATGTCTGGTGTTCATGAATGTCCTTTATCTTTCTATGGATTAGTTGTTTGTTTCCATTGCATATCTATGTGATCATAGAGTTAGTGTTTTCGGCTGCAAGGATGGACAGTCCTTAATTGGATCCTCCTACCTTGACTGCATTAATTCCTCGATGAAAGCCATGGATGAGGAGATAGCTACATTGAAGAAAAATAATACATGGGATTTGGTACCTTTTCCTGAAGGACGAAAACTTGTTGGATGTAAATGGGTGTTGAAGAGAAAATATTGTCCAGATGGTAGTGTTGAGAAGTATAAGGCATAGTTGGTCGCTAAGGGGTATTCACAGGTGGAGGGAATTGAATATGGTGATATATTCTCTCTTGTTGCAAAGCTGACATCTATTCGGTTCCTGTTATCACTTGCAGCAATGTATGATCTAGAAGTGGAACAAATGGATGTGAAGACAAGGGCGGGTGCATGAAGATGGGTAGCCAATTTGTGGACAATTTTTTAAAAAAGTTTTGAAAACTCATAACATGAGCACATTATAATGTGCTCGCACTATGGATTGGTGTGTTGAGCCTGAGGCTCAGCCACAACGATCTCATAACATGAGTGCATTATAACACGCTTGCATTATGGCCTATTAAAAGCAAAAAAAAAAGAAAATCAAAATCATTCTTGCATTTCGACTGTGTTTTTTCTTTTTCCTGTAGCCAAAACCCCCATTTTCCACACTCGCATTCTAGGAGGATGTATTTTGCAAAAATATTCATCAACAGTTGATATTTTATTGCTAGGATGCCGCCATGTCAACGAGGAGGTGTGAGAGGTAAGGATTGTCTATTTTTTGTTTTGAATTTGTTAGTTTTAGGTTGTTTTTGATATTTATTTTTTGAATTTGTAGGAGATGTTAATCAACCTGCAAACCCTTCTCAAAATCCTCAAGAAGCACAACAACAACAAGAGGAACAAAATCCTCAACAAGAACAACAACAAGAAAATCCTCAAGTTAATCAACCACAAACTCAATCTCCTCCACTAATCCTTCAACATCCTCCTGACACTCAACAAAACTTAATGAGGGAAATTGAGAACAACAAAAAAAAAATTGAGGATTTTATCAGGAGGTTGAACGATCCACATGATTCAACCATAGAAAGAATGACCCTGGATACTTCACTGAAAGAAATGTTAAAACATGTAGAATCAATCAACAAACAATTAACTGGTTGGAAGGATAGGAGGTAGGTGGCTAGGGTTTATTACCAAGACAAATTATCATATAAAGATGTAAAAGATTTAAAAATTACAAAAGGTGATTTGTACGCATTATTCACTGACCCATGGTGAAATGGAAATCTCTCCCTCAATGCAAATAGGTTTCCTATTCATTGGTGCCACCACCAAGAGATTAGGGAATATTTTTTGGATAGGTGGTACATGGTTTTTGATGACCCACCATGCAAAAATTGTGAAGTCCCACAATATTTCCTTAGGAAACTATATGCTAAGTTCATCTTGAAAAAAATCCCAAATTATTTTGATATGAGGTACTTCTAGGGGAGATGTGGGGGGTCGGCTCAAGATAGACCTGGTGCACAACAGGATCCCTAGCGGAAAGGAAGATGGCCTCTCATTAGGCTGCCTCATGAGAACATCGACATCCCTTCCATCACGAAGGAGAGTGCCAACATAGAGACATTGCAGGAAATCAACTCTTTGACCTAGAGTATCATCCAGCATGCCAGCCCTATTCTACAATGCCATCCAGGGGAGTCTTTGAGTTGTGGGCTTCAATCCCATGTGTGTCAATCTTGCGGGGTGACTTGTTCATATGAACCCACCGACACTCAGGAGGTTGCTACACAGGATTTTTCTGCAACTATGGAGATGGAGAGGGAATTTGACATTTTGCATGAGGCGTATGGCATTGATACTCAGGTAAAAGTTAGCATGTTAATTGAATTTAATTTATTAAATTTCAATTTTGAAATGCAATATTAACTAATTTAGTTTTATGATTTTAATAAAATTGCAGGGTCACAGTGTTGAGACTGGATACACCGGCCCTACACCTGCTTATTTCTGCAGTACACTTGTCGGTGGGGTATGTAACTAGTAAGCAATTATAAATTTATTAAATGCTAATAGCATTATTTTACGAATGGTATTTTAATATGTGATTTTGGATGTTGAATAGGCTAATATTGGAGGTTTTGAGGGAACACCTCCCAGTGCCAGTGGATCTACTCAAACCTACATGCAGGTAATAGAATAAAGAGTTTAACTAATGAATTGTACTTAATAGATTTGTGTATTTTATATTCATATCGTTGATTACGTTGCATTGAACATCATTCAAACTCAAAGCATTACTTCACACTCCATAACTAATAACTAGAGGTTGATAGATGACAAAAT